>ML790376.1:420275-437583 GCA_009831015.1 Picea engelmannii | reverse complement strand
ATTGGAATGGCCCAAGCCCAGCAATGTGACAGAGGTAAGAAGTTTTTTGGGAGAAACCCAATATTGGAGGAAGTTTATTGCTAACTTTTCTTCCATTGCAACTCCATTACATGCAGTGACAAGTGTCAAGCAAGTTTTTCAATGGGGAGGCAAGCAACATAAGGATTTTGATACTTTGAAAGAGAAGATCAGTTTAGCGCCTGTTCTTGCACTTCCAAATTTAAGACAACCTTTGGAAATCCAAACAGATGCAAGCAATTATGCAATGGGAGCAGTTTTTCTACAGCATGGTAAGCCCATTTGTTTTCATTATGAGACTTTTAATGGTGCCGTGATTAACTATCCTACTTATGATAAGGAATTGTATGCATTGGTACAAAGTGTGAGAAAATGGAAACATTATTTGTTGGGAAAAGAAACCATTATTCACACCGATCATCAACCACTGCAATACTTACAATCACAAACAAAGCTACAACAAGCTAGGGACTTCAGATGGATGGGTTTTCTTCAACAATTCCACTTGGTTATCAGGTATAAGAAGGGAATTTATAAAAAGTCGCTGATATGCTTTCAAGGCCTATTATTAGTGGTTCAGCTATTCTTAAGCATAGTCCTATCATGCATGAAAGTTATGTTGAGCAATATGCTTTAGATACTGATTTTAAAGAAGTATATGAAACTTTGTGCCACTCTAACAATGTTGAGGAATTGGATTACCATGTGCATGATAATCTTTTGTATCATCTTGGCAAGTTGTGTATTCCACAGGGGGAAAGAATCAACCTTATAAGAGAAGCACATTCTTCTCTTATTGTTGGTCATTTTGGTGTAGGCAAGACAGTGGATAATTTGCAAAGATACTGCTACTGGCCTAAAATGAATGAAAGTGTTTCAAGATATGTTCGAGGATGTTCGCTATGTGCCACAAGTAAACTTAGCAATCGAAAGTTGGGTTTGTATACTCCACTTCCGGTTCCTTCTCGTCCTTGGGAAAGCATTTCCATGGACTTTGTAGGAGGTTTACCTATGTCTAGATGAAATCATGATTATCTTTATGTTGTGGTTGATCGATTTAGCAAAATGTGTATTTTGATGCCTTGTACAAAGCAGGTTACATCTGAGAAAATGACACAAATATTCTTTCAAAATGTTTGGGTGCATTTTGGATTGCCTAAATCCATTATTTCTAATCGGGATTCTCGATTTGTTGGAAGTTTTTGGATGAGTTTATGGGCACTCATGGAAACCAAACTTTAAAAGAGCAAAGCTTTTCATCCACAAACAGATGGTTAGACAGAAGTAGTAAATTGAACAGTGGTGCATCTTCTTCATGCTTATTGCAGTAATCATCCTAAACTTTGGGATGAGCATTTACATTACATTCAGCATGCGTACAATCGAGCTAAGCACTCTTCAACTCAAACGTCGCCATTTGAAGCATGTTTTGGCTATTTGCCCAAATATCCTTTAGATTTTATCTTTGGGAAGGAGATTGCTATTGATGGTCAATATAACATTGATAGGGCAGAAAAGTTCATTGAACAAATTCAGTCGATACATCAAATGGTGCAAGAGCAGTTGGAAAAGAGTCAAGCCAAGTACAAGATGAGACATGAAAAGCATCGTGTTGATCACAGTTTCCAAGTTGGAGATGAAGTTTGGCTTTACATCAATAAGGAGAGGCTTAAAGGAGAAGGTAAAAAATTGAAACCGATTCGATATGGTCCTTTCAAGATTATCGACAAGATTGGTAACAATTCCTTTCGTTTAGATTTGCCTCCTTATATGTAGATGTATGCAGTTGTTAATGTTGAGAATTTGAAATTGTATGAGCCTCCGTTGATTGACGATCAAGGAGAGCATATTCAGATTCCTTCTATAGATGATTTTTCCCTAGAATATCTTACATAACTGTATGAAGACATTATCCTTGACAGGAGAATGTGAACTTCAAAACGAGGAAATGTGGAGTATCTTCGAGTTGGTCTTAAAGGTACAAATCCAAGCAAATCCAAGTGGATTGAGGTTGTAAGAGTGAGGGAACTATACCCTCATCTTCAAATAGACTGAAAATAGTCTTTTGGAGGTCCAAAAGCTTTCCAATGGGGAGGTGTGATCAGGGGATCAAATTTTGCTCAAAAATTCAAAGTGCTTAGAATCATTTCAAATCGAACGAGAGCGTAGGCCTCATCGTTGTGAACCCAATGCAACTCGTTTGGGTTCAAACAGACATTGGGAGCGAGAGATATCGCATTCTGTTCAAAATGGCAAACGGGCAAAAAAAAGGGATGTTGATTGTACAGTTTGTACAGTCCGTATGGACGATGACGTGGCAGGTCATACGGATGATGTGGTAGGCCGTATGCTGATGTGGTAGAAATTTATTTGACAGTTGGCATGTGACATGTTTGTTGGAAACAAATGGGATGGCGACATGTGGCCCAATCAAAGGCCACCACGTGTCACCTGTTTGTTGGTTAAAACCTTTGCACTCAGCAGGAGTCAACCCCGTGACCTCCGGGGTAGGGTAAAGCTTTGGGAAAGGTTTCCCAACCGACGCATCCACACATGTTCCTTGTTATATATATGCAAAGCATTGTATTTAACATTGTTTAAATGCATGTTTGGGTGTGGACCGGCCCCGACCCGTGGTCATATGTTGTATTGTATGCGACCGGAGCCACGACGGTTAGACCCACCGTAACTATGTTATAACCATTTAAATATATGCGCGGTTTGGTATTCCATGTGACCAATATATATATGCGCGTGGGTTTAGCATTACGGTTATCAAACGGTTGTTAAAACTTAAGCCCTGTTGTATAGCACGCGGTCATATGACAGCCATGTGCCCACGGGCCTTGGTAGTTAGGGCCGACGCGTAATGGTTCGACAATTTGGACTAGTTGTGCGATTGCACCCATTGCCAAGTTTTTACGCTTTAAATTGCGTGTGGGCTAGGTTGAGAAAAAAAAGGTGCGTTTTGTAGATGCAGAGACAACAAGCTTGAAGGGGAAACTTCCAGGAAGCCTATCTACTTCATTTTTTTGCCAAACAAGGTGCCAAAAAAGCCCAGCTAGGGTTTTTTGGACGTTCTGAAGCCATTGGAGCAGTCTATTTGGAATTTTGAGCATTGTAAAGAACATTTTTGAGCACTTTGAGCAAATAATACAAATGATCCATTGGAAGCTGGACCATGAGATGTAGCCCAAGAGAGGGGTGAACTCCTTTATCATTTGTTGTGTTATGTGTTTTCTGTTCATTGATTATGCTGCTATTTATATGCATCTTGAATGAGTAAATCCTATCAAAGTTGTGTTGCAAAGTTGATCCATTTGCTTTTAACACATAAATTTAACCTGCAAATATTTTCAAGAATACAAGTCTTCTTCATTTTTAGATCACTTGCTGTTAGACGTAAAGAATGATGCTGTGTGATCCTTGCTTCTGACCTCGTTGTTAGACATAAAGCAAGATGAGTCATTCTTCTGACCTAGCTGTTAGACGTAAAGCATGACGCCGCTGATTCCTTGCTTTTGACCTAGTTGTTAGACGTAAAGCAAGATTATTCCTCACTTCTGACCTCGTTGTTAGTCGTAAAGCGAGATGTTGATGTGTTCCTTGCTTCTGATCTCGTTGTTAGACGTAAAGAAAGATGAGTCATGCTTATGACCTAGTTGTTAGACGTAAAGCATGACGTTGTGATTCCTCGCTTCTAACCTAGTTGTTAGACATAAAGAGAGATGATGATATTACTTGCTTCTGACCTAGTTGTTAGACATAAAGCAAGATGTGAATGACACTGAGCTACCAGCTTATCAGCTGTGACATTGAGCCAGTGTAGTACTGTGATGTGCCAACCTAGTGCTATGATGAGGTATCATTTTTACTGATACATATTTGATGTAGATGATGATAGAATTATTTTGAGAATGATGATGTTGCCGATGAAGAAAACTTCCAATGACTAGTAAATATGCTAGCCAATGTTTCAAGATGATATTGATGATACTGTCCTCCATATGCCACTGATGATGCAGACCTCTCTCGCCTGATGTTGATGAAGAATACCCTTCTTGTTAAGGGGGAGTGTTGAAATAATGTAACTGCGAAGAGCATTCTTATTATCACTGGATTAAATCCCCATTGTGGATTAATCATGTCATTATTATTATTGTTGTTATTGGATTAATCCTCATTGTGGATTAATCATGTCGGTAATTGTATAAGGACCAAATCCCCTTTTGCGGATTGGTCATCGGACAATTACAAAGGGCAGAATAAGAAGTCAACCCCGACAGTTATCATGGAAGACCTAGAATTAATTAAAGGTGGGTTTACCCACCCAGAGTGAGAGGTCGGCCCTGCCAGTTGTGACCTTTCACACATGCCAGTCTTGTATAAATAAGAGGCTAGCGCCTCACTTCAAACACACAACTCACTTGCTCATTTCTCTTATGAGGCAAGCTGCAATTACCAAAGAGAGGAGAAGAAGAGTGGCGCATCTCTTGGGGAGGACTTTCTGTATTGGTTTGATTTATCTCTTGAACATTGTATAAGCTATTTATGATAAGGAAGTTTTTGCTGGGTTTTCTTCCCCTAGAGGGTTTCCCGGGATAGATGTTGTGTCTCTTGTGAATGTGTAATTCTCAGTGATATTGTTCTTATGATGCTCTTATCTATTGAAATGCAAAGAACTATAATAATGGCATAAACATTAACAAAGAGGAGATAGAATACATGTCCAGGGTCCCTTATTCATCAATAGTTGGCAACATGATGTATGCGATGGTGTTATAAGAAAATTCCCCCACGGACAAGCGAATATCCTCTTGGATTCTAGACCCCTAATACCAAGGCAGAAGCATACCAATGGACACTAACATCCCTTTAAGATTTGGTTAACTAGTTGAAAGATACATTTAACTTGTCCCATTTCCAATTGGTTCATTCCACCTATTAATAATTAATTCATGTGCACATAGTATTTTGACCTTTATATAATATATTTCTCCTCCACATTGACTAGGGATTGTGAGAAATGTTATTTCATGGTGTTAGTGTATGTGACACTTTCATGACACTTGCGATGCTTAGGGTGAGGTACTTAAGTGTAATATTTTGGTGTGTAACAGATTTCCCTCTAAAGTGTGAGGTCAGAAGAAAAAAAGATGGCCAAAACACTTTACAATTCTTCAATGCAAGGGCGTGGAGTTGGAGAACCTAGAAGAAGCTGAAAACTATTAAGTTTTGTCTCAAGCATGAGGTTTATTTCTTTTTCTGTTTAGCATTACTTGAACCATACACAATGACTGGAGTAACAATAACTAACTGCAGTAAACCAAGATCAAAAGAAGAATAACCATGCACAAGAACACAAGAAATATCCTGGGAAACCCTTCTATAGAAGGGAAGAAAACCCAAAAATCCTTTGTGATGAAGGATTTGGGTGCTGCAAATAAAATCCTTGGTATGAGAATACCAAGAGACAAGAAAAATCACAAATTGACATTGTCTCAGGGTGAGTACATAGAGAAGGTGTTGGAGAGGTTTAAAATGTTGAATGCTTGAAGGTTTAGAATGCTCGAATGATTGAAGATTCTTGGAGAGGTGGAAGACCATTGTTGATGTGGTTGAAAGCTTGAATGCTTGAAAATTCTTCGCAACTTCTTGATTGACGATGCTTTGATTGAATTTGAATGACATTAATTGTGCTTAATTATGCTTGAATGGCATGAATTTGTGTGTGATTTCATTTTTTTAACTCTCCTTGTACTCTGTGTGTATAGTTGTATGAAAATTTACAATCGTATTTTAAGTGTCACAACTAGACACAAAAAATCATAAGGAAACACGAGATTAAGAACAATCACACACAAGTACACTAGTGTACCTATAATCCCCTTATTCCATTTCAGTTGGATCTAGAAAAAGAAGAAAAAAATTAGTTTTATTATGATATCCTCACATAATGCTCCTAAGGTTGTTTTCTCCTTTTTCAAGGAAAAGATCCTTTCAAACATTTCTCCACATTTTTCAAGCTAGACTATCACCAAACCTTCAACATTTTAAGAAAAATATGTATTTTCAAATGCATTGGAAATTACTACAATAATTCTTCTATGTCAAACCATATCATCTCACATCCTCCAAACGTTACAAAAAATTCATCATTTGTTTTTCAATAACAAGCCAAAAATAATGCATTCATGCTTGGCACCAACAGTGAAACTAGACTAGATTTTTACACCAATATGTCGCATATTTTAATATAAGAGAAATTAACCAAATTATGATTCCCATATGATAAAACCATCCTAAAACGTTTTGGTATACCTCCTTTCTAATGTTCACAGAGTGTGGTCATGAACTACAGGTTTTTGGTGAGTGTCCCATCAAGCTAAACAAATGTCAGGTCTCAACAATTTTTTTTATTATCTACCCACTATGGATTCCTAGCGTTAGAGTAGCGGTGTACACATCGGTTGCTTCCTTTAATTCACAATTTTTTTCACCCCCTTTGGCATTTTCTCATTTCAATTGATCTAGATTTTCAATGAGCACGAAATCTGAGGATTGTTGTGAATGAATTCGTTGTGACCCTTTGAGGTAGATTGTTGACATGGATCGTACCTCTAGTTGGGCGTGAGCATGTGGAGTTCTTGTTGTTGAGGACACAAAATTGTGGGAGAGATGCGAGGCCCAAACTGTTGAAATAGTCTAACTTCTAAGAATATTCTACCTAATAAGGAGTATTGAATAATGTTATTATATTATATTTAATTAGGCCCTATTGTGCCTTTGTAAAAGTTGGCCCTATTGTACCTTGAAAGTTAATTGTAAATTAATAGGGTAAAGTGATAGGTTGGCCTAGACCTAATTATAGGATGGCCAAACCACTATTTATAAGAGAGGCCAGTTCCCCATTTGGACACACACACACTCAGCTCTGCAATGCGCAAGCCTTGGAGGATAAGTTGTTGCAATTGGGGGTGACATCAAGGAGGGTTTTTGGTTTATCTCTTGGTATTTCTTGGTTAATTGGTGCGCTTCTCTTCCTAGTGAAGGAGTATAGGAGCATATTTTGTTCGGTCTTTCGTATATCTATATTGAGGAAGTTTTTGTTGGGTTTTCTCCCCCATGAGGGTTTCCCAGGATAATTTGTGTGTCTCTATTGTTTCTGTGATTTCCTCTCTTTGAATGATCTTATGTAGCTAATGTGTTAAATGATTATAATAATAAATAAGAACCGTAACTTCTATATTTATAAGTAAAAATTTAACATGGTAACAAAGCAGGCCTAAAAGAGACCAATTCACAGTTCATAAGAAGAGGCTAGCCTCAACTCACCCTCTCCAAAAATCCATTTTTCAGTATTGCAGTTGTTGCAGAATTAAGGTTTCTTCATAAACCCTAAGTGTTATGTTTTCATTTTTTAAGGAGGATTTTGGAGGAAGTAACCACATCTAGGAGAACACCCTAGGAGGGCGCATCTAGTCCCTATATTAGAATTATTAAACATGAAGTTTGAAAAAATAGGGTTTTCTCATAAAACCCTAAGTTGCAATTGCAATTGCAATTGAAGTATCAGTTGCATTTGTAGTGCCAGTTCCTTCGTGCTAGTTCCTTCATTCCAGTTGCAGTGAAAGTTTTTTTGAAGTGTTGAGACTTATTTTTATTGTCCCAGTGCACCTTACACTAGCAAATCTCTAGCTACCTTTAAATTACAAGTTGCAACACCTTTGAAGATATAAAGGTTTGTTATTTCATTTCATTGATGTCGGATGGTGCCACTACTTGCCGATATTGTCAGAGGTATGTACTTACATATGTTCAAACTATATCATTATTCTAAAGGGTATTTGTGGGAGAAAGGATCTTTTGTCTAAACAACAATTGTAGATCCATAAGGATCTTAGATCCAACATATTTAGAGGAACAATGCACCTCGGGTTTGATTACTTTGATATGCCTCTACTTGTTATGGAATTATTGTAATCTTATGAATATCCAGGTTGCATTTTGATTTTTTGAAGTTATCATACTAACCATTGGTTAAAATTTAAGTCAAAGTATTAGATTGATAAAAGTTGATATTATAGAGTTTATTCCCTAACTCAGATTTCTATCAAGATAACATATTTTCTTAGTACAAAGGACATGTTGAAGAAAGTACTTTTCATATTGAGTGAAGGAGACTCGGAAGAAAAGAAACACACTCATTCTGGAGGACAAGAATCCGGGTTATAGATTTGATTGATTAAATTGATAAGATTAAAATTTGTACACGTCAAGTTTGATAGCTTCCTCATTACAATTAAACACTATAGTTGTGATAACAATCTTTGAAAAGTTTCATACTTGGTATCATGTGAGAATTATTGAGATAAATTATTACTATAATAATTTACTAGATATAACTAACATCTCCTCTAGGAGAAACTTCTTGTTTTATTTTGAGGTTACCATGGAGGAATGATTGATCACAAGACTAGAAGAGTGTTTCTCTTATTCCTTATTATTGTATTTCTTACTTTTTACCCTTGTTTCAGGAAGGTCACAAGTGATAGCTATAAAGGAGCTACTGCACTGATTATTCTTGCTATTGTTTTATTATTATAAAGAGTATTATTCTTGTTTGTTGTTTCTCCCTTGTTATCTTGTTCTGGGAAGGTCATAGGTTATAACCTTGAGGAAGCTATAGTGATGGTTGCAAGAGGCAACATATTAGATGAGATATGGAGCAGACTATCCAAGTTGTATACATGACCGTATACATCCATGTACCAAAGAAGATGAAGAAGAAGCTACTTTTGAGATGCATAGTATCTCATATGGAGATTGATTGTAAGGAGAAGAAGGCTCCAAAGATGACCAAACATTAGAATAGAACTCACAGTAGACTTGGTCATTGGATAATGAAGCCACCTTGACATGAAGCAGAATTTGTTTAAAGTCTGACTCAACTTTTCATATTAAGACTTGGTATTCAACACCAAGTATATCCTGCAGATACTATGAAGTTTTTGTAGAATCAAAAGAAATCAACACAAGAGTGAGCCTGATCTTAGAGAGGATCAGATGAGTAAAGATATGTCTTCCAAGATTGAGAGATAGATTCCATGAGTTGATAAGACTAGATCGTAGCTTCAAAGACCTCTAGGAGACATGAAATCTCCTTAGAACATTCCCTTGTTTCAGTGACAGAGGAGGAAGCTAGTCAGAAGGATTGGGATATGGTTTTTGTCTTAAGACCAGAAGGGAAGTCAGTGGTGACTTCTAAGATTGATCGAATATATCAAATATGCTCTAGATAATAATATAAAGATGTACAAAGCCTTATTTGTGTCCAGAGGATTCTCCTAGCAAGAGGGAGAAGACTATGAAGAGACACTTTCTCAAGTAATCAGAATAAATATATATATAACAAACATGATTCATTAAAAGAAGCTGGAAAATTAAGAGATTTAGAGGGATCAGTCCTTGTATTTGAGATTGAGTTACCTACATGAAAGAAGAAAAGCTACCTTCAGTATCAACCACTCTCAGTTTCAAATGAATTTGTTTCCATGATAGAATAGAGGAGATACTCTCAGATTTCAACAACTATAGTCAAAATAGAGCAGTCATTCTCAGCTTCAGAAATTGCAGCTACAGGTGCAGAGTTCCGGTTCCAGAAGGAAAAGTTGCAGAAAAAGTAGAGGACATACTCTCAGGTAGTTAGACAAATAGTGCTTTGCAGAAAGAACATATAACCAACACATGATTATGTAGATTGAGTTGCAGCTGGGCAAGTGTACCAGGTTTGTACAATGTAATGTGAAAATTTGGTTTCGAAGTATAGGATAAGAAGACTCATGTATTCAAGTTGAAGAAAGATCCAAGATATTGGTATGACAGGATTGATAGTTTTCTGATGAGCTTGGGATTTACCAAGAGTAAAGATGATACAAACCTTTACTTCAAGATTCATAATGATGGACCAGTTATATTGTTGCTATATATGGATGAATTATTCTTGACAGATGAAGAAAAGTTCATCACAAATTGTAAGAAGAATCTTGTCGTTGAATTTGAAATGAGGGACCTAGGCCTGACGCACTATTTCTTAGGTCTTGAAGTAAGGAAGAGATTTTTATTATTCAAGGAAAGTATGTTGTGAAAATTTTGAAGAGATTCGACATGATGGACGGTAGTGCCATGTCTACTCATATGGATATGAATATGAAGTTGTTGGTTGATACTTAATGTTACTCTATACAAACATATGATTGGTTCATTGATGTATCTGACGAACACCATACCATATATATGTTTTTTTCTTTAACACCTCAAGTAAGTATCTGGTGGAGCCTAGATGTGTTCACCTTATAGTTGCAAAGCAGTCGATGAGATACCTTAAGGGTAAATTGTACTATGGACTCTCTTATATTGGATATTGTGACTTAGATTGTATGACTATACTGATTCAAATTGGGTTGGAAGTGCTTCAAATAGAAAAATAACTTGAGGATTTTATTTTTAGTTTGGGGTCATCCATGAATTCATCAAAAAGTAGGGAACAATCCAGTATTACTCTCAGTACGGAAAAAGCGAAGTACATTGCAGCATGCTCCACCAGTTATGAAGCCATATGGCTTCAGAAGATGTTGATAGGTATATTTGACCCAGAGATGGATTCTACCGTGATATTTTGTGATAACCAGAGTTGCATAAAGATGATAGAGAACCCAATGTTCCATTACAAGACGAAGAACATTGAGATTAGGTACCACTACATTCATGACTTGGTACAGAAGGGAGTTGTGAAGCTCCAATATGTTGGAATAGATTATAAGGTTGCAGATGTGTTGACTAAGCCTTTGTCTCATGTGAATTTTGAGTACTTTTGAGACAAGCTTGGTGTAGTCCGAAAGGTCCTCCTTCAAAAGGGGGAGTGATGTTGATGATACTATGGTATCCTGACCAATAGCAGGTAGCTCAGTTAGGATTTTATATCCTAGGGGATTGATCATCCCTGAGTAGATCCAGAAGGTCCAGTAAGGACGGTCTGTCAGAGTACCTGTGAATGTATATTCTAGTTGTGGTCAGTAGTGGTAGCTTAGTTAGGATTTTATATCCTAGGGAATCTTATGATTCCTGGGAATATCTTGAAGGTCCAGTAAGGACGACTTGTCAAAGTACCACATGGTAGCTTGCTAGGATTTTATATCCTAGGGAATCTTATGATTCCTGGGAAGATCTTGAAGTTCCGGTAAGGATGGTCGGTTAGAGTACCACAGATGTTGTTATTGATGCACCTACCCCATTCGGTTGCCACATATAGATTATGATGTTCCAACTTCATGTTGTTGATGATGATGTTGTTCTAGCTTCATGTTGTTGATGATGTTGATGTTCCAACTTCATGCTATTAATGATGTTGATGTTCCAGCTTCATGTTGTTGATGATGTTGTTGTTCCAGCTTCCCATTGTTGATGATGTTGATGTTCCATCTTCATGTTGTTGATGATGTTGATGTTCCAACTTCATGATATTAATGAGGATGACTTTATTCCAGCTTCGTGTTATTGATGTTGGTGTTTCAGCTTCATGTTGTTGATGATGATGATGATGTTACTCCAGCTCTGCGCTGCAGATGATGTTTAGTTTCTGTTGATGTTGACGATGAGAAAAACTTTCGATGACCGACAGTGTTCCCGATGTTGATGACAATGTTTCCTCCTCCTAATGTTTTATTGAGTTCATTTAGTTGTTATTGATGTTGTCCATAGAATACCATTCTTGTTAAAGGGGAGTGTTGAAATATTGTAACTTCGAAGAAAATTCTACCTAAGAAGGAGTGTTGAATAATATTATTATATTATATTTAATTAGGCCCTATTGTGCCTTTACATTTAATTTTAAATTAAGAGTGTAAAGTGACATGTCAACCCATAACTAATTATAGACTGGCTAGACAACTATTTATAAGAGACGTCGGTGCCTCATTTGGACACACACACACACACACTCCAGCTCTGAAGTGCACAAGTATTGGAGGAGAAGTTGTTGCAATTGAGGGTGACGTCAAGGAGGTTTTTTGGTCCATCTCTTGGTATTTATTGGTTAAGAGGTGCGCTACTCTTCCTAGTGAAGGAGTAGAGGAGGATCTTATGTTAGGTCTTTGGTTTATCTATATTGAGGAAGTTTTTGTTGGGTTTTCTCCCCCATGAGGGTTTCCCAAGATAATATGTGTGCCTCTATTGTTTATGTGATTGCCTCTCTTTCAGTGAACTTATGTAGCTAATGTGCTAAATGATTATAATAATAAAGAAGAACCGTAGCTGCTAGCTATATAAGTAAAAATTTAATACAAATTCAACCAAAATATACGTTTCTAATGCCAAATTCAGCTACCACTGTTCGATAATATGTCGAAGCTCTGTAAAATCATGGTTGTCATGGCACTATGGTTGCCAAAAAATACTTATCCTAAATGTGTACCTGCGATGTGAGGTCTAAATCTTACTAGAAGAAATCAATGGTTAATGAGGATCTTGATATTACGCTTTGGTCATGTGGTATCACCGAAGGCTTATCATTTTAGTCGCATGAGGTCGACATAGAATAATAAATGAGGATCGATCCAATGTCCGTTTGGAGGAGAAGTGGGAAACCACACATTTCTTGTAGATTTATAACCTTGGGAATATTTGAAATTTCATTTATACGGGTGTCCATTCAGGACAAATCCATCTGCTCCGCGAAACAAAACCCACCTGGAAAAAAAAAAAATCTCGATCAACCCATCTTATTCACCTTAATAATAATGGTGGATTCTTCAAAGAATGGAATGGGTGGGAAACATCACATTTAGGGAAGAGGACATGCCCAATATCATGGGATCCTACTATTCTAAAATGAAGTCCATGGTTGAATATCTACTAAAGAACTTCGAAAACGTGTGCATTCTGAGAGTGAGGATGCCCATTTCTTTAGATCTATTGAACCCTCACAAATTCATTACCAAGATCTCCTATTATGAAAAGGTCTTCAACATCCCCAATTCCATTACCATTCTTGACGATCTTTTGTCGATTTTTATATAGATGGCGAAGCAAAACCTTATCAGAATTTGGATGATCCTGGATCATGTTGAACTTTCAATTTCCAAATATGATAATTATTTCCTTATTATTTCAAACATAATTTTATTCCATTGTTATCATAGAATAATTACACACTGAAAATATCAACCAAAAATAACTATAGCGGAAACAACTAAAACATAGAAAGATGGCCATGCACAATAGACACAAGATTTTACCCAGGGAAATCCAACCTCGGGAGAAAACCCAACAAATTTTCTTGAGAAGAAATCAATCCAAGTTTTATCACCATGTACATGATGAAACCCAACACAAGATAATTGCGCCCTTGTATGAGTAAGATCCCTCAAGGATAGTGCACCACAAAAGAACTGTTGAGATACTACAAAAAATAGTGCACCTCGAAGATAACGCATCTGACGACTGTGCATTGCAGTTGGTAGCTAGGAACTACACACTGCAACATACAAATGGGGATTGCGCACTACAACTGTCAACTGGGAACTGCGCACTGCAACTGGAAACTCAGAACTGTGCATTGTAACTGGAAACTATGAACTGCACAACTGGCTAAAGTGCACTTGATGAGAAGACTTGTGTTATGTGTCAAGTGAAATAATCCAACCTTTATTTATATAGTTCGATTCATCTTAATTTTCCTTGTGGGGTCGACTTATTCTTTTGTCTTCAATTTCTTATTTAATTCTTTTTGGGGTTTCTTCAATGGTTTGTCTTGTCTTCTTGGAATTTCTTCTTCACTAGAAAATTTTTCCATGATCCTTGTTGATGTATCATCTCCCCACATGCACGTCTAATTAATATAGGGCTCTAATGTTGAATAGATTCACCGAGAAGCCCCTTATCACAAGGGGTCTCTAGAGCCTACATATTCAACATTAGACTAGACTTGTAAACAATTCAAACCTACCCTATAAAAATAGATCGCTTCATCCTAGAGAAGGAAATGTGAGAGCATCTTGAGTCTTTATCACTCCTTGTCAAATTAGCATGACTAATAGGATAAATACTAAACCTGGGCCATGCACCACTAGCCAAATCAACATGGACCTGTGAGTGAATATATCATTCTCTCTTGGTCAAATCAGCATGACCAATCTGGGAGAATGTCTGCTTGATGCTGCTAACTGGAGAAACATCAAAATCTTGGGCCATTCACCACTAGCCAAATTATTATGGCCCCATGAGTGAATGTATCATCCTCCCTTGGACAAATCATCATAATCAATATGGGAGAATGTTTTCCCAATGTTGAAACATCAACACTCCCTCTCAATGAGGGAGACATTATGCATCACACCAAGCTTGTCTCTGAAGTATACAAACTTTTCCCTAGACAAAGGCTTGGTGAGAATGCCCACAATATTCTCATCTGTGGATATGTATTGGAGCTTTATTGCTCCCTTCTGCACCATGTCTCAAATGAAGTGATATTTGATCTCAATGTGCTTCAACATGTCATGAAATATTGGATTTTCTAAAATGTTGGCAGAGATTTGATTATCATAATGTATCAAGGTCGTCTCTAGATCCTAATCAAATAGTCATCCAAGAAGATTTTGAAGCCATACTTCTTTGTGACTTGTGACACTCACTGCGATATACTCCACCTTTGTTGTACCGAGTGCTACAAAAGTCTACTTCCTTCTAATCCATGACTGCACTCCACTGACCAATCTGCATCAGTATATCCCTACAGCTTCACTTCACCACCTGATACATATCTCAGACCATATCCAACTATACCACACAAGTACCTCAACTCAACCATAAACTAGCTCAAGGTGATCACTACAAAGAAAATATCTAGCATGGTGTTAACCAAGTACATGAAGGATCCAATCAATTGCATGTACATAGTGGGATCCACCAAATTTGAAAATGATTCGAAATCACTTAGCATCTTCAGATTTTTCATTGTAGGTGTAGCCATAGACTTGCAGTCCATCATACTGAATCTGCTCAAGATCGCAACTGTGTACTTCCTATGTCCGAGGAAGATCTCACATGGTCTCTACCACACCTCCAATCCCAAGAAACAATGCATCAAGCCAAGATCCTACATCTCAAACTCAGAGGCCAAATCCCTCTTCCACCTGACAATGAGCCTGTCTACCGCCTTAATGAATAGATCATCAACATACAAAACCAAGATCAAAGGATTACCATCAACAACCTTGTAGTAAATGTTAGGATCCACATCACACTTGGTGAATCCAAAACTCATCAAGTATCCATCAATCCTGGAGTATCATGCCCTAGGTTTCTTCTCGAGTCCATATAATACCTTTTTGAATCTGCAAACATGAGAGTCCTTCCCATGTATCATAAATCCCCAAGGTTTCTATATGTACACTTCCTCCTCAAAAAACTTGTTGAGGAATGTGGTCTTCACATACATTTGATGTAATCTCCAACCCACAACTAAAGCAAGATAAATAATAGTACTGATGGAAGTGTACCTGGCAACTGAAGAAAAAGTCTCCTCATAGTCTACTCCATCTTTCTGAGAGAATCCTCTCACCACAAACCTCTCTTTTTATTTCTTGATGTTTCCATCTATTGCATGCTTGATATTATATATCCACTTGGAAGTCACCATTAACTTCCCCTCTATTCCCAAAACTATCTCCCACACATCATTCTTCATGATGGACTGATGGCATCCTTCCAAACTTGTTGACATGCTACCTCCTCATAATTGGAAGGTTCTAAATCAATGATGTGACTCATAAATTCCATATAACTTGAGAACCATTGAGGTAATTTTTTCTCCTTGAAAGTACCACTAGGAGATGCATGTCCCTTTGCTTCCTACAAAGTGTCACATATCCATGTTAGCCTCTTCATGGTCATTGCAACATCATTCTGTAGAGGGTTTTAAGGAACTGCCAACTCCCTCTTGATCCCTACTTCCTTGCAAATGAAACTGAAGTCAATGTAATTATACTCTCCTCCATTATATGTCCTTCAAAACCTTTGTCTTCTTCCCCATCAATTTCTCTGCTTGATACTTGAACTCCTAGAACCATTCTTATTAATACCGAGCAGATCTTTGATGCCATAATTCACATAAATTGACATTTTCATGTACCAATTCTTGGTATGGACGTCTTGATAATCTGTAGAATCCTCCCTCTCGAACACCAATCACTCCTGATGAGCCTATGCTCGATCCCTTAGGCCAAACAAGGACTTGACCATCCACAAATGCAACTTTGTAACCTCTATCCTCTAATGTTGAGATAGAGAGAAGGCTCTTCCTTAATCAACAATATTGTAGTCCAAGGTATACTCCTTAGACCTGTTTTCTTTTCCCTTGTTGTTGCCCACCTGTCACCCCTCAAGGGAACTTTTCTATCCTTGTAGACTCTACAAGTTTCCACAAGAATGTCCCAAAGGCATGCGACCTTACCTCCCCAATGATATGAATACTCTTCCTTAGTTGCTTGACCTATTTTGTTGTTGCGGATGCCATAAATAGGGTTGCGGCTGAGGGTAGGCTTGCCCCTTAAGCCTGTGGCTTCCCTCCTCTAGCAACCGACCCTTCCCTTAGGCTTTGACCTCATCTCCTACACTCCACAGTTTCTCCTCAAGGTGTAAGATAGGCATGTGACCTTACTAGGAATGCTCCATCAAGGTCCTTTCCCAAATAAGGAAGAAATCACAGAAATATGAGGCTTAATGGAATATCTCCATGGCAGGAGAACGTCATCTCATACCTCTTATTACTCCATGGTAACCTACCTGGAACAAGATCCAAAAAAAATACTAGAACAACACTTTTCTAGTGTTGTGACCAATCAGTCCTTCACAGTAACCTTCCTGGAACAAGATCCAAGAAAAAAAGACAAGAACACACTTTTCTAGTGTTATGACCAATCACTCCTTCATGGTAACCTGCCCGAAACAAGAGCCAAGAAAAATAAAATTATAACATTCTTTTAGTGTTGTATCCAACAATAGATAAGTGACTATGTAGTTGCAAATTTAAATAAAGCTATGATACCATGTTGAATTTTCAATTTCCAGATATGATAATTATTTCCTTATGATTCCAAATAGAATTTTATGCCAATGTTATCATATAATAATTACACATTGAAAATATCAACCAAAAATAACTGTAGTGGAAATAATAAAATCATATAAAGATAGCCATGCACAATAGACACAATAATTTACCTTGGGAAAC
>ML790376.1:395902-410915 GCA_009831015.1 Picea engelmannii | reverse complement strand
CAAGAGAGGGGTGAACTCCTTTATCATTTGTTGTGTTATGTGTTTTCTGTTCATTGATTATGCTGCTATTTATATGCATCTTGAATGAGTAAATCCTATCAAAGTTGTGTTGCAAAGTTGATCCATTTGCTTTTAACACATAAATTTAACCTGCAAATAGTTTCAAGAATACAAGTCTTCTTCATTTTTAGATCACTTGCTGTTAGACGTAAAGAATGACGTTGTGTGATCCTTGCTTCTGACCTCGTTGTTAGACATAAAGCAAGATCCTTGCTTCTGACCAAGGAGAAGATCATGGAGATTTGGTTGTCATATCTTATCCAAGATATATGAGATATATGTGTGAGGATTTGAAGGGATTATATTTTGTAATAATGGGAAATGGGTTGAGAGAAAAGTGGATCTATAATTATGAGATGTTTATCTCCTTTTCAAAGATCTCATGTATAAAATAAAGTGCCTTCTCTTCATGAGAAGAGGAGGAGAATCAGTATTATGTAGAGAGGAAGAGAATCAATATTATGTGAAAGATGAGAATCATTATTATGTAGATTGAAAGGAGGATCCATTATTATGTAGAATAAGGGAATTGTTATGAGATAGGTTCTTGAGGAGAGTTGTTATGATGTAGATTGGATTCATGAAGATACTCCTTTTGTAAGCCTACCTGTTGAAGATTAATGCAAGTTTGGATTCAGTGATTTTGTCTCTCTTAGAAGTTATCATTTGTTGATCTAAGAGCTTCCATGTTGGCATCGACAAGGGCCACCGATCCATCTTGGTAAGCTTATTGTAAATTGTTAGTGTAGATTTTCATTTCATGTACCTGTTACTTTGATTTCATGTTATTTTGTTTGATTTCACTCTTCGAATGTGTTGCAAAGTGCGGTAATGCAGAAACGGTTGGATCTCCATATTTCACCATACATGAGCTTTAATGGAGCATCCTACTTGTTAGTTTAGTTGCTCCAAGAGATAGAATCAAATTTCATCTTTGCTTTTAATGAGCCATCAATGAACATGTCCATCACCTGAGCAAGAGCTTTTGTTTGTTTATGAGTTTTTCTTTCCAACTTTTGAATTGAGTGACGATTATTATTTTTAAGAGTGTGTTGGTTTCTAAATGGTTTTCTTATCTAATCTATACTAAACAAACATAGGAACCTATCTGTTATCAGTGCATATAGTGCATCAACTCTACTGATTACGAATCCCGGTTGATAATTTATGTTTGGTAATATATTATGCATATAATTGCACCAATATTTTGGCGTCGTTGTCGGGGAGTTGTAAACGGTAATAGGTAGCATTTGAATTAGATTGATTTAATGATTTTGGATTGGTTTTATGGATGACCTAAGGGCAGAGAGAAGATGGATTAGGATTGAATTATCTCCTCATATCTTTGAAATGGTGGAGGAAGTATTCGAGAAGTCTTTTGAATTAATCCTTCACATATTCCTACACATGATAAAGCTCACACATTTTTGAGATATATGAAAACATGTCAATTTTCTAATATTTAATCACAAATTCCCTTTTAATACTAAAATAAATGATTTGGAAAATAATAAGGCTTAACCCATATTTAATTATGAAAATGGTATCATGAAAGGTTAATGGGGCGATGAAATGTGAAGACTGATGAAGGGAAAGGTGGATGGAAATACGACATTTCTGAGTCCCAACAAGGGGATTCTTGATGAGATGATACATCAAGAAGGCTCATGGAGAAATTTTCTAGTGAATAAGAAAAACCACTGAAGAAACCACGTAAAGCATTAAAGAAGAAATTGAAGACAAAATAAGAGGTCGTCCCCACAAGGAAATTGAAGGTGACTTGAACTGTATAAATGAAGGATGGATCATTTCACTTGACACATAACACAACTCTTATCATCAAGTGTGCTTTATCCAGTTGTGCAGTTCACAATTGTCAGTTATAGTGCACAGTTCCTAGTTTCCAGTTGCAGTGCGTAGTTCCCAGTTGATAGATGCAATGCACAGTCCCCAATTGTCTGTTGCAGTGCACAGTTCCTAGTTGTAGTGCATAATTCCCAGTTTCCATTTTCAATGCATAGTTTCCAACTACACTATATTCAAGGTGCACTATTTTTTGTAGTATCTCAAAATTTCTTTTGTGGTGCACTATCCTTGGGGGATCTTACTCATACAAGGGCAAAATTATCTTTTGTTGGGTTTCTTCATGTAAATGGCGATAAAACTTGGATTGATTTCTTCTTAAGAAAAGTTGTTGGGTTTTCTCCCAAGGTTGGGTTTCCCAAGGTAAATTATTGTGTCTATTGTGCATGGCTATCTTTATATGATTTTATTATTTCCACTACAGTTATTTTTGGTTGATATTTTCAATGTGTAATTATTATATGATAACATTGGCATAAAATTCTATTTGGAATCATAAGGAAATAATTATCATATCTGGAAATTGAAAATTCAACATGGTATCATAGCTTTATTTAAATTTGCAACTACATAGTCACTTATCTATTGTTGGATACAACACTAAAAGAATGTTATAATTTTATTTTTCTTGGCTCTTGTTTCGGGCAGGTTACCATGAAGGAGTGATTGGTCATAACACTAGAAAAGTGTGTTCTTGTCTTTTTTTCTTGGATCTTGTTCCAGGAAGGTTACTGTGAAGGACTGATTGGTCACAACACTAGAAAAGTGTTGTTCTAGTATTTTTTTTGGATCTTGTTCCAGGTAGGTTACCATGGAGTAATAAGAGGTATGAGATGACGTTCTCCTGCCATGGAGATATTCCATTAAGCCTCATATTTCTGTGATTTCTTCCTTATTTGGGAAAGGACCTTGATGGAGCATTCCTAGTAAGGTCACATGCCTATCTTACACCTTGAGGAGAAACTGTGGAGTGTAGGAGATGAGGTCAAAGCCTAAGGGAAGGGTCGGTTGCTAGAGGAGGGAAGCCACAGGCTTAAGGGGCAAGCCTACCCTCAGCCGCAACCCTATTTATGGCATCCGCAACAACAAAATAGGTCAAGCAACTAAGGAAGAGTATTCATATCATTGGGGAGGTAAGGTCGCATGCCTTTGGGACATTCTTGTGGAAACTTGTAGAGTCTACAAGGATAGAAAAGTTCCCTTGAGGGGTGACAGGTGGGCAACAACAAGGGAAAAGAAAACAGGTCTAAGGAGTATACCTTGGACTACAATATTGTTGATTAAGGAAGAGCCTTCTCTCTATCTCAACATTAGAGGATAGAGGTTACAAAGTTGCATTTGTGGATGGTCAAGTCCTTGTTTGGCCTAAGGGATCGAGCATAGGCTCATCAGGAGTGATTGGTGTTCGAGAGGGAGGATTCTACAGATTATCAAGACGTCCATACCAAGAATTGGTACATGAAAATGTCAATTTATGTGAATTATGGCATCAAAGATCTGCTCGGTATTAATAAGAATGGTTCTAGGAGTTCAAGTATCAAGCAGAGAAATTGATGGGGAAGAAGACAAAGGTTTTGAAGGACATATAATGGAGGAGAGTATAATTACATTGACTTCAGTTTCATTTGCAAGGAAGTAGGGATCAAGAGGGAGTTGGCAGTTCCTTAAAACCCTCTACAGAATGATGTTGCAATGACCATGAAGAGGCTAACATGGATATGTGACACTTTGTAGGAAGCAAAGGGACATGCATCTCCTAGTGGTACTTTCAAGGAGAAAAAATTACCTCAATGGTTCTCAAGTTATATGGAATTTATGAGTCACATCATTGATTTAGAACCTTCCAATTATGAGGAGGTAGCATGTCAACAAGTTTGGAAGGATGCCATCAGTCCATCATGAAGAATGATGT
Organism: Picea engelmannii; assembly: GCA_009831015.1. Lineage (NCBI taxonomy): Eukaryota > Viridiplantae > Streptophyta > Pinopsida > Pinales > Pinaceae > Picea > Picea engelmannii. Next base: position 407,080 of record ML790376.1, on the reverse strand, counting down.
GTGGGAGATAGTTTTGGGAATAGAGGGGAAGTTAATGGTGACTTCCAAGTGGATATATAATATCAAGCATGCAATAGATGGAAACATCAAGAAATAAAAAGAGAGGTTTGTGGTGAGAGGATTCTCTCAGAAAGATGGAGTAGACTATGAGGAGACTTTTTCTTCAGTTGCCAGGTACACTTCCATCAGTACTATTATTTATCTTGCTTTAGTTGTGGGTTGGAGATTACATCAAATGTATGTGAAGACCACATTCCTCAACAAGTTTTTTGAGGAGGAAGTGTACATATAGAAACCTTGGGGATTTATGATACATGGGAAGGACTCTCATGTTTGCAGATTCAAAAAGGTATTATATGGACTCGAGAAGAAACCTAGGGCATGATACTCCAGGATTGATGGATACTTGATGAGTTTTGGATTCACCAAGTGTGATGTGGATCCTAACATTTACTACAAGGTTGTTGATGGTAATCCTTTGATCTTGGTTTTGTATGTTGATGATCTATTCATTAAGGCGGTAGACAGGCTCATTGTCAGGTGGAAGAGGGATTTGGCCTCTGAGTTTGAGATGTAGGATCTTGGCTTGATGCATTGTTTCTTGGGATTGGAGGTGTGGTAGAGACCATGTGAGATCTTCCTCGGACATAGGAAGTACACAGTTGCGATCTTGAGCAGATTCAGTATGATGGACTGCAAGTCTATGGCTACACCTACAATGAAAAATCTGAAGATGCTAAGTGATTTCGAATCATTTTCAAATTTGGTGGATCCCACTATGTACATGCAATTGATTGGATCCTTCATGTACTTGGTTAACACCATGCTAGATATTTTCTTTGTAGTGATCACCTTGAGCTAGTTTATGGTTGAGTTGAGGTACTTGTGTGGTATAGTTGGATATGGTCTGAGATATGTATCAGGTGGTGAAGTGAAGCTGTAGGGATATACTGATGCAGATTGGTCAGTGGAGTGCAGTCATGGATTAGAAGGAAGTAGACTTTTGTAGCACTCGGTACAACAAAGGTGGAGTATATCGCAGTGAGTGTCACAAGTCACAAAGAAGTATGGCTTCAAAATCTTCTTGGATGACTATTTGATTAGGATCTAGAGACGACCTTGATACATTATGATAATCAAATCTCTGCCAACATTTTAGAAAATCCAATATTTCATGACATGTTGAAGCACATTGAGATCAAATATCACTTCATTTGAGACATGGTGCAGAAGGGAGCAATAAAGCTCCAATACATATCCACAGATGAGAATATTGTGGGCATTCTCACCAAGCCTTTGTCTAGGGAAAAGTTTGTATACTTCAGAGACAAGCTTGGTGTGATGCATAATGTCTCCCTCATTGAGAGGGAGTGTTGATGTTTCAACATTGGGAAAACATTCTCCCATATTGATTATGATGATTTGTCCAAGGGAGGATGATACATTCACTCATGGGGCCATAATAATTTGGCTAGTGGTGAATGGCCCAAGATTTTGATGTTTCTCCAGTTAGCAGCATCAAGCAGACATTCTCCCAGATTGGTCATGCTGATTTGACCAAGAGAGAATGATATATTCACTCACAGGTCCATGTTGATTTGGCTAGTGGTGCATGGCCCAGGTTTAGTATTTATCCTATTAGTCATGCTAATTTGACAAGGAGTGATAAAGACTCAAGATGCTCTCACATTTCCTTCTCTAGGATGAAGCGATCTATTTTTATAGGGTAGGTTTGAATTGTTTACAAGTCTAGTCTAATGTTGAATATGTAGGCTCTAGAGACCCCTTGTGATAAGGGGCTTCTCGGTGAATCTATTCAACATTAGAGCCCTATATTAATTAGACGTGCATGTGGGGAGATGATACATCAACAAGGATCATGGAAAAATTTTCTAGTGAAGAAGAAATTCCAAGAAGACAAGACAAACCATTGAAGAAACCCCAAAAAGAATTAAATAAGAAATTGAAGACAAAAGAATAAGTCGACCCCACAAGGAAAATTAAGATGAATCGAACTATATAAATAAAGGTTGGATTATTTCACTTGACACATAACACAAGTCTTCTCATCAAGTGCACTTTAGCCAGTTGTGCAGTTCATAGTTTCCAGTTACAATGCACAGTTCTGAGTTTCCAGTTGCAGTGCGCAGTTCCCAGTTGACAGTTGTAGTGCGCAATCCCCATTTGTATGTTGCAGTGTGTAGTTCCTAGCTACCAACTGCAATGCACAGTCGTCAGATGCGTTATCTTCGAGGTGCACTATTTTTTGTAGTATCTCAACAGTTCTTTTGTGGTGCACTATCCTTGAGGGATCTTACTCATACAAGGGCGCAATTATCTTGTGTTGGGTTTCATCATGTACATGGTGATAAAACTTGGATTGATTTCTTCTCAAGAAAATTTGTTGGGTTTTCTCCCGAGGTTGGATTTCCCTGGGTAAAATCTTGTGTCTATTGTGCATGGCCATCTTTCTATGTTTTAGTTGTTTCCGCTATAGTTATTTTTGGTTGATATTTTCAGTGTGTAATTATTCTATGATAACAATGGAATAAAATTATGTTTGAAATAATAAGGAAATAATTATCATATTTGGAAATTGAAAGTTCAACATGATCCAGGATCATCCAAATTCTGATAAGGTTTTGCTTCGCCATCTATATAAAAATCGACAAAAGATCGTCAAGAATGGTAATGGAATTGGGGATGTTGAAGACCTTTTCATAATAGGAGATCTTGGTAATGAATTTGTGAGGGTTCAATAGATCTAAAGAAATGGGCATCCTCACTCTCAGAATGCACACGTTTTCGAAGTTCTTTAGTAGATATTCAACCATGGACTTCATTTTAGAATAGTAGGATCCCATGATATTGGGCATGTCCTCTTCCCTAAATGTGATGTTTCCCACCCATTCCATTCTTTGAAGAATCCACCATTATTATTAAGGTGAATAAGATGGGTTGATCGAGATTTTTTTTTTTTCCAGGTGGGTTTTGTTTCGCGGAGCAGATGGATTTGTCCTGAATGGACACCCGTATAAATGAAATTTCAAATATTCCCAAGGTTATAAATCTACAAGAAATGTGTGGTTTCCCACTTCTCCTCCAAACGGACATTGGATCGATCCTCATTTATTATTCTATGTCGACCTCATGCGACTAAAATGATAAGCCTTCGGTGATACCACATGACCAAAGCGTAATATCAAGATCCTCATTAACCATTGATTTCTTCTAGTAAGATTTAGACCTCACATCGCAGGTACACATTTAGGATAAGTATTTTTTGGCAACCATAGTGCCATGACAACCATGATTTTACAGAGCTTCGACATATTATCGAACAGTGGTAGCTGAATTTGGCATTAGAAACGTATATTTTGGTTGAATTTGTATTAAATTTTTACTTATATAGCTAGCAGCTACGGTTCTTCTTTATTATTATAATCATTTAGCACATTAGCTACATAAGTTCACTGAAAGAGAGGCAATCACATAAACAATAGAGGCACACATATTATCTTGGGAAACCCTCATGGGGGAGAAAACCCAACAAAAACTTCCTCAATATAGATAAACCAAAGACCTAACATAAGATCCTCCTCTACTCCTTCACTAGGAAGAGTAGCGCACCTCTTAACCAATAAATACCAAGAGATGGACCAAAAAACCTCCTTGACGTCACCCTCAATTGCAACAACTTCTCCTCCAATACTTGTGCACTTCAGAGCTGGAGTGTGTGTGTGTGTGTGTCCAAATGAGGCACCGACGTCTCTTATAAATAGTTGTCTAGCCAGTCTATAATTAGTTATGGGTTGACATGTCACTTTACACTCTTAATTTAAAATTAAATGTAAAGGCACAATAGGGCCTAATTAAATATAATATAATAATATTATTCAACACTCCTTCTTAGGTAGAATTTTCTTCGAAGTTACAATATTTCAACACTCCCCTTTAACAAGAATGGTATTCTATGGACAACATCAATAACAACTAAATGAACTCAATAAAACATTAGGAGGAGGAAACATTGTCATCAACATCGGGAACACTGTCGGTCATCGAAAGTTTTTCTCATCGTCAACATCAACAGAAACTAAACATCATCTGCAGCGCAGAGCTGGAGTAACATCATCATCATCATCAACAACATGAAGCTGAAACACCAACATCAATAACACGAAGCTGGAATAAAGTCATCCTCATTAATATCATGAAGTTGGAACATCAACATCATCAACAACATGAAGATGGAACATCAACATCATCAACAATGGGAAGCTGGAACAACAACATCATCAACAACATGAAGCTGGAACATCAACATCATTAATAGCATGAAGTTGGAACATCAACATCATCAACAACATGAAGCTAGAACAACATCATCATCAACAACATGAAGTTGGAACATCATAATCTATATGTGGCAACCGAATGGGGTAGGTGCATCAATAACAACATCTGTGGTACTCTAACCGACCATCCTTACCGGAACTTCAAGATCTTCCCAGGAATCATAAGATTCCCTAGGATATAAAATCCTAGCAAGCTACCATGTGGTACTTTGACAAGTCGTCCTTACTGGACCTTCAAGATATTCCCAGGAATCATAAGATTCCCTAGGATATAAAATCCTAACTAAGCTACCACTACTGACCACAACTAGAATATACATTCACAGGTACTCTGACAGACCGTCCTTACTGGACCTTCTGGATCTACTCAGGGATGATCAATCCCCTAGGATATAAAATCCTAACTGAGCTACCTGCTATTGGTCAGGATACCATAGTATCATCAACATCACTCCCCCTTTTGAAGGAGGACCTTTCGGACTACACCAAGCTTGTCTCAAAAGTACTCAAAATTCACATGAGACAAAGGCTTAGTCAACACATCTGCAACCTTATAATCTATTCCAACATATTGGAGCTTCACAACTCCCTTCTGTACCAAGTCATGAATGTAGTGGTACCTAATCTCAATGTTCTTCGTCTTGTAATGGAACATTGGGTTCTCTATCATCTTTATGCAACTCTGGTTATCACAAAATATCACGGTAGAATCCATCTCTGGGTCAAATATACCTATCAACATCTTCTGAAGCCATATGGCTTCATAACTGGTGGAGCATGCTGCAATGTACTTCGCTTTTTCCGTACTGAGAGTAATACTGGATTGTTCCCTACTTTTTGATGAATTCATGGATGACCCCAAACTAAAAATAAAATCCTCAAGTTATTTTTCTATTTGAAGCACTTCCAACCCAATTTGAATCAGTATAGTCATACAATCTAAGTCACAATATCCAATATAAGAGAGTCCATAGTACAATTTACCCTTAAGGTATCTCATCGACTGCTTTGCAACTATAAGGTGAACACATCTAGGCTCCACCAGATACTTACTTGAGGTGTTAAAGAAAAAAACATATATATGGTATGGTGTTCGTCAGATACATCAATGAACCAATCATATGTTTGTATAGAGTAACATTAAGTATCAACCAACAACTTCATATTCATATCCATATGAGTAGACATGGCACTACCGTCCATCATGTCGAATCTCTTCAAAATTTTCACAACATACTTTCCTTGAATAATAAAAATCTCTTCCTTACTTCAAGACCTAAGAAATAGTGCGTCAGGCCTAGGTCCCTCATTTCAAATTCAACGACAAGATTCTTCTTACAATTTGTGATGAACTTTTCTTCATCTGTCAAGAATAATTCATCCATATATAGCAACAATATAACTGGTCCATCATTATGAATCTTGAAGTAAAGGTTTGTATCATCTTTACTCTTGGTAAATCCCAAGCTCATCAGAAAACTATCAATCCTGTCATACCAATATCTTGGATCTTTCTTCAACTTGAATACATGAGTCTTCTTATCCTATACTTCGAAACCAAATTTTCACATTACATTGTACAAACCTGGTACACTTGCCCAGCTGCAACTCAATCTACATAATCATGTGTTGGTTATATGTTCTTTCTGCAAAGCACTATTTGTCTAACTACCTGAGAGTATGTCCTCTACTTTTTCTGCAACTTTTCCTTCTGGAACCGGAACTCTGCACCTGTAGCTGCAATTTCTGAAGCTGAGAATGACTGCTCTATTTTGACTATAGTTGTTGAAATCTGAGAGTATCTCCTCTATTCTATCATGGAAACAAATTCATTTGAAACTGAGAGTGGTTGATACTGAAGGTAGCTTTTCTTCTTTCATGTAGGTAACTCAATCTCAAATACAAGGACTGATCCCTCTAAATCTCTTAATTTTCCAGCTTCTTTTAATGAATCATGTTTGTTATATATATATTTATTCTGATTACTTGAGAAAGTGTCTCTTCATAGTCTTCTCCCTCTTGCTAGGAGAATCCTCTGGACACAAATAAGGCTTTGTACATCTTTATATTATTATCTAGAGCATATTTGATATATTCGATCAATCTTAGAAGTCACCACTGACTTCCCTTCTGGTCTTAAGACAAAAACCATATCCCAATCCTTCTGACTAGCTTCCTCCTCTGTCACTGAAACAAGGGAATGTTCTAAGGAGATTTCATGTCTCCTAGAGGTCTTTGAAGCTACGATCTAGTCTTATCAACTCATGGAATCTATCTCTCAATCTTGGAAGACATATCTTTACTCATCTGATCCTCTCTAAGATCAGGCTCACTCTTGTGTTGATTTCTTTTGATTCTACAAAAACTTCATAGTATCTGCAGGATATACTTGGTGTTGAATACCAAGTCTTAATATGAAAAGTTGAGTCAGACTTTAAACAAATTCTGCTTCATGTCAAGGTGGCTTCATTATCCAATGACCAAGTCTACTGTGAGTTCTATTCTAATGTTTGGTCATCTTTGGAGCCTTCTTCTCCTTACAATCAATCTCCATATGAGATACTATGCATCTCAAAAGTAGCTTCTTCTTCATCTTCTTTGGTACATGGATGTATACGGTCATGTATACAACTTGGATAGTCTGCTCCATATCTCATCTAATATGTTGCCTCTTGCAACCATCACTATAGCTTCCTCAAGGTTATAACCTATGACCTTCCCAGAACAAGATAACAAGGGAGAAACAACAAACAAGAATAATACTCTTTATAATAATAAAACAATAGCAAGAATAATCAGTGCAGTAGCTCCTTTATAGCTATCACTTGTGACCTTCCTGAAACAAGGGTAAAAAGTAAGAAATACAATAATAAGGAATAAGAGAAACACTCTTCTAGTCTTGTGATCAATCATTCCTCCATGGTAACCTCAAAATAAAACAAGAAGTTTCTCCTAGAGGAGATGTTAGTTATATCTAGTAAATTATTATAGTAATAATTTATCTCAATAATTCTCACATGATACCAAGTATGAAACTTTTCAAAGATTGTTATCACAACTATAGTGTTTAATTGTAATGAGGAAGCTATCAAACTTGACGTGTACAAATTTTAATCTTATCAATTTAATCAATCAAATCTATAACCCGGATTCTTGTCCTCCAGAATGAGTGTGTTTCTTTTCTTCCGAGTCTCCTTCACTCAATATGAAAAGTACTTTCTTCAACATGTCCTTTGTACTAAGAAAATATGTTATCTTGATAGAAATCTGAGTTAGGGAATAAACTCTATAATATCAACTTTTATCAATCTAATACTTTGACTTAAATTTTAACCAATGGTTAGTATGATAACTTCAAAAAATCAAAATGCAACCTGGATATTCATAAGATTACAATAATTCCATAACAAGTAGAGGCATATCAAAGTAATCAAACCCGAGGTGCATTGTTCCTCTAAATATGTTGGATCTAAGATCCTTATGGATCTACAATTGTTGTTTAGACAAAAGATCCTTTCTCCCACAAATACCCTTTAGAATAATGATATAGTTTGAACATATGTAAGTACATACCTCTGACAATATCGGCAAGTAGTGGCACCATCCGACATCAATGAAATGAAATAACAAACCTTTATATCTTCAAAGGTGTTGCAACTTGTAATTTAAAGGTAGCTAGAGATTTGCTAGTGTAAGGTGCACTGGGACAATAAAAATAAGTCTCAACACTTCAAAAAAACTTTCACTGCAACTGGAATGAAGGAACTAGCACGAAGGAACTGGCACTACAAATGCAACTGATACTTCAATTGCAATTGCAATTGCAACTTAGGGTTTTATGAGAAAACCCTATTTTTTCAAACTTCATGTTTAATAATTCTAATATAGGGACTAGATGCGCCCTCCTAGGGTGTTCTCCTAGATGTGGTTACTTCCTCCAAAATCCTCCTTAAAAAATGAAAACATAACACTTAGGGTTTATGAAGAAACCTTAATTCTGCAACAACTGCAATACTGAAAAATGGATTTTTGGAGAGGGTGAGTTGAGGCTAGCCTCTTCTTATGAACTGTGAATTGGTCTCTTTTAGGCCTGCTTTGTTACCATGTTAAATTTTTACTTATAAATATAGAAGTTACGGTTCTTATTTATTATTATAATCATTTAACACATTAGCTACATAAGATCATTCAAAGAGAGGAAATCACAGAAACAATAGAGACACACAAATTATCCTGGGAAACCCTCATGGGGGAGAAAACCCAACAAAAACTTCCTCAATATAGATATACGAAAGACCGAACAAAATATGCTCCTATACTCCTTCACTAGGAAGAGAAGCGCACCAATTAACCAAGAAATACCAAGAGATAAACCAAAAACCCTCCTTGATGTCACCCCCAATTGCAACAACTTATCCTCCAAGGCTTGCGCATTGCAGAGCTGAGTGTGTGTGTGTCCAAATGGGGAACTGGCCTCTCTTATAAATAGTGGTTTGGCCATCCTATAATTAGGTCTAGGCCAACCTATCACTTTACCCTATTAATTTACAATTAACTTTCAAGGTACAATAGGGCCAACTTTTACAAAGGCACAATAGGGCCTAATTAAATATAATATAATAACATTATTCAATACTCCTTATTAGGTAGAATATTCTTAGAAGTTAGACTATTTCAACAGTTTGGGCCTCGCATCTCTCCCACAATTTTGTGTCCTCAACAACAAGAACTCCACATGCTCACGCCCAACTAGAGGTACGATCCATGTCAACAATCTACCTCAAAGGGTCACAACGAATTCATTCACAACAATCCTCAGATTTCGTGCTCATTGAAAATCTAGATCAATTGAAATGAGAAAATGCCAAAGGGGGTGAAAAAAATTGTGAATTAAAGGAAGCAACCGATGTGTACACCGCTACTCTAACGCTAGGAATCCATAGTGGGTAGATAATAAAAAAAATTGTTGAGACCTGACATTTGTTTAGCTTGATGGGACACTCACCAAAAACCTGTAGTTCATGACCACACTCTGTGAACATTAGAAAGGAGGTATACCAAAACGTTTTAGGATGGTTTTATCATATGGGAATCATAATTTGGTTAATTTCTCTTATATTAAAATATGCGACATATTGGTGTAAAAATCTAGTCTAGTTTCACTGTTGGTGCCAAGCATGAATGCATTATTTTTGGCTTGTTATTGAAAAACAAATGATGAATTTTTTGTAACGTTTGGAGGATGTGAGATGATATGGTTTGACATAGAAGAATTATTGTAGTAATTTCCAATGCATTTGAAAATACATATTTTTCTTAAAATGTTGAAGGTTTGGTGATAGTCTAGCTTGAAAAATGTGGAGAAATGTTTGAAAGGATCTTTTCCTTGAAAAAGGAGAAAACAACCTTAGGAGCATTATGTGAGGATATCATAATAAAACTAATTTTTTTCTTCTTTTTCTAGATCCAACTGAAATGGAATAAGGGGATTATAGGTACACTAGTGTACTTGTGTGTGATTGTTCTTAATCTCGTGTTTCCTTATGATTTTTTGTGTCTAGTTGTGACACTTAAAATACGATTGTAATTTTTCATACAACTATACACACAGAGTACAAGGAGAGTTAAAAAAATGAAATAACACACAAATTCATGCCATTCAAGCATAATTAAGCAAAATTAATGTCAGTCAAATTCAATCAAAGCATCGTCAATCAAGAAGTTGCGAAGAATTTTCAAGCATTCAAGCTTTCAACCACATCAACAATGGTCTTCCACTTCTCCAAGAATCTTCAAGCATTCGATCATTCTAAACCTTCAAGCATTCAGCATTCTAAACCTCTCCAACGCCTTCTCTATGTACTCACCCTAAGACAATGTCAATTTGTGATTTTTCTTGTCTCTTGTTATTCTCATACCAAGGATTTTATTTGCAGCACCCAAATCCTTCATCACAAAGGATTTTTGGGTTTTCTTCCCTTCTGTAGAAGGGTTTCCCAGGATATTTCTTGTGTTCTTGTGCATGGTTATTCTTCTTTTGATCTTGGTTTACTGCTGTTAGTTATTGTTACTGCAGTCATTGTGTATGGTTCAAGTAATGCTAAACAGAAAAAGAAATAAACCTCATGCTTGAGACAAAACTTAACAGTTTTCAGCTTCTTCTAGGTTCTCCAACTCCACGCCCTTGCATTGAAGAATTGTAAAGTGTTTTGGCCATCTTTTTTTCTTCTGACCTCACACATTAGAGGGAAATCTGTTACACACCAAAATATTACACTTAAGTACCTCACCCTAAGCGTCGCAAGTGTCATGAAAGTGTCACATACACTAACACCATGAAATAACATTTCTCACAATCCCTAGTCAATGTGGAGGAGAAATATATTATATAAAGGTCAAAATACTATGTGCACATGAATTAATTATTAATAGGTGGAATGAACCAACTGGAAATGGGACAAGTTAAATGTATCTTTCAACTAGTTAAACAAATCTTAAAGGGATGTTAGTGTCCATTGGTATGCTTCTGTCTTGGTATTAGGGGTCTAGAATCCAAGAGGATATTCACTTGTCCGCGGGGGGATTTTCTTATAACACCATCGCATACATCACGCTGCCAACTGTTGATGAATAAGGGACCCTGGACATGTATTATATCTCCTCTTTGTTAATGTTTATGCCATTATTATAGTTCTTTGCATTTCAATAGATAAGAGCATCATAAGAACAAGATCACTGAGAAATACACATTCACAAGAGACACAACATTTATCCTGGGAAACCCTCTAGGGGAAGAAAACCCAGCAAAAACTTCCTTATC
>ML790376.1:360926-389492 GCA_009831015.1 Picea engelmannii | reverse complement strand
TTATTTTAGTATTAAAAGGGAATTTGTGATTAAATATTAGAAAATTGACATGTTTTCATATATCTCAAAAATGTGTGAGCTTTATCATGTGTAGGAATATGTGAAGGATTAATTCAAAAGACTTCTCGAATACTTCCTCCACCATTTCAAAGATATGAGAAGATAATTCAATCCTAATCCAAGGAGAAGATCATGGAGATTTGGTTGTCATATCTTATTCAAGATATATGAGAGATATGTGTGAGGATTTGAAGGGATTATATTTTGTAATAATGGGAAATGGGTTGAGAGAAAAGTGGATCTGTAATTATGAGATGTTTATCTCCTTTTCAAATATCTCACGTATAAAAGAGAGTGCCTTCTCTTCATGAGAAGAGGAGGAGAGTCAGTATTATGTAGAGAGGAAGAGAATCAATATTATGTGAAAGATGAGAATCATTATTATGTAGATTGAAAGGAGGATCCATTATTATGTAGAATAAGGGAATTGTTATGAGATAGGTTCTTGAGGAGAGTTGTTATGATGTAGATTGGATTCATGAAGATATTCTTTTTGTAAGCTTACCTGTTGAAGATTAATGCAAGTTTGGATTCAATGATTTTGTCTCTCTTAGAAGTTATCATCTGTTGATCTAAGAGCTTCCATGTTGGCATCGGCAAGGGCCATCGATCCAACTTGGTAAGCTTATTGTAAATTGTTAGTGTAGATTTTCATTTCATGTACATGTTACTTTGATTTCATGTTATTTTGTTTGATTTCACTCTTCGAATGTGTTGCAAAGTGTGGTAATGCAGGAACGGTTGGATCTCCATATTTCACCATACACAAGCTTTAATGGAGCATCCTACTTGTTAGTTTAGTTGCTCCAGGAGATAAAATCAAAGTTCATCTTTTCTTTTTATGAGCCATCAATGAACATGTCCATCACCTGAGCAAGAGCTTTTGTTAATTTATGAGTTTTGCTTTCCAGCTTTTGAATTGAGTGACGATTGTTATTTTTAAGAGTGTGTTGGTTTCTAAATGGTTTTCTTATCTAATATATACTAAACAGACATAGGAACCTATTTGTTATCGGTGCATATAGTGCATCAACTCTACTGATTACGAATCCTGGTTGATAATTTATGTTTGGTAATATATTATGCATATAATTGCACCAACACCCCTCATCACAAGCAGTCTTTAGAGCTTGCATCTTCAACATTAGACTAGACTTGTAAACAAGTCAAACTTTCCCTATAAAAATATATCACTCCATCCTAGAGTAGGCAATGTGAGAGAATCTCGACTCTTTATCACTCCTCATCATATCAACATGACTACTGGGAGAAAGACTACACCTGTTCCATTCACCACTAGCCAAATCAGCATGGCCACGTGAGTGAATGTATCATTTTCCCTTGGTCAAATCAGCATGACCAATCCAGGAGAATGTCTGTCTGGTGCAGTTAACTGAGAAACATCAACATCCTGGGCCATTCACCACTATCCAAACTAGTATGGCCCCATGAGTGAATTTATCATCCTCCCTTGGTCAAATCAGCATGATCAATCTGAGAGAATGTCTTCTCAATGATAAAACATTAACAAATCAAACTCTCACCATGGACTCGTTATTGCACCTCCCAAAGAGCTAGAGAGGATAATAAAACATACAAAATTAATTTTCACAGGGATATCTTATTGCATATCTGCAAGAGATCTTCAATGGAAGATATTTAACATGATATACCAATCCATTTTTTGATATACCATGTGGATGTCATAAACAACGATCTATGTTTTCCTGATGGACGCTAAAATAATGAGATTTTGTAGTAAATCTTTGCAACTAATTAAATTCAAATATAATTCATAGAAAATCAATATGGAACAAGCAGTTTGATGTCCACACCATCAACCTCAAAAAATAAATTTCAAAGGTAATTAAATTCCATTCCATGCAGCCATAAAAAATTTAGTTTGCATGACAATATTGATAAAATCGATTTACCCAATTCATTGTTTTTGTCTCCTTCACGTGAATACCGAGTGTATAAAAATTCTAACCGAATGTGTTTAGAACAACCACCATCAACTGAGATTGAAAAACCTCCATGGAAAATGAATGATGTTACTAGGCCCTTAAGACCATAAGTGCTCTGATAAAAATTGAAATAATAGAACACACAATATCATGACAAGAAGTTTGGCAGAAAAGGCCTCAAGACATATTCTTGACATTGTATTCATTGTATTAATACAATATATAATACATAAATGAAACCACCTCAGTTTCTCTCTGTTGGTTGTACGGGTTGACCCAGGTTCCACCTTATTTCTCCAACAAATCCCTAGAAACCATCGACCCCTATGGTAAACCAGAAGGCAACACTGTGCACAGTGTGCACAAAGCAGTCTCACCTGAGATGGATTATGGGTGATTGCATGAACCAAGTGTCTATAATCATGGAAGGGATGGAACTCGTGGGAATTTTAGGCACATTTATACTTCTTCTACTTCAACATTAATTCTACCATTCATTTATCCTTTAACATTCATTCTGCATAAAATAACATGTCTACTCTAGTGCACATTGTAAATTAACTCTAACATATGCATGTATTAATTTGTTCAACATAATAAGCGTATCACAACAATAGATACGAGAAACACACACATATACACCATCATTTACCATGGTTCACCCCCCCCATGAGCTATGTCCACAAAGATATTCCGCTTATTTATTATTCTTCATAAAAAAATTACATTGCACACATTACATCAAAAGTAAAGAATTGGTGAGGATAACCAACGTCACAGCAAGCTCCACAACTTGTGACCTGACCCTCAATTACACTCCATAAGTCTCCAAAATTGACATCATTCGAGCTCTACAACTCCAACCAAAAAATAGTATCGTGACTCAGACTCAAAAAGGTTCTCAAAGATAAGATCTTCTATGATAAGACAATGATCAATTCATTTCCTCTATCTACCTCATACATCATATTTATACTACAAAATATGGGTAAAAACCCATTACATTGACTACCAAAACCCTAACCCTAGTGAATTAGGTTTGTCCACATAATAACTTCATTCGTGTGGTTGGTATTCATTCCTTACTTTCACTCTATTCTTCGTCTCCTTAATTCCTGACATGCTACTTTCTCCTCCTTTCCCGATGTGCATTGCTTCCTTTGGTCGATTACTTAGGAACTTGCCTCATTTTTTGTGATGTATCCCAAAATAACATGCTCCAACAGGCCCCCAACACTTACCTTTGGCTTATCTTGAGCCACTCAGGAAGTGTTTTCCTCATGCACTGACTTCTTCAGTGCCTTAATTCCTCTTGTCAGCTCTTCAGCACAAGTCTTCACTTTTGTGCGTTTCTCTGCAACAGATTCCAAAATATGCACAGTGAGATGTTCTTCATCATCTCTTCAACCCCCCACTTAATATTTTCTATCTGGCCCTTGGATGCATCCATTTCTGTCAAAATATTCTCTACATCTTCCTATAGTGGCTCCAGTTGAGCCTGCCTCATCTGCTTCTATGTTTGCACAGTTTTTAACTCTGCTTGTAAATTCTTGAGCTCCTGCACGCTCCTTAGCCTTTCCTGAATGTTCATAGACTTTTGATTTTCCTTCAACTCCTACATGGTTGTGTTGATGATTTCTTCCTTATGTTACAGTGCCTATAACTTTTCATCCTCTTGCATACTTTTCCAAAGTTGTGCACTTTTTTCATATAATTCTACAAGTTCCTTAACATTCTGCGTCATTTCCTCTATGTGCCCTGTAATTTCCTGTTCTCTCTATGATTATACTTCCGAAGGAGTGCTTGGGATCACCTTCTCTACCAGATCTAATATTTCCTATATGTACCCTTCGATAGCCTACATTATCTTCTGGATCTTTTCTTTTGTGCTTAACTCTTTTGCTAGTGCGTTGCCTGGAATAGTTTGAAATACTTCATCAAGTCTCTATTCTAGTTTATTTTTGCGTTGTTTTTCTTCATCTCGCTCAATCTGCACTTCCTTGAGGGCTATCTCTAGTACCTCCTTCACTTCCTTCATTGTCTCCAATTTTGTCACATATGTCTTGGCTCTATATTGAACTCCATGTGCAATGCTCATCTGCAACTTGTATAATTCCTTTGTTGGGATCTTGGACAAAACCAAGTCCAAGTGTTCTACATCCTTCAAAGGTTTATGTGCGGAATCCTTGTCAAATTGTAGCATGCCTTGGCTTATCTAGAACATCTCAATTCCCATTATTATTGTCTCGATTGACTCCTTTTCTTCATGTATTGGCTCCTATTGTGTCGTGCTTCTCTGTTGTGTGACATTGATTTGTAGGATCTTCAAGACTTCTTTGACCTCTATTAACTTCTTCATCAATTCTTCTCTTTGTGATTCTGTGACCTACAAGGCTTCTTCTCCTAGATCTTGTACCTTATCTTACACCAAATCTGCATTGTCCTCAGTTATGGCGAGCTGAGGGGGATTCTTTTGCGCTTTCATCCTCTTTCTCTATTCTCCTATCTGCATGGTTGATTTATTCTTTGGTGGTGTTTTCATCTGTGCAGGTTTCTTTACCTCTGGTAGGTTTCCAATCCCTATCTCCTAGGTTGGGATATCGTCTTTCTTCTACGCTCCCATCATTTTTTCTTTCTGCGTGCTCAGTTCCTAGCACTAAGGCCCTTGGTATCGTTTCCTTCTTCCTTGGCTTCTTGACTATCGTTGCACTTTCTATTGGTTGTGTGTGCTGTGAGAGTTTTCTGGTATTAGTTTTTGGGCTACTTGATTTCTATGATGTTCCAACTTCTGCTTGTTCTTTTCCCTTTACTCCTTTCTTAACAACCACTGATCTAGTCATTCTGCTATTACCGATTGGACTTCTTCTGATGTGATGCACTATTTCATTTTCAACCATGTATTCTTAGGGTCTCTTCTAGATTGTATCCATATATTATGCCTAGATACCTTGAAGTTCACTATCCCTTCATTCTCCTTCACCACTTCAGGTGAAATCCTCCATGTATCTGCAATTTTCTTCTGCATCTCTTGAATGTACATGCCAAAAATTCTTGAATAGGATTTCCTCTACTTAGGATCTATGTTGTTTCCTAGATTTATGGATCTTGTTGCGCAACATTTTCCTCTCCCATCACAAAATACTAAGTATTTCAGTTTTTTCCCTTGCCTCTAAGGCTATCAAAATCAATAAAAAAGAGTAGTGAAACTCTATCGCAAAGTCCTACGCATCTTTGCAGTCTTCCAAAAAGAGATTGAGAAAATACGATGTCCAACTGAGAACTATCCCCTTCGTGCACTTTGCAGTTGTGACTACCACTCCTGTTGGTGCCTCTTCCTTGTGACATTTTCTAAGTATCTTATAGCCCATCAATTTCGTTGTGAATCTAGTGGTTGGGTCATTGATGGGTCATGGGTCATTGTGACATTTTCTGAGTAGCTTATATTCTTGATGAGCATACCTCAGATGCCCTTGTCAGCTCCAAATTGATCCTTCACTTCTTCTGCAATGGCCTTCTCCTTCATTTTATCATATAACTACTACTCAGGCTTCAAACCATCTTTGGGCAGCCCTATAATATTATCGATTAAGTCTATGTCAATCAGGGAAATTCTTTCCATCCATAAAAACCCTCCATTTACTTGCGCCAATAATCTCTTTACGCATGCATTGACATCCTTCCCCCTGTTGAAGTGAGGAATTTCAAATAAATTCATAATGCCAGAGTTGTAAAGCATGGTTATCCACTGTTTGGGCTCTAGTATCGAAATTCTTGTTGATTTTGACCCTATTTTTTCCATGTAAACATCTTGCACAAGCTCTGGAAATTTAGTTACCTTTGTCACATCATGGTCTATGTATTTTAGCTTGGGAAGAAACCCCAACATATCTTCTACAACTATGACTAAATATGGAATGTGGTCCAATGACAACAAAATTTGTGTTTGTGTGTGTGTTGTTGTTGTTGTTGGCCTCATTTTTCCCTTTGATGGCCATGTTGTCTCGATCTGTTCTTCCTCCTCCATTTCCTGATCTATGTCACTGTCATCTTCGACCTCCAGGGGTTCCTCTATTCTAGGGTTCTTTGCTACGTCTGTTTTATCTGATTCTATAATCTCACTATATTATTCATCTTATGCATCCTTTGTGTGTGTCATTCTTGGTATTTACGAATTAGGGTTTGTTGTTGCACCAGGGTTTCTCCCTTCCTCTGCTTGGCTTACTTTTGTTGCTTCTTCTTTTGGGTTTTTTTCTTCGACCAATGTCGAGCTAATTGATTCACTTTTTGTTGAGGGAATATCATCTACATAGACCATCCTGGTTAGCTACTCTATCGATTTGTTATCACTTATGGTCCTTCGTGTGAATTTGCTAGTGCCTTGAATTTTGGTGGTGTCATTCTTCTAACTCGTGGAAAATTCGTTACAAATTAGTTTTATTCTTCACAATCTTCGCACCCAATCACAACTTGTTCTCTCGTTTGATCCTTTGCTAAAAAATACAAGTATTTGCATTTTTTATTCTTTTCCCTTTTTATAACTTGTGTCATAAATGTTGTTTCGTGCCCTCTTTTTTATGTTCACCGTTTCCTTTCTTTCTGATCATTTTTCGTCCTAGCGCAAGTGTTTACGTTTTTTGTCACGTAGTATCTTGACTTATGCCGCACCACTTTACTGTCTATTGTGCACTGTCTTTTCTATCACATAGTTCTTTCATTCGATTTCATAACTTATGTTGGGAGTTGTATATTTCAATTTTTTGTCTACCACTTATCCATCTACCTACATCTTTTTGTCTTTTTCTCATTTTTCCACTTTTTTTCTTCCTTTTTCTTTTTTTAACTCCTACTATATACAATATGTACAAATCTACTTTATGCGTTGCAACTATTGGGGGCTAGTAGGTTGATTGTCCCTATATAGTTTCAGTCGACTACCATTTACCATTCCTTGAAGTTCCTTTCCTGTTAAATCTTATAGTTGCACAACACCTCCATCTGTAACAGACTTTATCTGATATGGCCCTAGCCAATTCTTTCTAAGCTTCCCTGGGAGCTACAAGTATTTACTGTCATAGAGGAGTACCGTATATCATTATTTAAATTTCTTCTTCTTTATATGTCTTTCATGCCAATCTTTGTCCTTTTCCTTATGTACTTCTTGATGGAAACCAATTATGATCCTATCTTCTTCTAATTCCATAAGTTGAGCCAATATTTCCTGTGTTGCCTCTCTTTTTGTCATGTTTGTAATTGATGCAATGCGCAGACTTGGTGTCAAGTACTCCAAGGGAATTATTGCTTCCTGTCCATACACCAATATGAAAGGTGTATGCTCTGTAAGCTTCTTGCTTGTAGTCATATAATCCCAGAGTATTGTTGGTAACTTCAAATCTCAATCATTCATGTTCACATTACAAACCTTAGTTAATTCATTCTCCAATATCTTGTTAAATGCTTCCACTGTTCCATTAGCTTGGAGATGGTAAGGAGTTCTATTTTGATGATGTATCTCAAATTATTCAAGCATTGTCTGGATCGTATTGTTGATAAAATGAGTCCCTTTACCACTCATCAATACTCTAGGGAATCCAAATATTGTAACTACAAGTTCAAATAAAACGTGTATTGTAGTCTCTACGTTTCAATCCTTCACTTCTCCTATCTCAACCCATTTGGTCAAGTATTATGTCATTGTAATAATATATTTAGCCCATGATCTTCTTGTTGGTGGAGTAATTGGACCTACAAAGTCTACTTCCCACTTGTCAAATACTTGCAAAGTTACTTCATGTCTCAATGGCATATCATCCCTCCTGGATGGATTTCCAACCCTATGACAGACATCACACTTCTGAAAGTACTCCTTTGCATCCTTGTGAATTGTTGGCCACCATATTCATGTGTGCAATATATTTTGCATAGTATCATTTCCTGCATAATGTCCTCCAACTATTCCTTCATGTGCTTCTGCTAAAATGATAGGCCTTTCATGCACCATAACACATCTCCTCAAAATGTTGTCTACACAAATTTTTTACAAGTGACCTGCAATCAATTGGTAGTTTGCATCTCTGACCGCTAGATTTTTCTTCTATGTAGTATTAAATTCCTTTGGAGAAAATCATGTACTCAAAAATTCAATAATGTCAGCAAAATACTCACCATCTATCTGTATTGAAAACAATTGTGCATTTGAGAAGTTTCCCTCCAAGTTACTTGGTTCCTCTCCATTAGTTATCCTAGATAGATGATCTGACCCTACGCTCAATCTTCCAGGTTTCACCACAACTTCAAAATCAAACTCTCGAAATAATAGTATACATCTACATATTCTCCCCCCCAACACTGGCTTATTGACTAAATATATAAGAGTAGAATGATCTGTAAACATATTAAAATGTTGACCTAACAAATAATTTCTGAATTTATGCAATGCATACACCATTGCCAACCCTTCTCTTTCTGTTGTATTGTAGTTTTGTTCTCAATCTGACAATTTTCTGCTTGCAAATGTTATAGGTTGATCTATGTCACCTTCTCATGGATGTGTCAATACTGCTCCAAGCACTATTGTAGATGCATCCACATGCACATGAAATTTCGTTGACCAGTTTGGGAACACTAAAATCGGTGTTGTCCCCATTTTCTCTTTCAATATATCCAACCTCTGTTGGCATTCATCATTACACTGATATTTAATATCCTTCCTCAACAATTTCTTCATTGGCACAATAATATTTTCATATCCCCTTATAAAATTCATGTAATACCCTGTATAACCAAGTGTACTCTTCAACTGGCGCACTAACTTAGGTGGTGGTAATTTAACTATGACAACAATTTTAGCAGGATCAACCAACAGATCCTATTTACACACCACATGCCCTAAAAAAATACCAACATGTGCGTTGAAAATGCATTTCTTAATATTCAATGAAATATGACATTGTCTACACCTAATTAATCCATCAATCATGAGACATTGATGTATTCCCAACTGTCGAGGCATCTTTTGTGTTAAGTCTAGTCGTCTTTTGGGTTTTCTAGTTTCTAAGACCGGGACCATGGTAGATCCACTTAAGGTTGCGGCAATACTTTAATTGCCTCCCCCACACACGATTAGACAACTTCAGGGTTTATAGGGGAAATCTAACTTTCTTCATTGGTTTATAGTGAACTATGTCACTATCACTAAAGGTTTCATGTGTCTTTACCCCTTTTATCTAGGATGAGCAAGCCCAGGAGTCCTTCGATGCTTTGAAGAAAACTTTGGTGTCAACGCCTCTGTTGAAGCCTCCTTACTCCAATAGAGATTACTTTCTTTATATCGTCGCATCTGAGGATATGATTGGTATGGTTCTAGTTTAGGAGGATGATGAGCTCCAAAAGCACATCATCTACTACCTTAGTCGAACTTTACTCGGTCCTGAACTTAATTACTCTCACGTAGAAAAGATAGCTTTGGATGTCGTTCATGTAGTCCAACATTTGCATCATTATATATTACTCTGCAAGACTACCGTTGTTGCAAATGTCAATCCATTTCAATACATCCTTACCCGATGTATCATAGGGGGGAAATATAATAAATGGATTATCATTTTACAAGAGTTTGATCTCGATTTTGCTTCCGCAAAATCTAAGAAATCCCTAGTCTTCGCAGAGTTAATATCCGATTTTCCACAATTAGATGAGGATGCTATCCATGTTGATTCGTTTGTGGACGAACACGTTTTTCTTGTCTCATCGTCTAACCCTTGGTATGGAGACATTGTTCTCTATCTTCAGACCTTGAATTTCCCTCTGCATCTCTCACCAGATGACCGACAACGTATAATATACCAAGCGAATAAATATACTATCGTCGGTGACACTTTGTATCGCCGAGGAATAAAAAATATCTTTCGTCATTGTTTAACTCACAGATAAGTTGAATATGTTCTAAATGATTGCCACAATGGGTCTTGTGGTGGTCATCTATCTGAGATTGCGACATCCAAAAAAAAACGGTTATTTCTGGCCTACTATCTTTAAAGATTGTATTGAAGCAGTTAAGAAGTGTCATCCCTGCCAGGTGCTCACTCGGAAAATGTGCTCGCATCCAACCCCTCTTCACCTAGTCATTACCGTCGGTCCCTTCACCAAGTGGGGGGTGTACTTCATAGATTGCTACCCAACCTCAGTTGGGGGACATCATCACATTATCGTGGTCGTCAAATAATTCACTAAGTGGGCCAAGGCCATGTCTACTGTTAAATCCGATGGGAAGACTACAACCTTCTACGTATTCAATCACATTATCGCTCAGTTTTCTATATCGAGTGATATTGTCACTGATCATGGCAGTCACTTTTAAAATGAGATGATGAAAGAACTAGCAGCTAAGATGGGTTTTAGACATGGTCATTATTCTCCTTATTATCCCCAGGATAATGGACAAGTAGAGGTTGTCAACAAGTCTCTCAAGACCATTTTGCAAAAAATTGTCAGTCAGGGCAAGTTCGACTGGCACATCATGCTATATCCTGCACTCTGGACATAACGAACCTCAGTCAATAATGCCACCGGATTTTTCCCTTTCCAGTTAGTACACGGTGCGGAGTCGATATTACCTATTGAATGCAAAATCCCTTCTCTTAAGTTGGTAGTCGTGCTCCTACCTGACACTTCCGATCTCGAGTGACACCTTGTGTTACCCATGATTTTGGTCGTCATGATGATGTATTGATGATGGTGTACTCAGGCTCTTCATAAGAACTTTCTCCTGAGAGAAGTTACTTTCATCTCTTCCCAGAAAACTCATTTTTGAAGAGGGTTCGTAGGCTGCTAGTATATTTGGCTGCGAGAATGACCCATTCTCGCAGGCTGCCTTAAGCCAGGGTGCGAACTTCTCGCACTGTGTTGAACTGCTAGGGTGCGAACTCTTCCTAAAGCATGGAAAAAGATGGATTCTCGATGCTTCTAGAAGGATGGGCTGGAATTCGAATGGTTATCCTAATACTGGATTCCCTGATATTTTGGGATCATTCTTATCCAAGTAACTAATTCATTCTCTCCTATATATTGAGAGAATTCTCATGGAAAATGTTAAGCAAGATACATTGGAGAATTGGTGAAAGAATTGTGTGAAGGACTGAATCTTAAACAACAGCTTGGAGACTCCAGCAAGTATATCAAGAGGTTTTTATCTTCTTCATGCAAGGATTGAGCAAGTGTGTGTGTCGGAGCTAGGAGCCATCGAAAGGAAGTTTGTGACATCAAGGCTCAGGTTGTAATCTTTACTTTCCATTAATATAATATAGTGGCATGTCCCTTTCCCATAAAGCTATTTCCACTTTACTGTATAATTCCTTGATCATATACATAGATTGACTATTGAATATATTGAGTTGTCTTCACTTTGATTGGTTTGTGTTGTCTTGGTCTTGACTGCACGAGAGCATTGGAGCGAAGCGGGAGCAACAAAGACCATAGGAAGTGATCATAAGGTATGTTATTTATTCTTGCCTCCTATTTAATTCAATGGTCAAAATCTAGGGAAAGAGTCATGTCCTGTCTTGCTTTGTTCTAGATCCAGGTGGATCTAGGGAGATCAGTTAGTGTCCGCACCTACAGATTTATCCAATAACACCTTGTACACCTAGAGAGTCTTGATATGCAGTGTCGAGATGCCTCTACGGCTATCGAGGTGAACAAAAAACCTGTTAAGTAGTACGATAAGTCTGTCTGTCCTCGGTTGTACATTGAGGGTGACTTGGCCCTCTTGTATGATCAGGCCAAAGAACCAATGGGGGCAGGCAAGTTTAAACCCATGTGGCATGGTCCTTACATCGTGTGACACGTTATAGAAAAAGGAACCTATGAGTTAGAATATTATGAAGGGAATAAGTTGGTCGAGCCCAAAAATGGGCTCTACTTGGAAATATACTATGATTGAGCCCCAAGCTTGGGTGGAACTCTTTGTATACTAATGTAATTTACTGTATATATCTTTTTTCTTTTCGTCTTCAGCTTTCTTATCGAGTTTTTCACTTGGTTGACAAATGTCAATGGAGTCTTCGGTCTACCTAGGATTCGCCGATGGAGCCAGTCATCATACAAGAAACTTGGCTTTCATCGCTTGGGTGGTTTACTCACCCGAGGGTCTACTGGTATCATCAGGTAGCGTATGCCTAGGGCCATCCACGAACAATGTGGCCGAATATAACATCATTATATAACTTTTGCACGATTCTATCTCACATGGAATTCATTCATTAGAAGTTCGCATGGACTCCCAGTTAGTAGTATGTCAGTTGAACAACAGTTACAGTGTGCGTGATCCTACTTTACTTCAACGATTCCTACAGGTACGTCTTTTAGAACGACAATTTGATTTTATTACATATTATCATATTCCTAGGAGTACTAATCATGTATCTGATGCTTATGCTAATTTCATTTTAGATTGGCATTTGTCACATAACTAAAAGAAAAGAAAATCATCTCATCAATGTACACATTGTAAAATATAAGTAAAGCCAAAGATCCCTTTTTATATATTTCAAAACATATGGTGTTTATAGTACAAAATTGGGGCTAACACCCTTGATACACATATACAGCCGGTATTAAAATATCCCACGACATCTACACATGTGGCGTCGGATGTGTGTCATCGTAGAAAACCACGATGTTTGTGAGACACCGAAAGAGTCATACCCATGCCCTGGGTACACCAACCACCTGTCGCTGCATGGCTTCAGGAATATCCTCTACCCGAACCATGGGTATCCTATGAGTCAAATGTGACAGGTTTCCCTGCACATTTTGTAGGACCCTCTCAGCTTCTCCTCTCGTTGTTTTGTTTCCCTAGTTCCTCCATCGATGTCGAGGGAAGCCTTCTAGCCATTGTGGACCCACGTCTGCGTTGCACAAATGTCTAGTCAATACTTATCCAAAAATATTTTTGTTCTATTATACAAAAATACAAAAAAATGAAATATGTAAAAACACTTAACATACCTATGTCACCGTAGGCGGTCCCTAGTGGGAGTGGCATGTCTAGATATCCTATGAAGTTGATCCCCTCGTAGGGATAGTCATCTAGAGCAATGACCTGTCACCTCCACCAGTAGAAGAAATCCTCGTTGTAGGGTGTCAGAACCCTACCCCCCTCTGTCACCTCATTACCTCGGTCCACTGTGCCATGGCTAGATCGTGAGGTCCTCTCGGAAGAATCTCGACTCTAGGTCCCAAAACTGGAATCCGCTCGAAAAAGAAACTGCGTCGGATAGAGGCAAATCCAAAATTTATTTTACTCCCCTATTTTCACTCTATCAACTGACTCTTCATATTCTCTAGTAGTGAGGTACACCAGTCATACATCGTGGGTCTCATACACTACACTACATAGAAAATGAATGGCATCGATGCCTGGTACAACGAGGTCGAACCTGTGATCATGGTCAATACTAGGACAATAATATTCAGACTGAGATTGTTTATTGCATCGATAGGGACTTGACTTCGTACCTTAGGACTCCCTGCTACACAGTGGGCATCGATATATTCCTCTATATTCATCCTTCTCCCCGTGATTTGAGGTTTACAACCTCTCCCCAGCATGATAAACCAGTCAGAAAGTAAATGTCCTCTACTTCAATTCTCAATGGTTTCCCATCGAGATTGAAGCTCTCACTCTCAGGGTCCTAGTAACCCACCAGCATCTCGAGCAACCTCACTTGGGCTCTCAATCCTTTGAGTGCCCAAAATTTATACAAGCCACATCGCTTTAGGGCCATTTGGGCCCCCAGATCTCAATCTATAGTAGCATTGACCTCCTCATTCTCTCTCTCTCTCTCCATTCAAGAACCATCATGTCAAAGACAAACCAAAATTTGAGTTAGAACCCTTTAAAATTATTTTTTGCGTGCCTATATGTGGCCTACTTTACATACAGTCATGTGTAGGTCTTGATATACGCACCCTGTAGTTTACACAGGGGTGTATACCTCGTCGTATACACAACTTGATTGAAGACAGCCCACGTACACCGAAATCTACACTTTGCACCCTCAATAACTAAAAATTTAGAACCTAATTCAAAATTTTAATCCACTGAAATTGAAGAGGAAGAGAACAAGAATTACCTAATCCAGATAGTTTGTGATTTCGTTTCCCGATGTTTTTGCAATCGTCATTTGAATATCGGAGGTATTTTGGTCCAATTTGCACTAATTGGGTAAAAAATCAAAATGGTATAGTAATTTTGGATTTTGGTACTATTTATAAATTATTTTTACCCACTTTCTATAATTTTAAGCCATTTTTTCACCTAATGGACTAATATAAAGGTGGATCGAGTTGGTTTTTGCAGTTTTAACCTGGGATTCTTGCAGATTTCAACGTTATGTTGGTTGTTCGTCACCACATGCAGGTATTTTCATTACCCAACATATAGGATAGGTGTCCACTCCATTATGCATTTTCGCATTATTCTATAACTGTCACTCTTTATGCCCTAGGTACGAACCCATTTGTTGCAACATAGAACCTTCCATCTACTATAAAGTCATGTCGTTATCAAGTGGTAGAGACTTACCAAACATGGGTGCCCTAGTTAGATTCCCTACTGCATTTGGTGCCCAACAGAGAGTTTTTCATAGGATCGAGAGTCCCTCACAACTCGTACTTGAATTTATGCTGAGCCTCATTTCTCATTTATAAACATACAACCTTATACCCCGTGCACTCCCAAACGAGTTTAATTTAATCTCTTTTCCGACTCGTTATCAAAAAGTGAAAATATTGTCGAGTGATTTGTCCCTTTCACACTCGTTAAATTGGAATTGAAAGGTCATGGGTCTTAGTTAATCTATTTTTTGACTCGTTATCAAGAAGTGAAAAGATCACCGAGTAAACTTGTCCTTTTCACACTCGTAAATTGGTTTTGAAAAGACGTCTATTTGGCACAAGTTTATCCCTTTTTCACACCAGGTAGACTAAAAGGCATAGAAAAGGACATTTTTTTGCATTAAGTTGTGATTGCATGTCATGCCCTTGCTTGCAGTATTGAGCCTATAGTCGGTTCTCACTTTGCGTTATAAACAGTTTTCCTCAACAGTTTTTCATCCTCAACCAAGCAGAGCCTTGTTTATATTCTTCGCAATTTGACACTCTATACCTAGGAGGCAACATTCCCCTGAGTATCCATCTCACGCATGCACTTCATTGCATTGAGCATAGGTATGTTCCACTGATGGAACTAGTTTTTCTTACTTGAGACACTCATTTCCTCCTCTGTATCATAGCATTCATTTGTCTATGAAAAAACAAAAAAAATACGGGCGAGAAGGGAGTATTATCTTGTATTGGAAGCAATTGTGTCTCCTTTGAACAAAGCACAAAGTTATTTGAGTCCATTCATCATCATAATTTTTAGATTAGCATGGCCTTAGGAAGTTGAGCTTGTTACAAAGTTTTCTCT
The DNA here is from genome assembly GCA_009831015.1 of Picea engelmannii. Taxonomy (NCBI): domain Eukaryota; kingdom Viridiplantae; phylum Streptophyta; class Pinopsida; order Pinales; family Pinaceae; genus Picea; species Picea engelmannii. Next base: position 373,997 of record ML790376.1, on the reverse strand, counting down.
ACTAACTGGTTACTCTTCCAACCCCTATAGAGAATTTCATTGATGCCTCCTGCATCTCATGTTTTCATCATTGGGCCTATGTTGTCGAAGTATTCCATATGTCTCATGCTCTTTTTCAAAGGAATTCTATCAACCTATGGCGTCCACTCCTCAAAACTCTTGACTTTTCATGTCGGCCAAACCCTCAGTTTGTCTCATAATCACAATATATTGTAGTCCTATCATGCACCCTGGCCCTACTTTCATCATTGGTAGGTAACCTTGAACCGAGCAGTCGACATTTCATCATTGGTCATTGACTGGGTGGTTTCCCTTGTGTTCGATGTAAATAAATCTATTCACAAATTGGGATTTGTGCAGTGTCTTGGATGACATTAGACTTATTAGTGGTTTCCTCGCCTTTGTCAACATTTTTCATCATTGGCTACTATTTAGAGGGTATTTTTCGTGTACTTCTTGCACTTGGAACACACAAAAGAATCACAGGGTCGTTAGTTCATGAACATGTTCTTCGTCTTATTTCCACCAAATCAAGAAGCTCCTGCTTTGTACTTCGTGCTGACTGATGAGAGATGCCTTAATTCTCTCCTTTCAGGGGGTCTCTTTCCATCGACTTCAGCCCATTTATTCTGGAAACAGGACATAGAGTATTGTGAGTGCATTGAGGCTTGTAGTCATTAGTGGCAAGCTCTCTCACCATCGACAGTTGGGAATACATCAATGTCTTCTGATCGATGGATTCTTCATGTGTTTTACACCGACTCCTTTATTCACACTTGTAAAAAAGTACTCAGTTCCTTGATACCTACTTTCATTATCAGTAGGTTGTCTCGCATTTGTTAACGGTATACATCAATGACCGGTAATCAAACGATGTCTCATTGTGTTCGACCTCAACTTCTTTATTCACATGATGTATACTTGCACCTTTGGTGGATTGTGTAGAAGACTTGAAGACATCACTATGAGGCCGAAACTTTCCTGAGATGTTTCTTCCTTTTCATTGGACCAATACCTATATGACTTCATTTATCATGGGAGATCAGATTGTACTCCATGGTATACAGATATCTTCATATTGGTTTTGAGACTAGTTCTACTGGGCCTTGTTCATGACTATGACAACTATTGGCATGCAACCGCATTTGTATTTGCCTATTCATGGCCACAAACACTTGTTTGGTATATTTTTCACATGGATATGCAGTGTAATTTTATTGGTAGCCATGTATGCAAAGTTAGTGAAGAATGTAATGAGAAACTGAGTTCGTCCAGTTGGTTCCCTACCACTCCACTTCTGGGTTATTTATAATGTATTTCGTCCATCGCAGATACTCCTATGAACTCACACATTAGGGGGCATCTGTTAGAGAAAGATTTGCCTCACCCTATGCAATCCTGCAGAGAGGGCCTTATTCCATTTCCCTATGCAAACTTATTTTCCCTATTACTAAAATCCAGAGACAAAAATACAATTTTTTCCACTTGTACACATCTTTCACACTATACAACATGCGTATACGCAGGCTGCTCCACTACAGCTAGCGTACATCAAGATTTGTGCCAGAAAATGAAAATTAAATTTTGGGTTTCCATGTCACGACAGGAGATCTCTAATCCTTGGCCTTCCATATAGTGGAAACGTTCCGAATCGGCCCTTCAATTGCATTTTTAAGGCTATAAATGAGCCAATTCTGAGCTTTGGAAAAGGATATAGAATTCAACTTTGAGAGCAAATTTACTCTGGAGAAATTATTTACTTCATATTAAGTTTGCATCCCTTTGTCCTTTAAGTATGAACATAGAGTTCATCCCCCAAACTCTTCCCTTATTATTGGATAACCTCATTGTCTCCCTTATATGAGCTTGCCTTTGGTGGAGGATTGAAGTGGTGGAGGCCCAACTAGAAGGAACTTAGTTTCTCGGTTCTGAACTGTGCCGACACAGAAGTCTATAATATTTTCACTTCTACTGATCATTTATTAATAGAAATACTCTCTTCCTATCCAATTGATATCTTTAAAATATATGAGTTATTATCCATGGGCGTATTTGTTATGTATATTGATGGATTGTGCTATCTAATGTGTTAACATTTTATACTGCCACCATATGATTGTTTCACGTGTTTATTGAGAACTTGTTACAGGTATATAGATTTGGGTCAAAGTTCTCAATGGTGTGCATCATTGAACATCTAGACGAGGTAGGCCTCTTTCTTATCTCGCTTGCACATTGGTTTATATATCATGTTGTTGGGATAGAGTTGATTTATGCAGTCATTTCCGTCTTTTGTGGTTCACCCTAGCCATAGAGAGATTTTCCTCGTAACATTAAACTTCCAAAAACTTACGAATAAAGTCCTTAAAGGAAGCTACTAGTACCTTGGTAAAAATTGTAGGTGCATTATTTAACCCAAATGGACTACTGTATGTTGGAACGATCTCCATTCTGTAGAAAATATTATCTTGTGTCTATCATCTAGTGCTATCCTGATCTGATGATATCCTGAAAACCCATCTGTAAACGAATAGGCTTCTTGACCTCCTACATTCTCCAAAACTTCATCTGTAAATGGGGTAGGAAAAGGATTATGCAGGAAAGCATCATTCAATTTTCTCATATCTACACAAATCCTTATTCCCCCTTGCTTCTTTTCTTGTACTACCATAGGAATAATCCATTCTTATTCTTCCACATGTTCTATGACATCAGCCTCTAACATCTTTTCAATTTCTTCCTTCATTTTCTGCTTATACACTGGATTCAACCTGTAAGGTCTGTATCTTATAGGTCTAGCATCTAGTTTCAAAGGGATCTTCATATCTCCAATGTCTGATTGTCCCAATAATCTCCAATGCTTGCAATATTTTGGTTTTTTGTTGATCCAATATTTACCTTCTTTATATTTAGTGGGGTTGCATAATCCTATAACTGTAATTGTGTGCCTTCTACCTCTCTTTCCACTTCAATTTCTAGGATTTGTATATTGTGTGGGTTTTTTGTTGTTGGGTCTTCTTCTTCCGTGACATGATAATTGTGTAGCAATTGTCGAATTGTCTGTCTAGTCTGAAATGTTGTGACAATTTCCACATTAGGTTCTTCAAAAATCATGTCTCTTACCACCTTTAGTGTTGTATCTATCTATGGACTCTCATGCTCAAAGGAAAATGTAATCATGAAATTATGTTGCATTTCTTCCAAATTTTCAGTTTCCTTGTGTTGTTCCTATTTTGTGTATGAGTTCTTTGGAATGCCTTATAATGTGTGAATAAAATGATGTGGCCATTCTTCTGGTGGTACTAATCTTCATTGAATCATACATCTTTCTACATGTTCTCTGTGTTGTCCCATTCCATCATACTTCTCCAAAAATATGTTTTCATTTTCTGCACCAAATCTAATGTGAAGTAACCTCTTTCATTGATACCAGTTATTGATCTTCTCTTTATGTGTACCCCATCAACATGCAAGTGTAGTTTTCAAAGCAATTTATAATACTAGTAATATTTTATTTTCTATTACTTCTAATTCAAACTTCATTAAAAATTCTTCTAAGTCATTCTGACCATAAAAAATAGGAGGTTCTCTTACCTCTGAACCAATCCACCTTAGCGCGCACATCATTCTGACACATCTTCTGGTAGATAATTAATGTAATCATTGTTTCCAGTTCTCGAGTCTTGTGTGTCAAAGTTTGTAGCACAAGAACTAATACTCCTCCAACTCAACATTCCATCTGCAGTTGGGTTGATGTAATTCTCTTTGTGCATGGTAGTTCTGTAAATTTGGCTTATGTCTTCTACAATGAAATTATTTTTCATAGGTTCAACATAAATTTCTCCTTTTGAGGGATCTAATGGTGCAATAACTCTGTATTCTCCTAATTCAAAGATTATCTTCCTTGTCTTCAAATTGATAATAGCCTGGTTATCAAATTCCTAATCCATCCCCAACAATGATATATATGGGGAAGTGTTATCTACTATGTCAACCACTTCAAACTCTGCCATGGTGCACACACCATCTAGATCTACTGGTATCCCCTTGAACCTACCAATTGGCACCACTCTATGCTAATTTTATAAATTCAACTGAATAGGTGAGAATGTCCATGTAGTTTCCCCCATATCTTCCCATGTCTTTTTAGGCAAAACATTTACTTTAGACCCTAAGTCTAGTGTGATATCACCCATATTGAAATATTCAATGTTTGCATTCAAATTGAATTCCCTACTTGTTCTTCTCTTCTTATGAACCTGATTGACTCTCTCTTGCTCTAATTTCATTTCTTATCCAGAATTACACTTCTCTAACAGACTTTGTAATACTTGTAAAGAATTTTTATCATTCAACAACTTCAGAAAAGACCCCAAAAAGTTTATCAGATTACTTATTGATTATGATGGTTGTTCTATGATGGTCTGGTCAAATAATGGAGGCATGTCATACATTGGTATATCATCTACTGGCTTTGTTCCTGAAGTCAACACAATATTCTCCTTCAAAATATATTGTCTAGCTTATCTAAATGTATCCTTCTCTTTGCATGCATCAAACTTTTGTTCAGTTGTTGTATTCTTTCTAACCCACTGGTACTGGTCCTCCTCTAGTAACTATGTTGATATTTTTCCCATCCTATTCTATATTTTCTACATAAATCCATTAGACATTCTGATTGTTCTGATTTATCTTGTCCTGTATCTTGATGAGAAGTGTTGGACAGTCTTTCATCTCATGGTCTGCGGCGCGAAAATACATACATGTCACTAGTGGTTGTAGAAATTATCTTGCATAGTGTCCAGGTTTCTAACAATTGTGACAAACTACAGGTCCTCGACCTCCTCCAAATCCTATTCCTCTACGACCTCCTTCTTTGAAGCCTCTTCTATTTCCTGGATTGTCTCCTTGTGATGTATTGTACTATGGTCCCTGATTATATTGTGGTTGCGCATTATTGTACTATGGTGGTGCTGCACATTGTTGTGTGTTGTTATATTGTGGTGGTGCTCCAAAATGTTGTGAGTTATTATACTTTGGTGGCGCTACAAATTGTTGTGCGTTATTATACTATGGCTATTGTGCAGGTTGTGTTGTGATTAATTCAAACTGCACCCTATATGCATCTAACGTCCTCTCCTTCATTATCTCCAAGGATCTATAGTCCTTGTCTTCATGTTCAACTGACTTCCAAAAAATAAAAAATGTAGTCTTTGGTATTGTTTTATACTTTTGCATTGTGGGACAATGATAAATATCATATCCATGTGTTTTTCATATCTCACACCATGGTCCTCCTAAAGATAACAGATTCATAATACCTACTCTTATATACTGCGCAAATAATGGAAATTCAATCTTATGATGGCCCTCTATTATGAATAATGTGCACCAAACATATTCCCTCTTTTTCTTTCCCTCATTTTGATTCAATTGAAATGTTAAGTTCTTCGGGTCTTCTCTCATCTCTTCCACAGTTGGATCTATATGCTTATACTTGTTTTCCTCTAACTTCAAAGTTTCTTTCAAGGCCTCAACTTCGGTTTGGAGGTTTCATTGCGTCAAAGGATACTTCAAATGTGCCAATAAAGATTTAATAAAAAACAAATTATGTTGCATATCAGTAATAGGGTACTTCAAATTACCTTTTAGCCTCTTGAACTTATGATCAACCTCCTAGACTGACTCACTTGGATTCTGTTTGATCTCTATCATCTCATTCACGAAATAATCCTCTGAAATTGGTTTCTAAAATTCATTGATCAGTTACTTGTGTTAGCACTAGAAGTCGCACCTAGACTGTTGTAGATGTAATCCGAATACTCATCGGGATTTAAAGGATAATTTTCTTTAAAATGTGGCAAATGGATGTAAAACTCAGTTTAAGATTTCAATCACAAATCCTTCCATGAAATTAAGACCGACAAACAAGGTTTTGAATGGATTCAAATCATGGTTTGAAAGATAGAAATGATAGATGGAATACTTAGCAAGGAAAGTGTAATAAGTATATCGGTTTACATCAGGTATTTCTGACACACATATGAAAGAAAAATCCTTTGAATAAGAACATATTAAATCCAAGGAGAAAACAACTCTAATAAATTTGCATGCAATATCACAATAAATATTTTACTACAATAAAGAAACAACAACCTGATGAATCTTTCAACAAAGATTGATATCAAAGTAAGACAGAAAATATATGATAATGATAAAAAGACTGATTAACACCATTAAAATTTTCTTAGATCCGGTCCATACATCAGGAAAAACTATGCTACAAAAATGACAAGACTAAAGATAAGAGCTTCTCTTTTAACCATTTGAACCTTTTCTCCTATTACAATGCCTCTTAAATAACTAAAATTTTCAAACGAGATCTTTATAATTTTTCCCTTAACTTCCTCATAGGATTCCATTCCTAAGGGAAACATGGCAACATGTGTACAACCAGAAAATAAAAAATTGTTATTTTGAAGGAAATTGTTGGCAATGCATACAACAAGTCCTCAATCAACTGATGATGTGTCTTTATGATTTAATCTCTTTGAGGCAGGTGTCCTTCCAAAGTGAAACCTATCCTTTGACTGCTAATACGAGCACCCCTTTACAACTGGAAGCACTACAAACTATCCTGAAACAACCAGTTTGCAGCGCCAATGAGTCTAGGTGCTACGAACTTTCCTGTAGCATCCTATTTTCCTTTGCAAAAGTTTCAAAACCTTAAAACTTGTACCAGGAGAAATGTAATTCTTCTATATATGCTACAACTTATTACCATGATATATCCTTGGAGAAAAACACAAAAACTGCTAGATCTAGCTCAAAATTCAAAACCATCATTTAGTGTTGTAAATTCATGCAATAGAAAACTTTGACAAAAATGATACTAGTTTTAGAAGATGATCTGTATTTATCTTTTTGTTCTGGAACTCCTACTGGTAGCCACCTTGTCCAGCATGTCTAAGTTTCTCTTTGACACTTCTTCTCTGAAAGGTTGTAACTTTGCCTTCAATTTTATGATTTCAGCTTGGCATGATATATTCTTCTTATAGGCATTCTTGAGTTTCATGTGAAGGAGAAAAAAGCTCTTAGCCATGAACCTTTATTTATCAATTGTCTCCTCATACATGTCCAACATCTCCTTCATCTTTATCCTAGAACCCAAATCTTCCTTCTTCAAAATGTCAATTTCAAATCTTGTTTCCTTGAGCTGCCTCCTGAGCCTTTTGAAGGTAGGGTTGATTTCATGATGAGGAGTGTTGATGTCAATAACCTCTATGGGATGCTTATAAGGATGAGATTTGTATTTTTGTTGAGTTGAAGTCTCTGTTGTATCATCCTTCATGGGAACATGATGTCTATCCACTGCTCTAGTAAAGGGTCTTATAGGTTTGACTTTTTTTGCAACAACCGGTGGGAAAAGACAAGATTTTTTCCTTTCAAGCTTCTTGATTTGATTGAAGGAATCTCCATGGGGGTAGGATCTGACACAGGTGAAAATTATCTCTCAGGAGGTTGTGAAGGATCAACTTATTTTGCTTCATCAAGATCCTGGAAATATTTATTACTCCTAGTCACCCTCCTCTTCTTTCTTGAATATGTCTGCATAGTCCTCTCAACAAGGGTAGGAGTTCATATTTTGGAATGTGGTGTCGGAGAAATATCTAACTGAAATTTTGATGTAACTAGGGAAGTTTCTCAGTCATTGTTAATTTTTTTTATCTCTTTCATTACTAACATATTGATTAGACCCGAGTGAAAAACACTGGTATCTACCTTCTTTGACTTAGCCTGGACTATGTCTGACATCTTACCAATACTCCTGAAAATATAGAATGGAAGGTTCATGGTTTCTTTTCTAGTGAAGTGTAATAGTAATCCGATGTGGTACTGGTATACCATATTTAACCTCCATTCACATGTGAAGTACCTTTGTATGACCCTAAGCATCTTGTCAAAACATTCCAGCATGTGACTTTTGAACACTCCTTTAGACAGGTTGTCTTCCTGAAATTCAGGCTTAAGGAATTAGTTTGAGAAATAAGACTTTAATGACATGGATTTAAACCATTTCTCATCACAGTTAAGTATCTTTGTTTCTACAAAGATAGAATGATCTAAAACTTCAAACTCTAACATCCCCACCTTATTCTTTGTCCCATTAAAATTAAGTGCAAACTCCTTGGCCACGTCAAGATGTCCTCTCTCCATCTTTTGAAAAACATTGAGACAACCCACCCTCTGGAAAGCTTCCCTGAAAAATGGTTCAGAGTTAATGAGTTGCATTTCATACAGTTCAGTCCTCACAATCTCTCCCCCCTTGTGAGTCTTCTTTTTTTGTTGATTGTCCTTAATCATTGCTTGAAGAACACCTTTTGTAAGCTCTTATGAAAGTGGGTATGTGAAAAAAAGGCTAATCAATAATTTTAGATTTTGATAATAGAGATGGTTAGCCTGGAGTTCACTTTGTCTAAACACATATACACAAAAATGATATGAGGTAAATTCAATTTCAAAAGGAAAGATAAAAGGGACAACCATTGATCCTTTCAGTAAAAAATGCAGATAGGAAAAAATGCAATGTTGTAAAAACAAGGGTTTAGCAACACCCATATCAGTTCACAATGCAGACCTGGTATGAAATTGAGCTTGATTCTATAAAGGATAGACCATATTTTCCATGTCTGATAGGGAGCTCATACAACTAGTTAAAACGAGGTCTTAAACTTATTTCAAAATATCAAGGGTTTTGACAATCTATAGATAGAGGATTCACAACACCAGTTTGCAGCCCGCAATTGTGGTGTAGAATTAAAATCAGGAGTTCGCAGCGCATATATATTAGTGGGAAAAAATGGCTTGTTTGCCGAAGGAATTGTAGGATGAACTTAAGATAAAGACTTTGACTAATGGGCAGAGTTTAGAGCACCATAGTAGTGGGTTTAAGAGTTGGCAGCACATGGACATTTAATAGTTCGTAGCGCTAATTTCATAATATTATTAATTCCTCTATCAAATTTTAAGCATCATGCAAATCATCAAGAAATACCTGATAAATTCTGATTTAATGTTGGTGTTTTATGAACCTAAGTTGGTCTTAGAGAAATGCATCAAATATTGAACAATATTCTTCAACCAGTTCATAGCGCCAGTCTGCAGTGCCAATTTTGAATTCCAGTAGCAGGCTTCAAGGAAATTGTTAGAGTTTTTCTGTGACATAATCCTTGAAAATCAAACTGAATGAAAGCGCTAAAAACCCTAAAACTCCCCTTGACACATTTCCAAATTGCAATAATGAAAGATAATTGCATGGGGTACTTCTTAGTATGCTGCAAAATTTTAGGTGAGTTGGAAACAAATAGACCTGACCTCTAACTTGACCTCTAAACGGTTAGAAAGTGACATAATGGAAACTTGTGTACACCTTTGAGATAAGATATATGTTTATGATGGTGTTTTAGACCAAGAGTGTGACCCATGTGGACCCTTATTCTTATTATGATGAATAATCACATGACACTAATCCCATGACACTAAGGCCCTAAACCAAGACTAAAACAATACTATGCTTATAGAAAAACAAAAAATTTGAGCTATGACATCAAATATAACCCAAATCCTAAGACTTTAAGACTCTATGACTCAAAACATGACAAAACCAAAGTGTTTTTACCCCCTACACATCCTATGTGCTAACATTTGGCTCCATAGGGGATGGAGACCTCCCTGTGAGGCTCCAAGAACATGCAGTTCCAGTGCCTTATCCATTGGTCCAGAAGTCATTATTGAAAGAAAATAAAACTAACTAAAGACTAGTATTTACAATGAAAAGAAGACACTCATGGATTTTACTAAAAGTTTCTCTTTAGAAAATTCCCATTGGCTGGGCCACCAAGAAATTCAACATCTTCCAAATTTTGCAGCTTAAAAGTATTGTTTTGCAAAACTTCAAAAATTTTAAAAGGACCAACCCACAGAGCTTCGAATTTACCATGTTTTCCCTTATATTTCCTTTGTGCATCCCATTTGAGTACCAGGCATCCAAGATGAAAATATTCTTTCTTCACCTTCTTGTCAAAAGCTTCTTTGGTTTTTTGTTGATGGCTTTGTGCTTTATCAAAAAGTTGTTCCCTAGTTTGTTGTACTTTCACAAGTTGATGCATCCTCTTGATCATGTCATCCAGTTCCCCTTCTTGATCTTCAATAAATTTAATGTCCCCCACCTCTTGATGAAGACGCCGGGGAAGACTTAGTTTTCTAGACATCCCTACTAGACCATAGTCTCACACAACATGGGGAAAAGTCAACCAAACTAATGTTATAATTTGAAGTTGACTTAAGAAAAAGGGAGAAAATTAACTCAATGAAGAAATAGAACGCTGGAGGTTGAGTTAGGAGTTCAACCTATGGGTTAAAGTAACTCAATAGGAAAAAATAATGAAGGTATAAAAGAAAGGCTAGGGCGCACCTCTCATATCATCTGGGATATTTGGTATTTTGCATGTTGAGCTCTTGAGCACACTGTTTTGAGGGTTTTGAGATTACAAATCATAGAGAACAAATCAATAGTGAAATATTCCACTCACCTTGTTCCAAGATTGATCTCAGGGATGAAATACTCCACCCTAACCATTCTACATTCATCATCTATTCAGGAGAGCAGCAAGTTCGTACCAGCTAGGGTTTTTCCAGCAGGGGCGAACCATTGATTGAGGAGTAGTTTTATCCAGTTGATTGAGAGAGATTTCAGAGATTCCAGCATTAGGGTTTTTATTACAGAACCTTTCCCATTAGTTTGGATGCTTTCTTGAGGAGTTACTATGGCTAGATCATTATCTACAGGTTGGGACGGATTTTGAAGGAAGGAGGATGTTTTGGTGATTCAGTGATTCTCGGATCTAGGAGGATCTACCTCAGATATGATCTTGAAACTTCTCCTAGGGGTTTGTGACTGTCTGGTCTATCATCCTAGATAATTCCATGAGGTTTGGAGGCCTCATTCATCCAGGCCAAATTATTGGTCCTATATAGGGTTTCAGGAGGCCCGAACCCGTTTAGGGTTGTAGCAGTTGGAGGCGGAAAACATGGAATTTGGGCTTCATATTTCAAGAGGGGGTTCACATTGGTCTGATCTATCTTTTGGTGGAGTTTGGTAGAATTTGGAGGTCTTCTTCAGGAGGGCCAAACCCTTGGTCTTCATCTTCTTCAATAGGACATACTGACAACTAGGGGGGTTGTGAAAACCCTATATTTTTGTATTGGATCTCTCATATTGTATTCATCCTTTAGGAGGCTTGTCTTATGTTCCGAGAGCATTTTGTAGTAGCTCATATATATTATGCTTGGAGCCATCAGATGTTATTCCAAATCTGCTCATATATTGTATCAGGTTCTTGTTATTTCCTAATAAAGAGGTCTGATCTATGCTTTGTGGTTCCATATCTGTATGTTGATGAAATCTTTCATTATGTTGAATGAATATTGATAAGTTGTGCTGAATAAATAAATATAAACCCTAAGGCCGAGATATCAGTGGCCATCCTGCAAACAAAAACAATTAGCAGTTAATTTTGTGGTTAGCTAGTGTTCTCAAGAAAAAAATTGGCTTGGGAACATTACAGTGGTATCAGAGCTCTGATCCTACCATCCTGTGAGGATTAATGCATGCAGAGGTACAGTGGTATCTATATGGACCAAAGGAAGAAGAAGACCAGTGAAACAGAATCTAAAATGGATGGTTCAGGGGATGACCGTGAGCGACAAGGCTTAGCTTTCTTAGCACAGGAATTCCATAAATCCATAAACCAAACAGAAAGTAAACAGGTCATCCACTTGCAAGAGAACTATGATGCAAATCGTAGGGGACAAACTGAAATCACTGAGACCTTGAAGAAGGTATATGAGAACCTGAGGAAGGTTGATGAGAACCAAACTAGGATAGCCCATCTGTTGATGCAGATGATTCACAAAGGGAAAGGTACATAGATGTATGAAAACAGGGAGGCTGGTGGATCACACGGTGGAAATAGGTATAATCCAGAACATATTCCCTATCATCATTCTGAGGGAATCCATGGAGGAAGTACACCACATGGACAGGTGGTTAGTAGGGCTACTCCTATACCATACTTACCAACGTTCACATATGAACATGCATAGCATGAACATGTGGATGAATTTGTGGAGCAGATGGCACAATGTACCAGGGAGTACAATGATTTGAGTATGATGATTCAGAGGAAGATTTCCCTAGATCAATATTGTCAACTCAAATTCAGAAACAAGCCTAGACCGAACCATAGGATAAACTATGAGTTTGAGCACAGAGTAGGGAAGATGGAGATTCCCTAGTTTGATGGCACAACCAAGATGACACCACAGGCATGGGTACAGAAGCTGGATACTTATCTGCAGCTTAACCCCATGAGAGATATGGAAGCCATCAAATTTGCCACCATGTACTTAGATGGAAAGGCTCATGATTGGTTGTATCATGGATTGACCACACTAGGCCACAATCAGATAGTGGCATACACAGAGTTCACTCAGGGACTTATTGACAAGTTTGACTAGGGGGATCCTAAGTTGCATTTCCGAGAGCTCACACAGCTCAAATAGATAGGAGCACTAGAGGTATACATTGAGGAATTCCAGAGGCTATAAGTCATGGTGCAGGATGTATCATAGACTAGGCTCATGATTCTCTTCACTGAGGGGTTGATGGAACCCTTGAAGGGTTGGGTAAAGGCTTTTAAGCCTACCAACCTACAGGATGCTATTTGGAGGACGAGAGACCTAGGACCAGCTGTCAAGCTGAAATTTGTGCCTAGACCACCTCTTAATATAGGAGGAAGAGATTAGAGACCTCCAATGAACCCAGGAGGACGTGACCCAAGGGGTTTTGACAGGGGAAGAGGGAGGTTGGATGAGAACACCAGAAGGGAATTGAGGAAGAAGCAACTTTGTTACACTTTCAAAGAGCCATGGAACCCATCACACAAATGCATGGGCCGTGTCCAAGTACATTATATAGAGGTGACTTCAGACAATGAGGAGGAGGATTTC
>ML790376.1:324953-360826 GCA_009831015.1 Picea engelmannii | reverse complement strand
TTAAATTGGAATTGAAAGGTCATGGGTCTTAGTTAATCTATTTTTTGACTCGTTATCAAGAAGTGAAAAGATCACCGAGTAAACTTGTCCTTTTCACACTCGTAAATTGGTTTTGAAAAGACGTCTATTTGGCACAAGTTTATCCCTTTTTCACACCAGGTAGACTAAAAGGCATAGAAAAGGACATTTTTTTGCATTAAGTTGTGATTGCATGTCATGCCCTTGCTTGCAGTATTGAGCCTATAGTCGGTTCTCACTTTGCGTTATAAACAGTTTTCCTCAACAGTTTTTCATCCTCAACCAAGCAGAGCCTTGTTTATATTCTTCGCAATTTGACACTCTATACCTAGGAGGCAACATTCCCCTGAGTATCCATCTCACGCATGCACTTCATTGCATTGAGCATAGGTATGTTCCACTGATGGAACTAGTTTTTCTTACTTGAGACACTCATTTCCTCCTCTGTATCATAGCATTCATTTGTCTATGAAAAAACAAAAAAAATACGGGCGAGAAGGGAGTATTATCTTGTATTGGAAGCAATTGTGTCTCCTTTGAACAAAGCACAAAGTTATTTGAGTCCATTCATCATCATAATTTTTAGATTAGCATGGCCTTAGGAAGTTGAGCTTGTTACAAAGTTTTCTCTACTAACTGGTTACTCTTCCAACCCCTATAGAGAATTTCATTGATGCCTCCTGCATCTCATGTTTTCATCATTGGGCCTATGTTGTCGAAGTATTCCATATGTCTCATGCTCTTTTTCAAAGGAATTCTATCAACCTATGGCGTCCACTCCTCAAAACTCTTGACTTTTCATGTCGGCCAAACCCTCAGTTTGTCTCATAATCACAATATATTGTAGTCCTATCATGCACCCTGGCCCTACTTTCATCATTGGTAGGTAACCTTGAACCGAGCAGTCGACATTTCATCATTGGTCATTGACTGGGTGGTTTCCCTTGTGTTCGATGTAAATAAATCTATTCACAAATTGGGATTTGTGCAGTGTCTTGGATGACATTAGACTTATTAGTGGTTTCCTCGCCTTTGTCAACATTTTTCATCATTGGCTACTATTTAGAGGGTATTTTTCGTGTACTTCTTGCACTTGGAACACACAAAAGAATCACAGGGTCGTTAGTTCATGAACATGTTCTTCGTCTTATTTCCACCAAATCAAGAAGCTCCTGCTTTGTACTTCGTGCTGACTGATGAGAGATGCCTTAATTCTCTCCTTTCAGGGGGTCTCTTTCCATCGACTTCAGCCCATTTATTCTGGAAACAGGACATAGAGTATTGTGAGTGCATTGAGGCTTGTAGTCATTAGTGGCAAGCTCTCTCACCATCGACAGTTGGGAATACATCAATGTCTTCTGATCGATGGATTCTTCATGTGTTTTACACCGACTCCTTTATTCACACTTGTAAAAAAGTACTCAGTTCCTTGATACCTACTTTCATTATCAGTAGGTTGTCTCGCATTTGTTAACGGTATACATCAATGACCGGTAATCAAACGATGTCTCATTGTGTTCGACCTCAACTTCTTTATTCACATGATGTATACTTGCACCTTTGGTGGATTGTGTAGAAGACTTGAAGACATCACTATGAGGCCGAAACTTTCCTGAGATGTTTCTTCCTTTTCATTGGACCAATACCTATATGACTTCATTTATCATGGGAGATCAGATTGTACTCCATGGTATACAGATATCTTCATATTGGTTTTGAGACTAGTTCTACTGGGCCTTGTTCATGACTATGACAACTATTGGCATGCAACCGCATTTGTATTTGCCTATTCATGGCCACAAACACTTGTTTGGTATATTTTTCACATGGATATGCAGTGTAATTTTATTGGTAGCCATGTATGCAAAGTTAGTGAAGAATGTAATGAGAAACTGAGTTCGTCCAGTTGGTTCCCTACCACTCCACTTCTGGGTTATTTATAATGTATTTCGTCCATCGCAGATACTCCTATGAACTCACACATTAGGGGGCATCTGTTAGAGAAAGATTTGCCTCACCCTATGCAATCCTGCAGAGAGGGCCTTATTCCATTTCCCTATGCAAACTTATTTTCCCTATTACTAAAATCCAGAGACAAAAATACAATTTTTTCCACTTGTACACATCTTTCACACTATACAACATGCGTATACGCAGGCTGCTCCACTACAGCTAGCGTACATCAAGATTTGTGCCAGAAAATGAAAATTAAATTTTGGGTTTCCATGTCACGACAGGAGATCTCTAATCCTTGGCCTTCCATATAGTGGAAACGTTCCGAATCGGCCCTTCAATTGCATTTTTAAGGCTATAAATGAGCCAATTCTGAGCTTTGGAAAAGGATATAGAATTCAACTTTGAGAGCAAATTTACTCTGGAGAAATTATTTACTTCATATTAAGTTTGCATCCCTTTGTCCTTTAAGTATGAACATAGAGTTCATCCCCCAAACTCTTCCCTTATTATTGGATAACCTCATTGTCTCCCTTATATGAGCTTGCCTTTGGTGGAGGATTGAAGTGGTGGAGGCCCAACTAGAAGGAACTTAGTTTCTCGGTTCTGAACTGTGCCGACACAGAAGTCTATAATATTTTCACTTCTACTGATCATTTATTAATAGAAATACTCTCTTCCTATCCAATTGATATCTTTAAAATATATGAGTTATTATCCATGGGCGTATTTGTTATGTATATTGATGGATTGTGCTATCTAATGTGTTAACATTTTATACTGCCACCATATGATTGTTTCACGTGTTTATTGAGAACTTGTTACAGGTATATAGATTTGGGTCAAAGTTCTCAATGGTGTGCATCATTGAACATCTAGACGAGGTAGGCCTCTTTCTTATCTCGCTTGCACATTGGTTTATATATCATGTTGTTGGGATAGAGTTGATTTATGCAGTCATTTCCGTCTTTTGTGGTTCACCCTAGCCATAGAGAGATTTTCCTCGTAACATTAAACTTCCAAAAACTTACGAATAAAGTCCTTAAAGGAAGCTACTAGTACCTTGGTAAAAATTGTAGGTGCATTATTTAACCCAAATGGACTACTGTATGTTGGAACGATCTCCATTCTGTAGAAAATATTATCTTGTGTCTATCATCTAGTGCTATCCTGATCTGATGATATCCTGAAAACCCATCTGTAAACGAATAGGCTTCTTGACCTCCTACATTCTCCAAAACTTCATCTGTAAATGGGGTAGGAAAAGGATTATGCAGGAAAGCATCATTCAATTTTCTCATATCTACACAAATCCTTATTCCCCCTTGCTTCTTTTCTTGTACTACCATAGGAATAATCCATTCTTATTCTTCCACATGTTCTATGACATCAGCCTCTAACATCTTTTCAATTTCTTCCTTCATTTTCTGCTTATACACTGGATTCAACCTGTAAGGTCTGTATCTTATAGGTCTAGCATCTAGTTTCAAAGGGATCTTCATATCTCCAATGTCTGATTGTCCCAATAATCTCCAATGCTTGCAATATTTTGGTTTTTTGTTGATCCAATATTTACCTTCTTTATATTTAGTGGGGTTGCATAATCCTATAACTGTAATTGTGTGCCTTCTACCTCTCTTTCCACTTCAATTTCTAGGATTTGTATATTGTGTGGGTTTTTTGTTGTTGGGTCTTCTTCTTCCGTGACATGATAATTGTGTAGCAATTGTCGAATTGTCTGTCTAGTCTGAAATGTTGTGACAATTTCCACATTAGGTTCTTCAAAAATCATGTCTCTTACCACCTTTAGTGTTGTATCTATCTATGGACTCTCATGCTCAAAGGAAAATGTAATCATGAAATTATGTTGCATTTCTTCCAAATTTTCAGTTTCCTTGTGTTGTTCCTATTTTGTGTATGAGTTCTTTGGAATGCCTTATAATGTGTGAATAAAATGATGTGGCCATTCTTCTGGTGGTACTAATCTTCATTGAATCATACATCTTTCTACATGTTCTCTGTGTTGTCCCATTCCATCATACTTCTCCAAAAATATGTTTTCATTTTCTGCACCAAATCTAATGTGAAGTAACCTCTTTCATTGATACCAGTTATTGATCTTCTCTTTATGTGTACCCCATCAACATGCAAGTGTAGTTTTCAAAGCAATTTATAATACTAGTAATATTTTATTTTCTATTACTTCTAATTCAAACTTCATTAAAAATTCTTCTAAGTCATTCTGACCATAAAAAATAGGAGGTTCTCTTACCTCTGAACCAATCCACCTTAGCGCGCACATCATTCTGACACATCTTCTGGTAGATAATTAATGTAATCATTGTTTCCAGTTCTCGAGTCTTGTGTGTCAAAGTTTGTAGCACAAGAACTAATACTCCTCCAACTCAACATTCCATCTGCAGTTGGGTTGATGTAATTCTCTTTGTGCATGGTAGTTCTGTAAATTTGGCTTATGTCTTCTACAATGAAATTATTTTTCATAGGTTCAACATAAATTTCTCCTTTTGAGGGATCTAATGGTGCAATAACTCTGTATTCTCCTAATTCAAAGATTATCTTCCTTGTCTTCAAATTGATAATAGCCTGGTTATCAAATTCCTAATCCATCCCCAACAATGATATATATGGGGAAGTGTTATCTACTATGTCAACCACTTCAAACTCTGCCATGGTGCACACACCATCTAGATCTACTGGTATCCCCTTGAACCTACCAATTGGCACCACTCTATGCTAATTTTATAAATTCAACTGAATAGGTGAGAATGTCCATGTAGTTTCCCCCATATCTTCCCATGTCTTTTTAGGCAAAACATTTACTTTAGACCCTAAGTCTAGTGTGATATCACCCATATTGAAATATTCAATGTTTGCATTCAAATTGAATTCCCTACTTGTTCTTCTCTTCTTATGAACCTGATTGACTCTCTCTTGCTCTAATTTCATTTCTTATCCAGAATTACACTTCTCTAACAGACTTTGTAATACTTGTAAAGAATTTTTATCATTCAACAACTTCAGAAAAGACCCCAAAAAGTTTATCAGATTACTTATTGATTATGATGGTTGTTCTATGATGGTCTGGTCAAATAATGGAGGCATGTCATACATTGGTATATCATCTACTGGCTTTGTTCCTGAAGTCAACACAATATTCTCCTTCAAAATATATTGTCTAGCTTATCTAAATGTATCCTTCTCTTTGCATGCATCAAACTTTTGTTCAGTTGTTGTATTCTTTCTAACCCACTGGTACTGGTCCTCCTCTAGTAACTATGTTGATATTTTTCCCATCCTATTCTATATTTTCTACATAAATCCATTAGACATTCTGATTGTTCTGATTTATCTTGTCCTGTATCTTGATGAGAAGTGTTGGACAGTCTTTCATCTCATGGTCTGCGGCGCGAAAATACATACATGTCACTAGTGGTTGTAGAAATTATCTTGCATAGTGTCCAGGTTTCTAACAATTGTGACAAACTACAGGTCCTCGACCTCCTCCAAATCCTATTCCTCTACGACCTCCTTCTTTGAAGCCTCTTCTATTTCCTGGATTGTCTCCTTGTGATGTATTGTACTATGGTCCCTGATTATATTGTGGTTGCGCATTATTGTACTATGGTGGTGCTGCACATTGTTGTGTGTTGTTATATTGTGGTGGTGCTCCAAAATGTTGTGAGTTATTATACTTTGGTGGCGCTACAAATTGTTGTGCGTTATTATACTATGGCTATTGTGCAGGTTGTGTTGTGATTAATTCAAACTGCACCCTATATGCATCTAACGTCCTCTCCTTCATTATCTCCAAGGATCTATAGTCCTTGTCTTCATGTTCAACTGACTTCCAAAAAATAAAAAATGTAGTCTTTGGTATTGTTTTATACTTTTGCATTGTGGGACAATGATAAATATCATATCCATGTGTTTTTCATATCTCACACCATGGTCCTCCTAAAGATAACAGATTCATAATACCTACTCTTATATACTGCGCAAATAATGGAAATTCAATCTTATGATGGCCCTCTATTATGAATAATGTGCACCAAACATATTCCCTCTTTTTCTTTCCCTCATTTTGATTCAATTGAAATGTTAAGTTCTTCGGGTCTTCTCTCATCTCTTCCACAGTTGGATCTATATGCTTATACTTGTTTTCCTCTAACTTCAAAGTTTCTTTCAAGGCCTCAACTTCGGTTTGGAGGTTTCATTGCGTCAAAGGATACTTCAAATGTGCCAATAAAGATTTAATAAAAAACAAATTATGTTGCATATCAGTAATAGGGTACTTCAAATTACCTTTTAGCCTCTTGAACTTATGATCAACCTCCTAGACTGACTCACTTGGATTCTGTTTGATCTCTATCATCTCATTCACGAAATAATCCTCTGAAATTGGTTTCTAAAATTCATTGATCAGTTACTTGTGTTAGCACTAGAAGTCGCACCTAGACTGTTGTAGATGTAATCCGAATACTCATCGGGATTTAAAGGATAATTTTCTTTAAAATGTGGCAAATGGATGTAAAACTCAGTTTAAGATTTCAATCACAAATCCTTCCATGAAATTAAGACCGACAAACAAGGTTTTGAATGGATTCAAATCATGGTTTGAAAGATAGAAATGATAGATGGAATACTTAGCAAGGAAAGTGTAATAAGTATATCGGTTTACATCAGGTATTTCTGACACACATATGAAAGAAAAATCCTTTGAATAAGAACATATTAAATCCAAGGAGAAAACAACTCTAATAAATTTGCATGCAATATCACAATAAATATTTTACTACAATAAAGAAACAACAACCTGATGAATCTTTCAACAAAGATTGATATCAAAGTAAGACAGAAAATATATGATAATGATAAAAAGACTGATTAACACCATTAAAATTTTCTTAGATCCGGTCCATACATCAGGAAAAACTATGCTACAAAAATGACAAGACTAAAGATAAGAGCTTCTCTTTTAACCATTTGAACCTTTTCTCCTATTACAATGCCTCTTAAATAACTAAAATTTTCAAACGAGATCTTTATAATTTTTCCCTTAACTTCCTCATAGGATTCCATTCCTAAGGGAAACATGGCAACATGTGTACAACCAGAAAATAAAAAATTGTTATTTTGAAGGAAATTGTTGGCAATGCATACAACAAGTCCTCAATCAACTGATGATGTGTCTTTATGATTTAATCTCTTTGAGGCAGGTGTCCTTCCAAAGTGAAACCTATCCTTTGACTGCTAATACGAGCACCCCTTTACAACTGGAAGCACTACAAACTATCCTGAAACAACCAGTTTGCAGCGCCAATGAGTCTAGGTGCTACGAACTTTCCTGTAGCATCCTATTTTCCTTTGCAAAAGTTTCAAAACCTTAAAACTTGTACCAGGAGAAATGTAATTCTTCTATATATGCTACAACTTATTACCATGATATATCCTTGGAGAAAAACACAAAAACTGCTAGATCTAGCTCAAAATTCAAAACCATCATTTAGTGTTGTAAATTCATGCAATAGAAAACTTTGACAAAAATGATACTAGTTTTAGAAGATGATCTGTATTTATCTTTTTGTTCTGGAACTCCTACTGGTAGCCACCTTGTCCAGCATGTCTAAGTTTCTCTTTGACACTTCTTCTCTGAAAGGTTGTAACTTTGCCTTCAATTTTATGATTTCAGCTTGGCATGATATATTCTTCTTATAGGCATTCTTGAGTTTCATGTGAAGGAGAAAAAAGCTCTTAGCCATGAACCTTTATTTATCAATTGTCTCCTCATACATGTCCAACATCTCCTTCATCTTTATCCTAGAACCCAAATCTTCCTTCTTCAAAATGTCAATTTCAAATCTTGTTTCCTTGAGCTGCCTCCTGAGCCTTTTGAAGGTAGGGTTGATTTCATGATGAGGAGTGTTGATGTCAATAACCTCTATGGGATGCTTATAAGGATGAGATTTGTATTTTTGTTGAGTTGAAGTCTCTGTTGTATCATCCTTCATGGGAACATGATGTCTATCCACTGCTCTAGTAAAGGGTCTTATAGGTTTGACTTTTTTTGCAACAACCGGTGGGAAAAGACAAGATTTTTTCCTTTCAAGCTTCTTGATTTGATTGAAGGAATCTCCATGGGGGTAGGATCTGACACAGGTGAAAATTATCTCTCAGGAGGTTGTGAAGGATCAACTTATTTTGCTTCATCAAGATCCTGGAAATATTTATTACTCCTAGTCACCCTCCTCTTCTTTCTTGAATATGTCTGCATAGTCCTCTCAACAAGGGTAGGAGTTCATATTTTGGAATGTGGTGTCGGAGAAATATCTAACTGAAATTTTGATGTAACTAGGGAAGTTTCTCAGTCATTGTTAATTTTTTTTATCTCTTTCATTACTAACATATTGATTAGACCCGAGTGAAAAACACTGGTATCTACCTTCTTTGACTTAGCCTGGACTATGTCTGACATCTTACCAATACTCCTGAAAATATAGAATGGAAGGTTCATGGTTTCTTTTCTAGTGAAGTGTAATAGTAATCCGATGTGGTACTGGTATACCATATTTAACCTCCATTCACATGTGAAGTACCTTTGTATGACCCTAAGCATCTTGTCAAAACATTCCAGCATGTGACTTTTGAACACTCCTTTAGACAGGTTGTCTTCCTGAAATTCAGGCTTAAGGAATTAGTTTGAGAAATAAGACTTTAATGACATGGATTTAAACCATTTCTCATCACAGTTAAGTATCTTTGTTTCTACAAAGATAGAATGATCTAAAACTTCAAACTCTAACATCCCCACCTTATTCTTTGTCCCATTAAAATTAAGTGCAAACTCCTTGGCCACGTCAAGATGTCCTCTCTCCATCTTTTGAAAAACATTGAGACAACCCACCCTCTGGAAAGCTTCCCTGAAAAATGGTTCAGAGTTAATGAGTTGCATTTCATACAGTTCAGTCCTCACAATCTCTCCCCCCTTGTGAGTCTTCTTTTTTTGTTGATTGTCCTTAATCATTGCTTGAAGAACACCTTTTGTAAGCTCTTATGAAAGTGGGTATGTGAAAAAAAGGCTAATCAATAATTTTAGATTTTGATAATAGAGATGGTTAGCCTGGAGTTCACTTTGTCTAAACACATATACACAAAAATGATATGAGGTAAATTCAATTTCAAAAGGAAAGATAAAAGGGACAACCATTGATCCTTTCAGTAAAAAATGCAGATAGGAAAAAATGCAATGTTGTAAAAACAAGGGTTTAGCAACACCCATATCAGTTCACAATGCAGACCTGGTATGAAATTGAGCTTGATTCTATAAAGGATAGACCATATTTTCCATGTCTGATAGGGAGCTCATACAACTAGTTAAAACGAGGTCTTAAACTTATTTCAAAATATCAAGGGTTTTGACAATCTATAGATAGAGGATTCACAACACCAGTTTGCAGCCCGCAATTGTGGTGTAGAATTAAAATCAGGAGTTCGCAGCGCATATATATTAGTGGGAAAAAATGGCTTGTTTGCCGAAGGAATTGTAGGATGAACTTAAGATAAAGACTTTGACTAATGGGCAGAGTTTAGAGCACCATAGTAGTGGGTTTAAGAGTTGGCAGCACATGGACATTTAATAGTTCGTAGCGCTAATTTCATAATATTATTAATTCCTCTATCAAATTTTAAGCATCATGCAAATCATCAAGAAATACCTGATAAATTCTGATTTAATGTTGGTGTTTTATGAACCTAAGTTGGTCTTAGAGAAATGCATCAAATATTGAACAATATTCTTCAACCAGTTCATAGCGCCAGTCTGCAGTGCCAATTTTGAATTCCAGTAGCAGGCTTCAAGGAAATTGTTAGAGTTTTTCTGTGACATAATCCTTGAAAATCAAACTGAATGAAAGCGCTAAAAACCCTAAAACTCCCCTTGACACATTTCCAAATTGCAATAATGAAAGATAATTGCATGGGGTACTTCTTAGTATGCTGCAAAATTTTAGGTGAGTTGGAAACAAATAGACCTGACCTCTAACTTGACCTCTAAACGGTTAGAAAGTGACATAATGGAAACTTGTGTACACCTTTGAGATAAGATATATGTTTATGATGGTGTTTTAGACCAAGAGTGTGACCCATGTGGACCCTTATTCTTATTATGATGAATAATCACATGACACTAATCCCATGACACTAAGGCCCTAAACCAAGACTAAAACAATACTATGCTTATAGAAAAACAAAAAATTTGAGCTATGACATCAAATATAACCCAAATCCTAAGACTTTAAGACTCTATGACTCAAAACATGACAAAACCAAAGTGTTTTTACCCCCTACACATCCTATGTGCTAACATTTGGCTCCATAGGGGATGGAGACCTCCCTGTGAGGCTCCAAGAACATGCAGTTCCAGTGCCTTATCCATTGGTCCAGAAGTCATTATTGAAAGAAAATAAAACTAACTAAAGACTAGTATTTACAATGAAAAGAAGACACTCATGGATTTTACTAAAAGTTTCTCTTTAGAAAATTCCCATTGGCTGGGCCACCAAGAAATTCAACATCTTCCAAATTTTGCAGCTTAAAAGTATTGTTTTGCAAAACTTCAAAAATTTTAAAAGGACCAACCCACAGAGCTTCGAATTTACCATGTTTTCCCTTATATTTCCTTTGTGCATCCCATTTGAGTACCAGGCATCCAAGATGAAAATATTCTTTCTTCACCTTCTTGTCAAAAGCTTCTTTGGTTTTTTGTTGATGGCTTTGTGCTTTATCAAAAAGTTGTTCCCTAGTTTGTTGTACTTTCACAAGTTGATGCATCCTCTTGATCATGTCATCCAGTTCCCCTTCTTGATCTTCAATAAATTTAATGTCCCCCACCTCTTGATGAAGACGCCGGGGAAGACTTAGTTTTCTAGACATCCCTACTAGACCATAGTCTCACACAACATGGGGAAAAGTCAACCAAACTAATGTTATAATTTGAAGTTGACTTAAGAAAAAGGGAGAAAATTAACTCAATGAAGAAATAGAACGCTGGAGGTTGAGTTAGGAGTTCAACCTATGGGTTAAAGTAACTCAATAGGAAAAAATAATGAAGGTATAAAAGAAAGGCTAGGGCGCACCTCTCATATCATCTGGGATATTTGGTATTTTGCATGTTGAGCTCTTGAGCACACTGTTTTGAGGGTTTTGAGATTACAAATCATAGAGAACAAATCAATAGTGAAATATTCCACTCACCTTGTTCCAAGATTGATCTCAGGGATGAAATACTCCACCCTAACCATTCTACATTCATCATCTATTCAGGAGAGCAGCAAGTTCGTACCAGCTAGGGTTTTTCCAGCAGGGGCGAACCATTGATTGAGGAGTAGTTTTATCCAGTTGATTGAGAGAGATTTCAGAGATTCCAGCATTAGGGTTTTTATTACAGAACCTTTCCCATTAGTTTGGATGCTTTCTTGAGGAGTTACTATGGCTAGATCATTATCTACAGGTTGGGACGGATTTTGAAGGAAGGAGGATGTTTTGGTGATTCAGTGATTCTCGGATCTAGGAGGATCTACCTCAGATATGATCTTGAAACTTCTCCTAGGGGTTTGTGACTGTCTGGTCTATCATCCTAGATAATTCCATGAGGTTTGGAGGCCTCATTCATCCAGGCCAAATTATTGGTCCTATATAGGGTTTCAGGAGGCCCGAACCCGTTTAGGGTTGTAGCAGTTGGAGGCGGAAAACATGGAATTTGGGCTTCATATTTCAAGAGGGGGTTCACATTGGTCTGATCTATCTTTTGGTGGAGTTTGGTAGAATTTGGAGGTCTTCTTCAGGAGGGCCAAACCCTTGGTCTTCATCTTCTTCAATAGGACATACTGACAACTAGGGGGGTTGTGAAAACCCTATATTTTTGTATTGGATCTCTCATATTGTATTCATCCTTTAGGAGGCTTGTCTTATGTTCCGAGAGCATTTTGTAGTAGCTCATATATATTATGCTTGGAGCCATCAGATGTTATTCCAAATCTGCTCATATATTGTATCAGGTTCTTGTTATTTCCTAATAAAGAGGTCTGATCTATGCTTTGTGGTTCCATATCTGTATGTTGATGAAATCTTTCATTATGTTGAATGAATATTGATAAGTTGTGCTGAATAAATAAATATAAACCCTAAGGCCGAGATATCAGTGGCCATCCTGCAAACAAAAACAATTAGCAGTTAATTTTGTGGTTAGCTAGTGTTCTCAAGAAAAAAATTGGCTTGGGAACATTACAGTGGTATCAGAGCTCTGATCCTACCATCCTGTGAGGATTAATGCATGCAGAGGTACAGTGGTATCTATATGGACCAAAGGAAGAAGAAGACCAGTGAAACAGAATCTAAAATGGATGGTTCAGGGGATGACCGTGAGCGACAAGGCTTAGCTTTCTTAGCACAGGAATTCCATAAATCCATAAACCAAACAGAAAGTAAACAGGTCATCCACTTGCAAGAGAACTATGATGCAAATCGTAGGGGACAAACTGAAATCACTGAGACCTTGAAGAAGGTATATGAGAACCTGAGGAAGGTTGATGAGAACCAAACTAGGATAGCCCATCTGTTGATGCAGATGATTCACAAAGGGAAAGGTACATAGATGTATGAAAACAGGGAGGCTGGTGGATCACACGGTGGAAATAGGTATAATCCAGAACATATTCCCTATCATCATTCTGAGGGAATCCATGGAGGAAGTACACCACATGGACAGGTGGTTAGTAGGGCTACTCCTATACCATACTTACCAACGTTCACATATGAACATGCATAGCATGAACATGTGGATGAATTTGTGGAGCAGATGGCACAATGTACCAGGGAGTACAATGATTTGAGTATGATGATTCAGAGGAAGATTTCCCTAGATCAATATTGTCAACTCAAATTCAGAAACAAGCCTAGACCGAACCATAGGATAAACTATGAGTTTGAGCACAGAGTAGGGAAGATGGAGATTCCCTAGTTTGATGGCACAACCAAGATGACACCACAGGCATGGGTACAGAAGCTGGATACTTATCTGCAGCTTAACCCCATGAGAGATATGGAAGCCATCAAATTTGCCACCATGTACTTAGATGGAAAGGCTCATGATTGGTTGTATCATGGATTGACCACACTAGGCCACAATCAGATAGTGGCATACACAGAGTTCACTCAGGGACTTATTGACAAGTTTGACTAGGGGGATCCTAAGTTGCATTTCCGAGAGCTCACACAGCTCAAATAGATAGGAGCACTAGAGGTATACATTGAGGAATTCCAGAGGCTATAAGTCATGGTGCAGGATGTATCATAGACTAGGCTCATGATTCTCTTCACTGAGGGGTTGATGGAACCCTTGAAGGGTTGGGTAAAGGCTTTTAAGCCTACCAACCTACAGGATGCTATTTGGAGGACGAGAGACCTAGGACCAGCTGTCAAGCTGAAATTTGTGCCTAGACCACCTCTTAATATAGGAGGAAGAGATTAGAGACCTCCAATGAACCCAGGAGGACGTGACCCAAGGGGTTTTGACAGGGGAAGAGGGAGGTTGGATGAGAACACCAGAAGGGAATTGAGGAAGAAGCAACTTTGTTACACTTTCAAAGAGCCATGGAACCCATCACACAAATGCATGGGCCGTGTCCAAGTACATTATATAGAGGTGACTTCAGACAATGAGGAGGAGGATTTCGGCCACATTCAGAACATGGAAGAAGACACCACTGAGGTTGCAGATGAGGAGGTCACAGAAGATGACAGTACGGTTGAGGAAAAATTAACCTTGGCACCCATCAGTGGGGTTCCCAAGTACAATACTTTCAAGATGAGAGGATTCCTACAGGGGCAAAAGATATTGGTTTTGATTGATGGGGGAGCCTCTCACAACTTCATTGATGCAACATTACTACAGAGGAGGCATATACCCACAGTTGAATTTGAGGGATTCAAAGTGGAAGTAGTAGGAGGTAGCACCATGCCTTGTGACAAGTACATTCCAGGGATGAAGCTATTAATATTATGGTAGTTGTGGGAGGTATTTACCCCCACGTGTGAACCTGACGAGAATAGAAGACTTTGGGAAGCAAGAGAAACCCTAATGAGTTGGCTAATAACCCTAGAAGCCTTGTCGGCTCAAGAATATAATTTATATTAGGCTATTAGCCTCCAAGAGAAGAAGTTGGCCAGAATTAATAATAATATATTGAACAGACACTTATCCAGAAGGAGAAGTCGGCCCCAGCAAAAATGGCAGAACCACTATAAATACAGGGCACCGGTTCTCATTTGTCACATCTCAGAATTGCAGTTCTGCAGTTTGGTGCACACTGCAGTTGCAGTTTGGTGCGCAGGTTTGGAGGAAGAGCTGTTGCAGCTGCAGCTGCAACAAGTTCTCAGTTTTGGCTTGAATATCTCTTGTCTAGGGTTTGGGACTATCTGATCAGCTTTTTTGATGCGATATCCTTGGGGATTGATGCGCTACTCTTTGTTTGACTATTTAGCCTAGGGTTTGCTTCCGGAGGAATTCTCAGTCAAGGTTAAGGTGCTCGGAGGGAGGCTTCGACCTATGGTTGGGTGACGAAGGTATCGTCAATGGTAAAACAAGCACACCATCTTCTATATTCTAACAGGTTATGGGCCCACACCCCTTCAGTCAGCCTAAAACACTGGAAGGAAACATAGTCGCTAGATATTGAGCTCGTTGAGGAACTGTCGCTAGGGTTACTAGCAGGAGCAGCTTCCAAAAGCACTACAGCTAGGGTTACCAGCAGAAGCAGTTGCAGAAACCCTAAACCTCTTGTCGAGGAACCTTAAGTGATGATATTGACCTAATCTCTGGATAGATCAGTGCGCCCTAGCCCAATGCATCTCCTGGTACTCTCAGAAGGCCAAGACGTGAAGTTTGGATTTTTGGTCAAATCTAGGGTTTGACCAAGTCAAGCAAGCCATGATGAACTCTATGAAGTCTGAGAACAAGCTAGATGGAGCCTCTAACTTCAGAGCATGGAAGACAAGGATTGACCTCATCCTTTCTAACAATAAAGTGTTGGATATTGTGAAAGGAAAGATCGTGAAGACAGAGTTTAAAGAAGGAGAAGAGAAGGAACCGCAGAACGTTGCAACTATGGAGAAGTTCAAAGACGTTGACATCAATGGCATGAGTATCATAGTGGATTCCATAAAAGACCACTTGATACCCTACATCTCCCATATTGACTCATCGAAGAAGATGTACGATTCCCTAACGAATCTCTTCTCAGTCAGAAACATTGGACAAGTTATGAGTCTAAAGAATGAGCTCCGTGACATGAAGATGAATGATGATGATAGCATAACATAATACTTTGTAAGGATCTCCCAGCTAAGATATCAACTACAAGCTATTGAAGAGATCACTTCAGAAAAGGAATTGGTGAAAATAGTACTCAACGGTCTTCCCAAGAACATGGGATGCATTTGCCGCAAGCATGAACACAAGGAAGGAGTACCCGACATTTGAAGAACTTTGGACTTGTTTTACTCAAGAAGAATCATGGATCAATGAAAAATAAAAACCTCAAAAGAAGTACGATGATCAAGCCTTCACAACAAGATTCAAGAACTTCAGGGACAAAAGAAAGTTCGACTCAAGAAGAAAGCCAAAACAAAGAAAAGACATTTCAGAAATACAGTGCTTCAACTGTCAAAAGTATGGTCACTTTAGGAATCAGTGTCCTGAGCTAAAGAAAAGGAAGGAGAAACATGAAGCATCGATTGCCGAAGAAAAGGAACCTGCAAAGAAGACTAAGCAGGATGGAAGAGATTTCTTCTACTAAAAGGTAACAACACTCTTCTTATTTTTCTTGTACATATCTTGCTTGCATCGTCTCTGTACATATCNTGTATATCTATCTCTTGGAAGATAATGTGTTCCAAGAAGAACTATACCTATGAAAGAACAACAAGACAAGGATGAATATCATTAGTTAATACATATGAAAGGATGAAATACAAATCATGTGGAAAACATTACAAGATAAGACCGAAATCAAAATCAATCTTGAAGAGACTTGGAAAAAGAAAAGACAGAAAGAACTCAACAATCGAAAGGAAACTGGAAAAAGACTCATGACATTCTATAGAAGACAAGATAGAAGTATGGACTCTATTAGACAAGAGAGACAATTATATATTGCAGAAGACAATAAGGTTGCAGATGGAAGCGTGGACTCTATTGTAGAATACAATGAGGACGAAGACGGAAGCATGGACTTAGTCAGACGAAGGGAGCAGATTATATGCACTTATACATGAAGCAAGGATCAGGAGGGAGCTAATCCTATGATCCATTGAAGATGATGAAAAATATATATATCCATGGTAGCAGCCATGAAAAGAAAATATGTGTTCAGCTCAACCACAGAAGAAGAACTTTTCGAAGAGAAGCCTTAAAGTATTCTTGGTTGTCCATCTAGATCCGTGAACCGATGATGAAGGTAAGATGTGGAATCTCTGGGGCATGGAATCTATAAGAAACTCCATGGACCCAAGAGCTAAAGAAAAACATGAAGAAGAACATAAAGATTCCAAGAAAGAAAAAGAAGAACCAGAACAACCAGTTAGTGTATCAAGAATCACAAGATTACCAGCCTGATAAGAACTCACTAAAATCAATCAAGCAGAAGAACTGAAAGTCGTGATGAAGAACAGTGTACAGAATACTTATGAATGAAAGCATTGCGAGATCCAGAACCAGAGGTTCTCTCAGATGGAGGGAGGAGACTATGATGATTGATTGTTCTGGTACACCAGACTTATCTCCATATAAGTCATTATATCATCCGCAACATCCATGATTCGGAATTCCACATCAGATGAATGCAAAGAATGTTCTCCAGAGAAATTGAATAAAGAAAGTATAAAGAGCAATCTCAAGACTTTGAGCCATATCAGAAAGAGACTCCTGTATGCATATAAGAAGAAGACAACTTGGTGGAGAACCTCCAGTGCACAACAGAAGAGTGGTGAAGATTTCCTATAACATCAAGATGACTACTCAGAAGATCAGATCTCATGATGACAGAAGAAGTGCCACATGGATATGTTCCAGTTCTCCAACTATGATATACTCTATTATTCAGATCTAGATGAAGCCTTCACAATGTTCCAGACTATAGTACAAGAATTACACTACCCATGATGAAGTCCATAAAGAAGAAAATGATTTCTCCAATACATATCTCCAAAGATGAGCAGATAAGCATACATTTTGGTAAATCCTCTATTCAAGATGAAAGAACTTGCATACTCAAGCTAGAGCTCGTGGAAATGACTCTCTTAGCTAGAAGGGAAAAACTCTCCAAACTAGAAGAAGGTACGCAAACATTTATTTTTGTGATTTAAATAACTCTCCCGTTAGGAGGGAGAATTTATTTGCAATTGAAAAATAGTCCATATTGGACAGATTCTTTCCTGTTCGAAAAGTGGATTGAGATTTCTGACGGACAGTGACTTCCCATTGTAGTTAACATGGGAGGCAGACTGATTGTTGATGTATCATAGACAACGACTTCCCATTATGGGGAGTGGTCTAGGACAATCATTCTTCTTGGCAGTCACTCTGAGTAGTGGTCAAGTAGAATGGTCGGCCTCATCGGGCAATCATTCTTTCGAAGTTCACAGTTGTGAGCAGTTTCGAAGAATCGTCCATTTTGGAGGTTGATGTCGGACAGACATTCCTCGAGGGTTATACATTCTCTCCAGGTTGCACTTTAGTGTTGGAGGAATGGCCCAGGGTGGGGAATGGTCCGGACAGTTATTCCTCGAGGGAAAACTCATTCTCTCTAGGTTACACTTTGTTTAGTGTCGGAAGAATGGCCCAGGGTGGGGAATAGTCCAGGACAGTCATTCCTTAGGGCAGACTCATTCCCTCCAGGTTACACTTTGTTTAGTGTCGGAGGAATGGCCCAGGGTAAGGAATGGTCCAAGCATTTCTCGAGGGCAGACTCATTCTCTCCAGGCTACACTTTGTTTAGCGTCAAAGGAATGGCCCAGGGTGAGAAATGGTCCTGGCTCAGAAATAAAAAACAATCCTTCTTCCTTGGTTGAGAAGAATAGGGCAGATAGCCCATTGTTGATATTCTATATTGAGGGAAGACATTCTTTCAGATCTCACACACATGAGTGAAAGATTGGCCCAAATGATTATTGTTGATATTCTATACTGAGGGCAGACACTCTTTCATATCTCATAGACGTGAGTGAAAGATTGGCCCAGATGATTCAGTTTTTATCATAACATTGTTTCTATGTAGATGAAGACTACTGTGGTGGCAAACATTCTTTCAGATCTCACAGACATGAGTGAAATATTGGCCCAGATGATACAGTTTCTATCATAACATTGTTTCTATGCAGGATGCTCTCAGATGTTTGTTATGAAGACTATATGACAGTAGATGAGGACTACAATGGTGAATATGTTTCACCGTTTGCAACCATACGTTGTTGATCAAGTACTTATGTATTACTTGATGTGGTATTGAACCACCAAATTGTAGTTATGTACTACTATGAATAGACACAGGTGTGTTCTATCCTTGTTCTAATTTCCTTGAAGACTATTAGCAGTTTATTGGAGATAGTGATCATTCAGATGAATGATGAACAGAGATTTTCCAGACGGAAAACAGTTCAGAGCTTTTACTCCTCTTGTATCACTCTATGGTGAGAGTGACTTATCCAACATCATATCTAACTACTAAGATGAAGTATGGTTTCGAGAGATGATGCAGTTGATGGAGATGGTGATGCTCATGATCTAGTCACTAAATAGTCTAGATGACTATATTGATGCTACTGGGTAAATGGTATATTTTGTACTCAAGACCATTACCTGTAAATACCTCTCTAGCTAGGAGGGAGTGTTAATATTATGATAGTTTCAAGAGGTATTTACCCCCACGTGTGAACCTGACGGGAATAGAAGACCCCAAGAAGGAAGAGAAACCCTAATGAGTTGGCTAATAACCCTAGAAGCCTTGTCAGCTCAAGAAGATAATTTATATTAGGCTATTAGCCTCCAAGAGAGGAAGTCGGCCAGAATTAATAATAATATACTGAACAGACACTTATCCAGAAGGAGAAGTCGGCCCCAACAAAACTGGCAAAACCACTATAAATATATGGCACCAGTTCTCATTTGTCGCATCTCAGAATTGTAGTTCTGCAGTTTGGTGTGCACTGCAGTTGCAGTTTGGTGTGCAGGTTTGGAGGAAGAGCAGATGCAGCTACAACTGCAACAAGTTCTCAGTTTTGGATTGAATATCTCTTGGCTAGGGTTTGGGACTATCTGATCAGCTTTTGTGATGTGCTATCCTTGGGGATTGATGCGCTACTCTTTGTTTATCTATCTAGCCTAGGGTTTTCTTCCGGAGGAATTCTCAGTCAAGGTTAAGGTGCTTGGAGGGAGGCTTCGGCCTATGGTTGGGTGACGAAGGTATCATCAATGGTAAAATGAGCACACCATCTTCTATATTCTAACAGAAGCTTACATTAGAGAGGCATGAAATGGTACAGGATGTTTATGTGATGGACCTTCTGGACACAAACATTATCCTCGGAGTACAGTGGCTCAGCATGTTGGGGCATATTACAACCAACTACAAGACCATGGTGATGTCTTTCACAAAGGAGAGTGGATGAAAGGTAGTGCTTCGAGGCATGATAGGTAACTCAGCCAAGGTAGTTATGGCCAAGAGGATGGAGTCCATCTTCAGGATAGAGGAGATAGAATATGCAGCTGAATGCATAATTTTGGCACGTGTGGATGAGCAGGGCAAGGTTCACTACACACCAAAAATCCAGGAAATCATTAACAAACACAACAAAGTGTTTGGACCTATCCCACCAGGGGTGCCACCAGACAGGGGGTTTGAGCACATCATTGAGTTGGAGGCAGGAGAAAAACCAGTCATCACCACACCGTACATACATCCGAAGAAGTATAAAGATGAGATAGAGAAGGAAATCAAAGAACTCTTGGATATCAGGCACATCCAGATGATTTCCAACCCTTTTGCTTCTTCAGTGGTGTTGGTCAAGAAGAAGAATGGAACCATGCGCATGTGCATTGACTTCCAGGCATTAAATAAGAAAAGAATCAAAAACAAGTATCCTATACCAAGGATTGATGAGCTACTGGATGAACTTCATGCGGCTATCTATTTCACAAAAATTGACTTACGTTTTGGCTACCATCAAATCAAAATGAGGGAGGAGGACATCCCAAAAAATGATTTCAGGTGTCATTATGGTCACTATGAGTTCTTAGTGATGCCCTTTGGGTTAACTAATTCCCCAACCACGTTCCAATATTGTATGGACCATGTCTTCAACAAACAGTTTAGGAAGCATCTCTTGGTATTTTTTGATGCCTTGCTCATTTATAGCAAGACATGGGAGGAACACCTTCGGCATGTGGATCAAATCCTGTCTATCATGGAGAAGAATTCATTGTATTCTAAGGAGTCCAAATGTGAGTTTGGAATGACGGAGGTTCTTTACTTGGGACACATCACCAGAGAAAAGGGGGTATAGGTACATCAGGGGAAAATTCAAGCCATAATGGAGTGGCTTACACCTAAGACCCTTACAAAATTGAGGGGATTTCTAGGCATGTGCACTTACTACAAGAAGTTTGTCAAGGGGTTCTCTCAAATTTGTGCACCCTTGACTAATTTGACCAAGAAAGGAGCTTCCAAATCAAGTGAGGAGGACCAATTTACATTCGACAAGATGAAAAAGGTGATGAGCACATGCCCATTCTTAGCCCTACCATATTTCGGCCAACCTTTCACCCTGGACTGTGATGCCTCAGGAGAAGGTATTGGGGTCGTACTGATGCAAAATAGGCACCCTCTTTCCTATGAGAGCCGAAAACTCAAGGGACCTGAGTTACTTTACAACATTTATGACAAAGATATGTTGGCCATCATGCACGCTCTGGCCAAATTCAGACAATACCTAGTAGGTGCACGGTTTGTAGTGAAATAAGATCATAACAGTCTTAAGAACCTATTGGAGCAGAAGGAATTAAATGAAAGGAAACATAAATGGGTAAGAAGAATACAGGCCTATGACTTTGACATTGAATTCGTGAAAGGGAAGAAAAACATGGTGGAATATGCATTGTCTAGAAGGCCATCCATTTATGCCATGATAAATGTGTCTGTTGATTGGAAGAACCACTTGGTGATGGAATATTCAAAGAATCAGTCCGCTTGTCAGGTAATGGACGGGAAAATACAGGACGATAACTTCAGGATCATTGATGGCCTCATCTATTATAAGGGTCGAATCTTTTTGGTTCCTGAATCGGCCTTCAAGGCCAAAGTGTTGCAGGCATAACATGACTCACCAATGGCAGGTCACCAAGGGATTGGCAAGACATACATGCATGTGAGGGAGAAGTTCTCATGGAAGGGCCTCAAGGAGGATGTGATGAATCATGTCAAGGAGTGTACTACTTCCCAGGAGAATAAGGATGAGAAGACTCACCTGACAGGACTATTGCAACCCCTACCCATTCTAGAGCACAAGTGGGAAAGAATATCCATGGATTTCATCACAGGGTTGCCAAAGACGCAGGGGAAAGACTTCATTTTCATAGTGGTGGATAGGTTGACGAATTTTTCACACTTCTTCTCCATTGCTACAGACTTCAGTGTAGCACAGGTGGTTGAATCATTCTTTGGGGAGATCTTTAGACTGCACGGCCCACCCAAAACCTTTGTCAATGACAGGGATAGCAGATTCGTGAGTACATTCTGGCAAGAGTTATTCAGGCTAGTTGGTATGGCCTTGACTCCTAGTACTAGCTATCATCCTTAGACAGACGGACAAACCGAAATAGTCAACAAATCGATGGAAGTTTATCTCAGGAATTACGTGGCAGGGCAGCAAAAGGCATGGGTCAGAAGGCTACATTTGGGGGAATACTGCTACAACACCACCCATCACATGTGCATAGGCATGACCCTATTCAGGGCATTGTACAACTATGATCCACTCTCTTTCATGGAGATTGCGTTTGGTGACAGCAGGCCTCTGATTTTAAAAGACTGGGTACAACAGAGTCATGATATCCTTAGGGAGTTGAACGATCATTTACAAAGGGCACAAAACCAGCAAAATATCCAAGCAAATAAACACAAGGTTGAGGGCACTTTTCAGGTTGGTGACTTAGTTTACCTAAGGCTCCAACCATACAGGAAGGCTTCTATAAAAAGGAGAGAGGAAGAGAAGCTCCAACCATGTTTCTTTGGTCCCTACAGAATCAGTAGGAAGGTAGGGGCCATAGCTTATGAGATGCATCTTCAACAAGATAGCAGGATACATAATGTCTTCCATGTGTCCTGCCTGAAGAGGGCCTTCGACCAACACATCATGCCCCTTGAGGTGTTTCTACCTCTAGATGAAGAGGGGAAACTGGTTCTGATTCTGGAAGAGATATTGGACGTTTGGGAGAAAAATATCTGGAAGAGAAGCATCAAAGAGTACTTGATAAAATGGAAGGAATTACCCATTGAGAATGCCACGTGGGAGAATGAACAGGTGGTATAGGAGACAGGTTTGGAATTGCTTGAGGACAAGCAATTTCTATCAAGGGAGACTATAATGTCCCCCACCTCTTGATGAAGAGGTACGGTAATACTTAGTGGTATAGACATCCCCACTAGACCATAGTCTCACACAGCCTGGGGAAAATTCAACCAAACTAATGTTATAATTTGAAGTTGACATAGGAAAAAGGGAAAAAGGGAAAAAAGTAACTCAATGAAGAAATAAAACAATGGAGGTTGAGTTAGGAGTTGAACCTGAGGGTTAAACTAACTCAACAGGAAAAATAGAATGGAGGTATAAAAGAAAGGCTAGGGATCACCTCTCATATCATCTAGGATATTTGGTATTTTTCGTGTTGAGCTCTTGAGAACACAATTTTGAGGGTTTTGAGATTACAAACCCTAGATAACAACTCATTTCTGAAATATTCCACTCACCTTGTTCCAATATTGGTCTCGGAGATGAAATACTCCACCCACACCATTCTACATTCATCATCTATTCAGGAGAGCAGCAGGGTCGTACCAATTAGGGTTTTTCCAACAGAGGTGCACCATTGATTGAGGAGCAGTTCGATCCATCTTATTGAGAGAGCTTTGGGAGATTCCAGCATTAGGGTTTTTCTTGCAGGACCTTGCCCATCAATTTGGAGGCTTTCTTGAGGAGTTACTACGGCTAGATCATTATCTACATGTTGGGACATCTTTTGAAGAAAGGAGGACATTTTGTTGATTCAATGATTCTCGGATCTAGGAGGCTCTACCTTAGATCTGATCTTGAAACTTATCCTAGGGGTTTGTGACTACCTGATCTATCATACTAGAGAATTTCAGGAGGTTTGGAGGCCTCATTCATCCAGGCCGAATTGTTGGTCCTATCTAGGGTTTCAGGAGGGTCGAACCTGTTTAGGGTTGTAGTAGCTGGAGGAGGAAGACGTGGCATTTGGGATTCATATTTCAGGAGGGGGTTCACATTGGCCTGATCTATCTTTTGGTGGAGTTTTGTAGCATTTGGAGGTCTTCTTCAAGAGGGTCGAACCCTTGGTATTCATCTTCTTCAGCAGGATGTACCAGCAGCTAGGGGGGTTGTGCAAACCCTATATTTTTGTATTGGATCTCTCATATTGTATTCAGCCTTTGGGAGGCTTGTCTTATGTTCCGAGAGAATTTTGTGGTAGCTCATATATGCTATGCTTGGATCCATCTGATGTTATTCCATATCTTCTCATATATTGTATCAGGTTCTTGCTATTTCCTAATAAAGAGGTCAAATATGTTCTTTGTGGTTCCATATATGTATGTTGATAAAATCTTGAATTATGTTGAATGAATATTGATAAGTTGTGCTAAATAAATAAATATAAACCCTAAGGCTGAAATATCAATTTCCATCCTGCAAACACAAACAATCAGCAGTTAATTCAACGGTTAGCTAGTGTTCTAAAGCAAAAAAATGGCTTGCAAACATTACAAGAAACTTTTACACAGGTAAATCTAGTCAAGCGGGAAAACAAACTTCATTTTCATAGACCAACTGAAATGGAGTGATGTCAATTGATCTCTTGGTGGTTACTATGTCTTCCCATAGGGAAAACTTCAGCTTTGAATCCCATGACTTCTTATTATCCTCCAACAATTTTTTTTTTAATCTTCACTAAGATTTTGTTGGAGGATTTTTCTAAGCCATTACCCTGAGGGTAACATGGAGTGGAGTGGATAAGTTGAATCCCAATTTTTTCACAAAACTTAACGAGAGGCTCAACTTTAAAAGTTGCAGCATTATCTGTAACAATTTTTTTAGGACAACCAAACCTTGATAGAATGTCTTCCAGGGAGCCAATAACTACTTTGTGTGTTGCATTTCTAGTGGGAATGGATTCTATTCACTTGGTGGAGTAATCAGTAGCAATCAGAACCCACCGATGTTGACCACTTGAGGTTGGATGAATTTCTCCAATGAAGAATAATCCCCATTGTTGAAAAGGGCCAAATACCAATATGGGCTTAAGAGAAAAAGATTTGAGCTTATGTTTGTCTGAGAATTTCTAACTTTTGTCATAAATTATGATCTTTGCACATACATCAGTGAATACGCTGGGCCAGAAGTGCCCAACTCTAAGTATATTGTATGTTGTAGTCCTCCCAAAATGATGACCTCCACATAGAATCTCATGAAAACCAGTCATGTAATATCCCCAAGGATGAGCCTAATTATATTATGTATTGTATACATGTTTTGTAGTCTAGTGAGCCAAGTTATAATAAGCTAGGAGGCATATTTTGTGATTATAACAGAGAGCCTAGGTGTTAAAGGCCAGGAGCCTAATTTTGTCTATGTAATTATGTAGATCATTAATAAAATATAAACATCACTACGTGCAGACCAACCATGAAGAAAGAGTGATGGGGGACTAAGCTTCCACAAGGTTGGGTAATGGAGGAGGCTAAGTGTGTGGGCCTAGGGGATAAGCTAGGGGGCATACCTCTAAAGGGGATAATAATTAATTATTATTTCCTGAAGGCTAAGGTGGACATGTTGAGTGTTGTCCTAAGTTCTTGTAAAGGGAACGTATGCTAAATGGAGTGCATGCAACTCCAGGAAGACAGGCGTCGACTTGGGCACATCCAGTTAAAGCTGAAGAAGTCAGTCATGTTGCGGGGGTTCGATCTTGTTAGGACCACACAATGTACCTTTTTTCCCATACTTTTTGCCACCATTACACTCTTGTTCACTCACATTTAAACCCATATTAGCACTTTATCTTATCCTTCCTAAGGTATACAACGTCTCTTCTCTTTACTATATGTTTAACCTGTTTTGCATATAATTTTACATCACTCTCGTACTTAACCATTGATTAGAAATGTATAAGTGCTGAAACAGTTCAAACTGCATATTAGCATTTGAGGCATGTTGCTGAAACAACAATTCACAGAAGCTATTACACAGCCATGGTCGACGATGCTGAAACACAGAAGTTGTTACACAGTCCAGGGTCGACGATGTTGAAACACAGAGTTGTTACGCAGTCCAAGGCCGACGATGCTGAAAAACAGAAGTTGTTACATAGTTCATGGCCACGATGCTGAAACACAGAGGAAGTCGTTACACAGCCCAGGACCAATGATGCTGAAACACAAAGGAATCTGTTACACAGTCTGTGGTCAACAACAACTCACACAGATTGACTACAACAGTTGCATCATGAGCCAAGCACCAACCATCGCTGCTACATGAGAATCCTGAAACAGTCAAAAGCGCAAATCCCGTGGCTAAAACAACCCGTGATTTGTGGTGTCGAAACAACATGCAATAACAACAAGAAACTGTCACTCCAGCCGTAACAACAACACCTCATTCAGCACTCGTAATAGCATTCTGTTGCGGGAGACTAGGATGTCCTATTCTGGTTCAGAAAGTCGATCTGACTAAGAATAGGACTCAGATATACACTTGTAATTTTTGGATCAATTGTATCGAAGGGATTCCCTCCTTAAATAAGAGGAAATCATCATTCGAGGGCATCCAGTTTTTGGTACTAAGAAAGTTTCACAGAGAAGGACGTACTTCATTTTCAGATTGTAATGTGATACATTGATAGATGAATAAAAGACTGTTTTGAGCATCCTTCTCTAGCCTCTTCGTCTCAGGGGAATCTTGTGAGAAGGGAGGGCCCACCTTCTTCACAAGATTCACCCATTAGTTTTATAGTGTGTTAGTGTGATTTTTGTTTATGCTTTGATTAATTTGTTCTTTGCTGAAACACTATTGAACTCTGTCTTGTTAAGAATTCTGTTTTATTGAATGTTACATTATTTTCATGAGGTTCATGCTTGGTTAATTGTTAATCATTTTAATTAGCAATCTTGTGTGATGGATTTATGAAGTGTGCTACTCAGAGACCGGTACTAAAGGTTCATGCTTAAAGGAAGGAATTAAAGGGTCATGTTCTCTGTTAGAAGTAATCAGCTTCCAGTTATTTTCATGAGTGTGCTAGTCAGAGACTGGTACTAAAGGTTCCTGCTTAAAGGAAGGAATTAAAGGGTTCTGTTCTCTGTTAGAAGTAATCATCTTCCAGTTATTTTCATGAGTGTGCTAATCATAGACTGGTACTAAAGGTTCCTGCTTAAAGGAAGGAATTAAAGGGTCATGTTCTCTTTTAGAAGTAGTCAACTTTCAATTATTTTCATGAGTGTGCTAATCAGAGACTGGTACAAAAGGTTCCTACTTAAAGGAAGGAATTAAAGGGTCCTGTTCTCTGTTAGAAGTAGTCATCTTTCAGTTATTTTCATGAGTGTGTTAATCAGAGACTGGTACTAAAGGGTCTTTCTTAAATGAAGGAATTAAGGGTCTTGTTCTTTGCTAGAATAGTTAAGCCTTCAATGCATTAATGAGTTCATGAAGTGTGTTCATCAGAAACAAAGGTTGAAGTTCTTGCTTGGGAATAGGGTCATGTTCTCTGGTTACAGAATAGTTGTTCTTTTCTGTTGCAGTTGTTATTTCAATGATTCTTTAGATTAATTATCTCTTCAAGCTCTACAATAAGTAGTTTGCTTTTCTGTAATTCAAGCTAGCACTTCAGTTCATTCAAGGAAAGTGTGATTAATATAGTTTCCTTTACTACAACTCTAAGTTGCTTTTGGAATTGAGCATATATAGTGCGTGGTTACCTTTGAAATAAACAGACTTCCATGGGTTGACAATTTATGTAACACTTGATTGTTTGAATTAATTAAGCAATTATAGTGACCAACATTTTGGCGCCGTTGCCGGGGAAGGTAATTATAGATTTCATAAGCACTTATGATTTTTCAGATACAAGGATTGCATGAAAGGACACAGAGACCCCAAATACACTGACCCTATAGGTGGCAAGGGAAAAGGAAAAGGAGGAAGAAATACTTACATTGACGAGATTATATCAAAGTCTGAATCTGCTGTTCAACGACCAAACCTTCAGAAACAAAAGTCCCATCCTTCATTTCAAGCAAACTTTGAAACAGGGAAAGAATTTTGGAGTCCTGAGACAGTCCAGAAGCCAGCAGGGAAAATCGAGGACAGAGAAAGTGTAGCAGGGGAGCAGACAGAAGAAAACATGGATGAGTACAATGAAGAATTGCACCACAAAGAACAGGCAGGCCTTGAAGGAGAGGTAAATGATGAAAATTCTTTCTCTACATTAGGATTTCCTATTGGTGATCTTCCTAGAGGGGTAGCCCCCATGAAGAACATTCCACTCTCAGCACTACCTAATTTTCATGGTTTGTCTTCATAATATCCCGATGAATTTCTTTTTGAGTTTGATATATTATGCAGAAGTTATGATTACGTTTCTAATGCTAAAAAATTAGAGCTATTTCCAGCAACACTAAAAGGAAATGCACTAAAATGGTTTATGAGTCTTGGAGGCCATGTAATCACAACTTGGGACCAAATGAAACAGAAATTCCTGAACAAATACCAGGACTATTGCCGAACAAGAAAAAAGAGGGAGGCGTTAT
This sequence comes from Picea engelmannii, assembly GCA_009831015.1. Classification (NCBI taxonomy): domain Eukaryota; kingdom Viridiplantae; phylum Streptophyta; class Pinopsida; order Pinales; family Pinaceae; genus Picea; species Picea engelmannii. The sequence goes on along the minus strand of ML790376.1, from coordinate 332,696 downwards.
TCAAGATGATGCAGAAAGAGGATGAAAATCTGGAGGACTTTGTAGAAAGGCTACAATACAATCTACAAAGATCCAATCACCCCAATGTAAGTAAATACATTCTTAAAACTATATTATTAAAAGGAGTAAGGGATGATTGTCTAGATATGCTGAACATGCTTGGAAAAGGAGACATATCTAAGGAATCATACAATGAAATTGTTAATTTATGCAAAAGATGTTCAAGAGGAGCTTCAATAAATAGATCAAACAACAGGGACACCACATTTTCAAGAGTCCAAAAATCAGCCAGTGGGGGATCAACAAGAATCGAGATAGGTAATTTACTTGAAGGTTTTAAAACTGAAATGTTAAGCTCTTTTGCCTCACAAATTGACACCCTGCAGATTAAGAAGAAGCAAGCAGAAGTAGAAGCATCACTGTCCATATTTTGTTCGCAATGCAGAGACAAGCACCCACGGAGGGAATGTCCATTGGACAAAAATCCAATCTGCACCATCTGTGAGAAAGATCATGAAACCCAAGAATGTCCATCTTTACCAGGAATCAAGGCAACATTACAACCAACGGATGAAGAAGCTGAAGCAGTCTATTTGTTGACACAAAGAAGGAAATGGCAACCGCGGGGACAAGGTATGAATTCTAACATGCCATTTGCATCTTCTAATCGTTGGAATACTTATCCTTCTTTCAATCAAATGAGTTACCCCCCCTATAATCAAATGCAATACACTAATCAAATGAATTACCCACCCATGCAACAAACTTACCCACCCATGCAACAAACTAACCCACCCTTTGTTGATCCGTCAATGTGGACCCCTTGGCCTCCATAGCAACAACAACCATATTAGAATCAATGGAATCAAAATTGGAGAGGACAACAACCCCCCTTCCGAAATCAATTACCTCAATCCCAATTCCTGCAACCACTCTCCTTACCAACAGGTACTCCACCGAACAATCAAATGATGAGACCCCAGCTACCTGTACAACCTAACCCTAACCCAAATAATAAAGTTGTGCAGTGCATTGATATTTATAACCAGCCTACACTTTATCTTCTCCTTGCGCAATGCAACGATATTCATTTACGATCTGGGAGAATAGTGGAACCTGACATAGATGATGTTACCTCTTCTGATAAAGAGGAAACAAAAGAGCATGATGTACCTGAAGAGGTACAATCATCCTCTAACAATGTTGCCGAAACAACAAAACCACCATTTCCTGAGCGTTTAACCTTGACTAAAACGCCTGAGCCACTAGCCTTCAATCTTCTAGGGGAATTACAAAATTTATATGTCAAAATTCCTCTACTACAAGCACTCTGAGACGTACCAATCTATGCTAGGACGATGCGAGACATTTGTGTTAAAAATCCTGGTAGGAAAATTAAGGATCCCCTTATAGTCCATGTTATGGGAGACTTGTCTGCACTAATGTCAGGTAAAACTCCCCCAGTTAAATATGGTGATCCCGACCACCCTACCGTTTCAGTACAAGTTGGAAAAACGATAATCCCTCGAGTCCTGGTAGACCTAGGTGCAACTATCAATATCATGACTATGGAAACCTTACAACTACTACAATTTCAAAATAAAGTCAGAGACACCCCAACTATCTTATAATTGGTTGATCGATCCACAATTAAACCAGAAGGAGTCATTGAATACCTCAGTATCTTTGTAGAATCCTAGAATTATCCAGCTGACTTTACGGTACTACAACCCAAAACAAAGTTGGGGGGCCACCCTCTAATTTTGGGTAGACCTTAGCTAGCCACAACAGATGCTTTTATCAACTGTAGATCAGGTTCAATGACAATTTCAAATGGTTACAAAACTAAACAGCTTACCCTCTACCCTCACGTTACACCCCTGGTTAATAATGATAATTATGTATGGGTAGATTTTGATGATCAACCTACTCAACCCCTTTTGACTATCGGACAAGATCTAAGCCTGAAAGACTCTACCGAGGATGAAGTAATCAATAATTTTATTTGTGAACCCTCCTCTGTGACTCCAGAAACTCATAACCAGCTAACTGCACTATTGGAGTCTGATAATCAAGAAAACCTCAACTCAGAAAGCCCACCTCAAACATCTAGCACCATCTCGTCTAAAAGCATACCAGTAGAAATTGAACCTGGCAAAACACTGAACATAAACCCTAATTTGACAGATGCTGAAACACAACAATTAATGAAGTTACTTCTGGAAAATAAAGATGCATTCGCATGGGATTACGCAGATATGAAAGGAATTTCTCCCGAATTATGTACTCATCGAATATATATTAAGGAAGATTGTCGACCGATCTGCCAACCTCAACGACGAATGAATGCTAATTTAAGAGAAATCCTCAAAGAAGAACTTCAAAAATTTCTCAATGCAGGGTTTATATATCCTATATCAGACAGTGAATGGGTGTCCCCGTTGGTAATAGTTCCTAAGAAAAATGGGAAATGGAGAGTATGTGTGGATTATAGAGCCTTAAATAAAGCTACTTAAAAATATCACTTTCCATTACCATTCTTGTTAGATAATTTGTCAGGAAAGAATTTTTTCTCATTTTTAGATCATTTCAGTGGGTATAACCAGATCAAAATTGCACCTCAAGATCAAGATAAAACCACTTTTACTAGCCCTTGGGGAACCTTTGCTTATAGACTTCTCCAATTTGGACTATGTAATGCACCAACAACCTTCCAAAGAGCAGTTTTAGGAATCTTTTCTGATATGCTTAATGACTCTATGGAAATCTTTATGGATGAATTTACTCCTTATGGTGTTTCTTTTCAGGAAGCACTGCAAAACCTTGAGAAAGTGCTCAAACGATGCATACAATCCCAACTCTCCTTAAGTACATAAAAATGTCATATGATGATGAGTGAAGGAATAGTGCTTGGACATTCTATCTCATCTCAAGGAATTCAGGTAGACCCATCGAAGATACAAGTCATTAAGGATCTCCCTACTCCCAAAACCCAAACAGAGGTAGCAAGTTTTCTAGGACATGCTGGATACTACAGAAGATTTATCAAGAATTTTTCCAAAATAGCTTCTCCCCTGTTTGTGTTACTGATGAAAAATGTTGAATTCAAATGGACTATTTTTTTCCAGGAAGAATTTAATACACTTAAACATCGGTTATCTACGGCTCCTATTCTTAGAGGACCTGATTGGACACTTCCCTTTCATATATCCTCCGATGCTTCAGATACTGCAATAGGAGCTGTCTTGGGACAAGAAGAAAATCATCTCCCTTATGCTATCTATTTCATCAACAAGAATATGACTCCTACTGAACTCAATTATACAGTCACCGAGAAGGAATTCTTAGCAGTTATCGACGCCATTAATAAATTTAGACATTACATTACTGGTTATTATACCTTTGTCCATACTAATCACTCAACCATCAAATACTTAATGAACAAATCTATCACAAATTCTAGAGTCACCAGATGGTTACTATTATTACAAGAATTTGATATTACAATTGTAGATAGACCAGGAAAAGAAAATGTAGTTGTTGATTTCCTTTCTTGGTTGACACCTGAGGATGATACCCCAGTAGATGATTCATTTCCTGATGAATATCTATTTGCAGTTTCTGCTCACTCACCTTGGTATGCAGACATTGCTAACTACTTGGTTGCAGAGAATCTACCACCACACCTATCCCACCGAGAGAGAAAAAGTACCATTCATCAAAGTGCTCGGTATAGTTGAATAAGTGGGTATCTTTTCCATACAGGAGCCGATCAAGAAATCCGAAGGTGCATCACAGAAGATGAGGTTTATGATCTACTAAAAGCTTGTCATGATGGCCCTTGTGGAGGGCATTTTTCTGATAAGAGAACAACACATAAAATTCTCAGGATGGGGTACTATTGGCCCTCACTCTTCAAAGATGCAAAGAAATATGTCTGAGCCTGTGATAGTTGCCAAAGAGTTGGCCAACCTAATCATAGAGATGAAATGACATTAAACCCCCAGATAGTACTTGAACCATTTGAAAGATGGGCCTTAGACTTTGTAAGACCCATCAACCCCCCATCCAATCAAAAATTTTATATAGTGGTCTGCATAGACTACATGACTAAATGGGTGGAAGCCAAGACAATCCACAGAGAAAACGAAGAAGCAGTTATAGATTTCTTATTTAAAGACATCTTCATTAGATTTGGAGTACCAAGAGAGTTAGTTACAGATGGAGGACCTCCTTTCACTTCTCATGGGTTCAAAGCCACCCTTTAGAAATATCATATTCAGCAGAGAATGACTATAGCATACCACCCCCAAGCCAATGGACAGGTGAAAAGCACAAACAAAGTAATAGAATCCATTCTCACAAAAACAGTGAAGGAAAATAGAAAGGATTGGTCCTACAGGCTCCCTAAAGCATTATGGGCCTACAGAACTACCTGGAGAAATACTACAAGATTCTCTCCCTATGAATTAGTCTATGGAAAGAGTGTTGTCTTTCCTATGGAATTTGAAATAAAAACCTTAAGGACTGCCTTAGCTGTCAACCTTGATTTGACCGATGCACAGACAGCCAGGTTGCAGCAGCTTAATGAATTGGAGGAGAAAAGACTAGATGCCATTCAGCAGACAACCATAATTCAACAGCAAAGATCAAAATGGCATGACAAAAATATCAAGAACAAGCAGCTCCAAAAAGGTAATTGGGCCCTACTGTATGACTCTCGGTTCAAAGAATTTCAAGGGAAACTGCGTACAAGATGGCTTGGACCTTACGAGGTAGACATTGTTTTCCCCAATGGAACAGTAAGGCTCCACACAATCGATGACTCCAAAACACTGTTACCTATAAATGGTCATCGGCTCCGTCTGTACCAGCACCCTATTTCCAAAGAATATTTTAAGGCCACATGCATGGCAGACTCCCATTACCTCTTTTTAGAGGGGACTTCTACCCCTCATTGCAATTAATTCTTTTTAAGTTAATTTCTTTAGTATTAGATTAGATTTTATTTACTAATAATCCCTGTCAAGAAATACCATGTTACAATCAATTTTTGCAAATTTCCGATCGAAGCACAGGCCACTAGAAAAGGATGATCCTACTTCACAAGGAGACAAGCTTTCCCGATGTTGAAACACCATTGTTCAGCACTTTTGAATTTTCTCCGATGCTGAAACACCACTGTTCAGCACTTCTGACTTTCTTCTGTTGCTAAAACACCATTGTCAGCAATTCGTTCCCTTTTCTGTTGTCGAAACACCATTGTCAGCAACTTTTCATCACTTTCCCCATCACTGAAACACCTTTCATAGAAATTTTTCGCCTTCTCCCTATTGCCAAAACACTATAATCCGGCAATTCTTCACTTCCTTCAGCGACGAAACAACACCGTCCAGCAATTGTTTCGCCCCGTTTTTCTTGTTACTGAAACACCATTATTCAGCAATTCTTCACATTTTCTCATCACCGAAACAACGCCGTCCAACAATTGTTTCACCCCATTTTTCCTGTTACTGAAACACCATTCTTCAGCAGTTCTTCACATTTTCTCATCACCAAAACAACACCATCCACCAATTGTTTCGCCTCGTTCTTTTCTGTTGCTGAAACACCAACTTTTCAACATCATCTGTCAGCAAGATTTTATGCTCTCATACTATAGTTCTTCCTTCCAGTCAGCAAATCCTTGATACAATTCATCTAATAAATCAAAAGTCTTTGCCTCGACCACTGCAGAACTACCATGAACAGGCATGATATTTTGTTTACAGAACGAATCAAAAGGTAAGGCGAGGTATGTAAATTTTATGTAATACAGTTAAGCTATAGTTAATGAGAAGATTTTAAATCATTATGACCACTCGAGTGCAATCATTACTAGCCGCACTTGACGGGAGGGGAGGACACATCAAACCTTTTATACCATCATTTCACACAAATTCACCACCGCCATTCCTATTTCACCACCCTTTCATGCATTTTACCACCATTTTACATACCGTCGCTCAGAAAACTCACTCTGCACAGAAGTTGTTACTCAAACTCTTTGACGGTGTATTTTACCGAGCTGGTACCTATGGGAGGCTCTGTTTTACAGAACGAACCCGCCACGACAGCGCTGTTAGAACATTATCCAGTAGCTTATCAAATCTTTCAGTAGGCAGGATGGCTCAGTTACTTTCAGAGACTCCAGGGGTATCATGAACAACAAGTCCTGCAATTCGCTCAAAACCTTCAGGAAGACCATTCTATTGTTCAAGGGGTCCAAATTTTAGTAACAGAAGAGGATATAGCACAGGTCTCATGCCTCCTTATCGACGACATTCGCATGTTAAGCCGTAAACATATCATTCTGAATGCCCAGCAGAACTTCTTCTTGCCAGAAGAACAAATTGAATTTAAAGGCAGAGGTGTTCAACTCAGCTCGTTGCCGCCCCCATGGCCGGAAGTTGCAAGATTTGTCAAACATTACCTAACCTACGAAGGCCAATACCAGGTAGTTTACCAGCATGACTTTCTTCTGTTGTCTCATTTATGACATAATAGACGGGTGAATATTCCTTATTATTTGCTGGGTTGTCTGAAAAATATGGCGCATTACTGTGGAAAGGCTAAAGATCCCACCCTTTCACTCACCCATCACTGTCTTGTCCAACTGCTCATCCAAAGGGGTTTTGCCCAACAAAACCCTCCACTAAACAACCCACCTATAAACCCCTAAAGAGCTGCTGAAAGTCCTAAAAACCTCCAGGAGCAGCAACTGCAAAACCCCCCAGACTCTCCAGAAGTACCCAATAGCCCGCCCACAGAACCAATCAGTCCAATCAATCCCCCTACCATACCAAGCCCGCCTCATACCTTACCAGAATCATCCACCCCGGCCCTTCATATTCTTAGCGATGACTCTGAGCCAGATAATTCCCCTTGCCCCATCATTGAGGAAAGACCCCCACGTAAACGAAAACAAATTCCCTTCTTTCCTCCCTTCTTACAAAAGAAGCGAACAAGGGCCTCAACAAGGCCAGCCATTATTGCCACTACCCTAGACCCCCAACCCATCCGACTAATACCCCGTACACCTCCAACCTCCCAAATCCAGGGATCTTTGCCTATTCCACCCACTGGCACTGAAACACAAGAACCAGATGCCCAGGGTGTTGCGACATCATCTGTTTTCAATCAAGTAGCTGAAACACAAGAACCAACTACTCATTTAGTAGCTGAAACACAAGAACCAGCTACCCATTCCGTAACTGAAACACAAGAACCAACTACCCATTACGTAGCTGAAACACAAGAACCAGCTACCCATTCCATAGCTGAAACACAAGAACCAACTAAACATTCAGTGGCTGAAACACAAGAACCAGCCATAGCTTCCACACAAGAACCAGCTACGGTTGAAACACAAGAACTAGTTGTTGATATTGACACTGAGATATAGGAATCATAGGTCCAGGGTGCTGCAACATTACTTTCCTTACATCAAGAAGATGAAACACAAGAATTGGCTGCCATTCCTGTAGCTACTCCACAAGAACCAGCTAGTGAGGCTGTGACTGCCACGCAAGAACCAGTCATCCCTCAACCAGAACCAACTATGGCCTCTGTCTTGAAAGAAAACGAGTTTTTAAAGTCTGAACTAGAAGCATACAAGCAAGAATTAGCCAGGGCAAAGGAAGCATACGAGAAGGAACTTAATTTGTACACCCTAGCTCGTATAGCAACCATGTCAAAAGGGAC
>ML790376.1:287357-324903 GCA_009831015.1 Picea engelmannii | reverse complement strand
CTTGAAAGAAAACGAGTTTTTAAAGTCTGAACTAGAAGCATACAAGCAAGAATTAGCCAGGGCAAAGGAAGCATACGAGAAGGAACTTAATTTGTACACCCTAGCTCGTATAGCAACCATGTCAAAAGGGACTACAACAGAGAGCCCGTGTAAAGAATACATGTGTTGTCAATGTGGGGATATTTACTATCAAGCAGGATATAAGGTAATTCAAGTTCCAATATCAGGAGCTCCACCTACTCCTTCAACTTTTGTAGTCAAAAAGGAAGAACTGTTGTTACACAAGAACCAACTATAGTTGTTACACAAGAACTAGCTACAGCTGAAACACAAGAACCAGCAAGACCTCCCAAGATTAAGACTGAGCCCTGCATTGCAACAAATGAAGCCCCTGCTTTTGTCAACAAAGCTGTACAGACAATGCCTATGGAGGAATTTACACCTCCCAGCCAGATCAATATCCACACTTTCATGGAACAATCTACTCAGACCTTACCTCACCCCACTACTTGCAACGCTGAAACACAGAATCATCCATGGGATGAGCAGGTCGTAATACAAAAATGGAAGAAAGAGTATGCTGCAACACAGGCCAAAAGCCTGTAAGAGCACAGACAAATCTGGATAAATCATACCTACTCAAATTGGGAAGCTTTGGAGCAGACACGTCAGGAAGCTCGTGCTCTGAAGAAACAAAACAAAGAGTTGAAAGGCAGATTGGCCCTGGTATTTGACCTGACACAAAAGCTATTGGCTACAAGGAAACCATCTAGCAACTACTCCTTGTTCCTTATGGAATGACTCACATGGTTTCAGATCAAATCAATCACAGAAGGCAGACCCCATGCAGTACTACACCCAACAGATTTTGTCAAAACCTTTATAGAAGCATTTGCTAGGGATCAACACCTCCTCTGTGAGACATATTTTCATAATGAGGCCATCCCCGAGAATAGGAAGCTGAACCTTATTCCTCTTGTTGGGGACATCCATATTTAGGCATTTACTTCCTTTCTCCACAATCAGATTATTTGGAAAGATGACTTCATGGCTGCCAAGCACAATGAAGACAACCGCCTTCTCTGGATAAGACCAGAACCACAGAATGCAGCCACCTTTGTCACAGAATATTATCAGTTCTTAAAGAAACCAGGGATGACTGAACATGTCCAGCAGCTACAATCAACAATGCTTCAGGATTGTCAGCACTTCATCAGATCCATAGAGATTTCTTCCCTCCAGGCAAATAACTTGTTTTGGTAGCAATCCACTAAGAAAAGACATGAATACAATCCTTTCAGCCCTACTAACCTTGAGGTAGCAATCTCCAGGGTACCTAACTACATCCAGTGTGTTAAGCAATGTGCTGAAAACTGGATAGGGTACCGGTTTTATTTTCCTATCCTCTGGTTGCCAATAGAAAGATATCAAATTCATTATAAGCTACCTAAGAAGACATAAACAACAGCTTGGCAAATTTTACAACGGGTCCAAGGGTTCAGAGCGCCAACGGACAATACTTCCCACAGCTACTGCTTGAGTAACTTACACGCTCAGAGTCGGTATTCAGACTCTGATTAAGAGTGAAGTTTCCTGAGGACATGCAACACCTTGAGTTGGGGGGGATGTTAGGACTGTTGGCACTTAGTAAATTTCCTAGAGGTTGGAGAGAAGAAACTTACAAAGGTAACCTTAACCAACCGCTTTTAAAGCTGGGATCTAGACCTTCCAGCTTCAGAGAGGGATCTCTCTATATGATTTAGCTTTGTTTGGATCTCAGATATTAGGCTAGTTGAAAGAATTATTGGTTTTTGTTGTAAAGGGTTTTTAGAGTTGGTTGAGGCAAACTACACATCCATTGGGCTATGGGGTCTGTATCTAATCAAATCTGAGAAATAACCAGAAACGCCAAAGAAGATTTCCACAAAGCGAGGTAATACATTCACTGGGTCTTTCAGTAATTAAAATGATGAATGGAAGAACAGGTGAAGAAAATAACTTCAATTAACAAGCAGTTAAGAATTTCTTAATTGAAGATATTTAGAAGATAAACATTTAAATCTCTAGAATCGGAAACAGGGTATCAGAGATAAATCCTGCAACATAACGCTATTCATAAAGATTAGATTCAGAAAACAAAATGAATACAGAAAAAGAGAAACTTTAACTTAGAAAATCACATCACCAGTGAACATACACAAGAATCCTGTGAACTGCCTCTTCTTTATTAATGGTGAATCTCCTAAAAAATGATACAGTTTTGACAGCAATAGGGTGTGCGAATCAACAACCCCCAATACATCTCAAAATGAAGTATTTGTAATACAAAATACAACGCTCCTATCATAACTGATCAGGACGTAATCATACTATTCTTAGACTAACTAACCCAACTAATCAAAACTGTTTTGACGACTCATTACAACTATCTGCTGAATTTCTGGGGTAGGTCGTTGGCGAGGTGCCACCACAACCTCTTCTGACGGGACAGGTGACTGGATGTAACAACTCATTTTCTTAGTCTAGTAGATCGCACAGTTCTTCCCATTTGATGTGACCTGGCACTGTGACTTTAAGCAACCTCCGGTACACTTCGTCCATGTCTGTGTACTTAGAAAATGTAGTCTTGATGACGAAGATGTGCTTAATTTCGTGCTGGATACTAATATCCAACTGCAAGGCATCCATGAATGCTCTTCCTGTGATGCTTCCCTGTATACCTACAAACTTAGAACTGTCCCTGGACGCTTCAGTCAACCTTTTCTTATAATCAAGGAGGATCATCAACTTGTCATTAATGACCTTCATACCAGGCAGGCCCTTTCTTTGCAGAGCATCTATTTTGATGAAAAACCTCTGCACTCCTTGGTCCATGACTTGGATCTTCTCTTCTAACTGCAGCATGAGACCTCTTTTGGTTAGAACTCTCTTCACCTCCAATATAGTCTCGGTCCTGTCTTCAATTTTCAATTCCTCGAGTTCCTCCCGGGTCTTGGAATTCAGGAATCTTATGATTTCATTGGATTGAGCTGGCATGTCCCCCCAGCTTAGTTCTGATTTTCTCCACAGCCTGTTTTCTCCTCTCGAGCAAGTCATTTTTTTCAAACATAATTTGAACCATGGGCCAGATTTCATTGATGGACCTAGAAATATCAGTCCACACGATCTCTTTCACCTCTGCCAAAGTTGTCCCTGCCATTGTCTGCTTCTAGAGCTTCTGTAACTCCTTCTTGATTTGCTCATTTAACTGTTTCTCTTTGGACAGACTAGCTTGGAAATAAGTTTTCAGCTCTTGGAGATTTTCTACTTCTTTCTTAAGCCTGTTGATTTCAGACTCCTACAAGTTCATTCTCTCCATAGACTTGGCCAAGTCTGTTGCTCCCTCTGGTAGTGGTGTTGATGCAGCAGATGGAATGGTTGTCACTGTCGTTGTGCTCAATCCTGCGATGGGGATGGCACTCAATGGAATGCATTCCATTGGCTTTGCCTGCTCCTTTTCCTTTAACAGTCTTTCCATCTCGGCTCCATCTCCTTTAACTGAGCATTCTACTCAAGGAGTAATCTCAACATCTCATCTTTTTCATTTTCCTTTTCAGCTATCTCCTTCACCTGTGGGTCCTCTGTTGGAGGGATCTTTAGTTGTTTTCTCAGTGAGGCGATGTCGACATTTTTCTTTTTAATCATTTCTTCGACAGCCTTGACGTTCGTCGGGTCGTAACCAATCTTGATGACCAGTTCTTCCAATGTCTTTATCCTGTTGTCTTTCGTGAAGGAAGATATTTTTTCCAGCTTTAGTTGAGTCTGGGCATTGCTCAAAGCTATCCGAAACTTAGATGCAGAAGTTGAAGCATGGGCCAGAGTGTGGAAAATCATCTCCCCCATTTGCTTGTGCAGATCCATCTGATCTGCAGGATGCACATCCTTTGTTTGAAACTCAAATGTGGCCCTCTTGTAATCAGACATCACCTTGGGATCCGCCACCTGTTCTTGTAGGAATGCCATATGCATCCTACCCTTTTCTGTATCAAACGTCGAAAGGAGTCTATGCTGGGCAGTGGATGACTGCTTCTGGAACTGTGCATAGGTGTTGCTTGTGAGCGTCTGGTTCTTCTTTCTGATCAAGTCATATTTTTCAAATATGCCCAGCTTGGGCCCAGTCTTTCTTGGGGGAGTGTCCAAGGGAGAATCAGTGGTTTTCAATGCCTTTGTTACTTCCTTAAGCTGACTGGAGCCGAAGGGCAGAGTGAATTGCTTGGCCCCAGTGGTGGTCACTGTGGTAGTCACTGTGGCAGCTTCCACTGTTGTGTCGGGGGCTGAGACTGTCTTCGACTTCTTGGAGTGAATGTGGAATTCCTCTGAAGACACCTTAGTTATAGGAGGAGATGATTCCTGTCGGGGAATCTTCTCCTTGAGGACCTGAGGTGTGGTAGCAGGTAGGCGCTTGTTGAGGGCACCTGTTGTTCCAAGTCTAACAAAGTATCAGGCAGCCATACTTTCTGATTCACAAATTTTTCGATGTCTGGCTTGGGCTCGTGAATATACGGGGTATTTTTGTTTTTTACCCTCATGTCTGAAATGATCCCATGCGGATCATAGCACCAGATGAAACTCATAGAGAATTTCATCCCCTTCAAAATTCGACCGGCTTCTTCCCCTGTGCCTCGGTTGTTGCAGATGAAAGGACCAATTTGACCCTTGATTCTCAGCTGCTGCTTTTTCTTAAGGGAAACAAAGTGAATATCATCAGAATTCATGATCTGCCTTATATATTCTAGTGCGAATACCCTTACCGGTACATACTGAGGCAGTTTATAAGGCGCCAATTCGCATCCAAAGATTCTGATTTCTGTGTGATTCTGGCATAAATACCAGTCTCATGTCTAAACGTTGTCCGAGAGGTGCAGGATTCTCTGGACCTCGTCATTAATTCACGGCTCAGGCATGCCACGCAACATACTTACCACAGGGTGGTAAAACCGTTCAATGAACGTCATGAAGTCATATTCAACCGAATTGTGTTTTAGAAGAGAAGTCCATGCTGTGACTGGTTGGGGCTTCCCGTCGACGTCCATCTTCTGCATGGAGAAGTTGAACCTGTCGGCTTGGAAATAGAGGAACATGTAGGCCAGAATGGATGAATACCTAAACATGCCTTCGGTGGCGAAATTGACGAACTGCTTGTGGATATTATTGGCTAGGAAAGTGTTGTAATTGAATTGCGTGGTCGGTTGTTCATCATTTGAGAAGATAGATAGGAATCCCAGGATGGGCTCGTCCACCCACTGATCATAATAGTACCCAAGCAGGGCACACAGAGATGAAATAATCTGATTCCCTTTGGTGGAAAACATAGACGAGGGGTACGGGGGATTGGTGGATGGGAGTGGAGCTGAAGTGGGAAGAAAAAGCTCGAAAATCTGAGCTCTTTGTGGGAAGGTCATTTTCTGGTAAAGCTCGGTGAGGATTTCTAAGTTAAAGGGTGACGCAGATTCTGCTCGGGTGATTTGTAGCATCTGGTCGATATCTTCAGGGGTGATGAAGAAAAGAGCATCCCCGGATGAAGAAAGGATGACTTTCTAGTCAGGTACGTAGTGGGCCTGGCAGTGGAGGGAAAACTCGGGGAAATTATGGATTTGAGGGAAGAGATACAGAGGTAAATTGGACTCCCAGAGTCCAATTTCGTCGCTCTAGTCCAGGAAAACTTCTCGGAGCCATGACTGGAGATCAGAGAATTCGAAACTGCATATGGTATCTGCTATTAAGCGGTCTTTATCGACCAGGGGGGTTTTATCCAGGCCAACCGAAGGAGGAACGAACGGATTCTCTTCCTCTTCAGCTTGCTTCGTCTTAGATACCATTTCGGCAACTGTACCTGCAATAAACAACGTTAGTGGGGTCTACTGGTGGCGGAGGGAAAACGACGGGGAAGCAATGGGAAGACAATAGATACGTTCTCTTGTGCGATGGATGGTTCTGGCGCGAGCAATGAATAATGAGTGAAAAGGGGCACAACGGTAATTTTATTCAAAAATGGGTCGGTCGGACGCGGGAAAACGGTCAGCGTGACAACGGGTATATTACCCAGTAATTAATGGACAACGGGCCACTTGGGGGTGATATGGCAGGTGACGGTGACCAGAGTATACGGACGACTGACGTGGAGGTTTGTGATTAGGGGTAAAATTCGCCAAAGGGGGATGTTCATGAGTGAAGGGTGTTATGGCACTGACAACGTGGACTAACAACAGTAACAGGATGGGACTTCAACCCAGGGGCAAGTGGGACAAGTGGGCTTAGTGGGGGATGACGTCCAGGGGCGACGGGGTGTCAGACAGCATGTGGAGGATGCGACCTCTGGACCATTATAACAATGCCACCTGTAACAAGGGGCCCGCCGTAAGGAATATTCATTCCGGACCCCCCCCCCTTTGGTTAAAAGAAGAATACCCGGGGGGGGGTCTGGAATCCGTTACGAGCCATTGATCTACATGCTTGTTTCAATGCCGTCGAGATCTGCACGCTAGTTAATATCAATTCCGGACCCCCCCCCCCTCCATTAAAGGCAGAACGGAGGGGGGGGTCCAGAATTCAATGTGGACCACCGATTTGAGCGCTGGATTCAGAGTCGTCCAGATGTGCGCCCAATTTACAACCAATTCCAGACCCCCCCCCTCCGTTAAAGGCAGAATGGGTGGGGGGGGGTCCGGAATCCAACGTGAGTCATGGATTCAGGTGCCCCGTTCGGGACCGTCCAGATATGCATAAGTATTACCATCGATTCTGGACCCCCCCCCCTTGGGTTAAAAGTAGAACATTAAGGGGGGTCCGGAATCCTCTGTGAGCCATCGATCTAAGAGATGAGATCTGGACCACTGGAAGTTGACCAAAACATATGTCAGGGGCGGAAAAAGTCATGTGTAGGAAAACTTAGGATTAGTGCTTTTTCATGGGTTTTTCTTCAATTTTCTCATACACACCACCAAGGGGACATCATTTCAACTATACTTAGGTATTGGAGTCATGAGGTAACAATTCTATCAATCTGGTTTTATTTGGGCAAGGAAGGCCAAGCAGTTAATCTACATTCTAACCTACTTCACAAGACGAATAACCTAGATTAAACTGTTGGGTTAAGGTATTATTTTTCCTAAGGGCTATCTGATCAGGATTAGATGGTCTGATCAGATGTATTCACTAGTTCTATCCTAGGGGCTATCTGATCAGGATTAGATGGTCTGATCAGATGCATTCACTAGCCTATCGAACTTGGAAATTTAAAAGAACTTGGTCATGCTTAAAAGGTATGACCAAGTCACTGTTATTGCATGGGGCTTTTTATTTCAAATCTTTTTGCCCTCTTTTCTTTTCTTTTTTCTTTTCTTTTTTTCTTTCTTTTTCTTTTCTTTTTCTTTTCTTTTTGCAAAATGAAAAATATATTTCCAATAAGAACACTAGACACAGATAATATCAATAATATCCAAGTCATAAGTTGATTCCCATAATTTATGGGGTGATAACAAGGACCACACAATGTACCTTTTTTCCCATACTGTTTGCCACCATTACACTCTTGTTCACTCACATTTAAACCCATATTAGCACTTTATCTTATCATTCCTAAGGTATACAACGTCTCTTCTCTTTACTATACATTTAATCTATTTTGCATATAATTTTACATCACTCTCGTACTTAACCATTGATTAGAAATGTATAAGTGTTGAAACAGTTCAAACTGCAGATTAGCATTTGAGGCCTATTGTTGAAACAACAATTCACAGAAGCTGTTACACAGCCCATGGTCGATGATGCTGAAACACAGAAGTTGTTACACAGTCCAGGGTCGACGATGCTGAAACACAGAGTTGTTACGCAGTCCAGGGCCGACGATGCGGAAACACAGAAGCTGTTACACAGTTCATGGCCATGATGCTGAAACACAAAGGAAGTCGTTACACAGCCCAGGACCGACGATGATGAAACACAAAGGAAGTCGTTACACAGTCCGCGGTCAACATAAACTCACACATATTGACTACAACAGTTGCACCGTGAGCCAAGAACTAACCATCGCTGCTACATGAGAATGTTGAAACAGTCAAGAGCGCAAATCCCGTGGCTGAAAAAACCCGTGATTTGCGGTGCCAAAACAGCATGCAGCAGCAACAAGAAACTATCACTCAATCCGTAACAACAACACCTCATTCAACACTCATAATAGCATTCTGTTGCGGGAGACTAGGATGTCTTATTCTGGTTTAGAAAGTCGATCTGACTAAGAATAGGACTCAGATATACACTTGTAATTTTTGGATCAATTGTATCGAAGGGATTCCCTCCTTAAATAAGAGGAAATCATCATTCGAGGGCATCCAGTTTTTGGTACTAAGAAAGTTTCACAGAGAAGGACGTACTTCATTTTCAGATTGTAATGTGATACATTGATAGATGAATAAAATACTATTTTGAGCATCCTTCTCTAGCCTCTTCATCTCAGGGGAATCTTGTGAGAAGGGAGGGCCCACCTTCTTCACAAGATTCACCCATTAGTTTTATAGTGTGTTAGTGTGATTTATGTTTATGCTTTGATTAATTTTTGCTTTGCTGAAACACTATTGAACTCTGTCTTGTTAAGAATTCTGTTTTATTGAATGTTACATTGTTTTCATGAGGTTCATGCTTGGTTAATTGTTAATCATTTTAATTAGCAATCTTGTGTTATTGATTTATGAAGTGTGCTACTCAGAGACTGGTACTAAAGGTTCATGCTTAAAGGAAGGAATTAAAGGGTCCTGTTCTCTGTTAGAAGTAATCAGCTTCCAGTTATTTTCATGAGTGTGCTAGTCAGAGACTGGTACTAAAGGTTCTTGCTTAAAGGAAGGAATTAAAGGGTCTTGTTCTCTGTTAGAAGTAATCATCTTCCAGTTATTTTCATGAGTGTGCTAATCAGAGACTGGTACTAAAGGTTCTTGCTTAAAGGAAGGAATTAAAGGGTCTTGTTCTCTGTTAGAAGTAGTCAGCTTTCAATTATTTTCATGAGTGTGCTAATCAGAGACTGGTACTAAAGGTTCTTGCTTAAAGGAAGGAATTAAAGGGTCCTGTTCTCTGTTAGAAGTAGTCAGCTTTCAGTTATTTTCATGAGTGTGTTGATCAGAGACTGGTACTAAAGTTCCTGCTTAAAGGAAGGAATTAAGGGTCTTGTTCTTTGTTAGAATAGTTAATCCTTCAATGCATTAATGAGTTCATGAAGTGTGTTCATCAGAAACAAAGTGTTGAAGTTCCTGCTTGGGAATAGGGTCTTATTCTCTGGTTACAGAATAGTTTTTATTTTCTGTTGCAGTTGTTATTTCAATGATTCTTTAGATTAATTATCTCTTCAAGCTCTACAATAAGTAGTTTTCTTTTCTGTAATTCAAGCTAGGACTTCAATTCATTCAAGGCAAGTGTGATTAATATAGTTTCCTTTACTACAACTCTAAGTTGCTTTTGGAATTGAGCATATATAGTGCGTGGTTACCTTTGAAATAAACAGACTTCCTTGGGTTGACAATTTATGTAGCACTTGATTGTTTGAATTAATTAAGCAATTATAGTGACCAACAACTCTCTCATTCTATCATCGTTTGCCTGAGCTCGTTGGGTTCGGGGGCATCTGAACTATTTTGCCTCTGCGTCTGCCTATGCATACCCGCACACAGTGAAGGAAACCCTCATGGGAAGATTGTTTGATGTCCATTATTCCATACTCTTTCTGAACCCAGTGAGAACCCATGGACTGAGTTATGTCTCCTGTGAAGTTCGAGCACCCTATAAATGTCTGATCTGTGTTATGTCATAATTGTTGGTTGTTGCGGCTACACAATTCCTTGACTGAGTGTGGCTTGTTATCGTTGACTGTTTCTTACTAATCCTTGTTGTGTGTTAGTGTGGACTATTGTTATTTTTGGATGTCCATACCCAAATTATTGTTGTTGTTGTCACCCATGAGTTAACCAAATTGTTGTTGTTGTTGTCGTTATAATCACAACTTGGGACCAAATGAAACAGAAATTCCTGAACAAATACCAAGACTATTGTCGAACAAGAGAAAAGAGGGAGGAGCTATTCAAGATGATGCAAAAAGAGGATGAAAATCTGGAGGACTTTGTAGAAAGGCTACAATACAATCTACAAAGATCCAGTCACCCCAATGTAAGTAAAGACATTCTTAAAACTATATTAATAAAAGGAGTAAGGGATAATTGTCTAGATATGTTGAACATGCTTGGAAAGGGAGACATATCTAAGGAATTATACGATGAAATTGTTAATTTATGCAAAATATGTTCAAGAGGAGCTTCAAGAAATAGATCAAACAGCAGGGACACCACATTTTCAAGAGTCCAAAAATCAGCCAGTGGGGGAGAAACAAGAGCTGAGATAGGTAATTTACTTGAAGGTTTTAAAACTGAAATGTTAAGCTCTTTTGCCTCACAAATTGACACCCTGCAGATTAAGAATAAGCAAGCAGAAGCAGAAGCAACCCTGTCCATCTTTTGTTCTCAATGCAGAGACAAGCACCCACGGAGGGAATGTCCATTGGAAAAAAAGCCAATCTGCACCATCTGTGAGAAAGATCATGAAACCCAAGAATGTCCATCTTTACCAAGAATCAAGGCAACATTACAACCAACGGACGAAGAAGCTGAAGCAGTCTATCTGTTGACACAAAGAAGGCAATGGCAATCGCGGGGACAAGGTATGAATTCTAACATGCCATTTGCATCTTCTAATCATTGGAATAATTATCCTTCTTTCAATCAAATGAGTTACCCCCTCTATAATCAAATGCAATACACTAATCAAATGAATTACCCACCCATGCAACAAACTTACCCACCCATGCAACAAACTAACCCACCCATTGTTGATCCATCAATGTGGACCACTTAGCCTCCACAACAACAACAACCATATCAGAATCAATGGAATCAAAATTGGAGAGGAAAACAACCCCCCTTCCAAAATCAATTACCTCAATCCCAATTCCTGCAACCACTCTCCTTACCAACAGGTACTCCATCGAACAATCAAATGATGAGACCCCAGCTACCTGTACAACCTAACCCTAACCCAAATAATAAAGGTGTGCAATGCATTGATATTTATAACCAGCCTACACTTTCTCTTCTCCCTGCGCAATGCAACGATATTCATTTACGATCTGGGAGAATAGTGGAACCTGCCATAGCTGATGTTACCTCTTCTTATAAAGAGGAAACAAAAGAGCATGATGTACCTGAAGAGGTACAATCATCCTCTAACAATGTTGCTGAAATAGCAAAACCACCATTTCCTGAGTGTTTAACCTTGACTAAAACGCCTGAGCCACCAGCCTTCAATCTTCTAGGGGAATTACAAAATTTATATGTCAAAATTCCTCTACTACAAGCACTCCGAGATGTACCAATCTATGCCAGGACGATGCGAGACATTTGTGTTAAAAAGCGTGGTAGGAAAATTAAGGATCCCCTTACAGTCCATGTTATGGTAGACTTGTCTGCACTAATGTCAGGTAAAACTCCCCCAGTTAAATATGGTGATCCCGACCAGCCTACCGTTTCAGTACAAGTTGGAAAAAACATAATCCCTCGAGTCCTGGTAGACCTAGGTGCAACTATCAATACCATGACTCTAGAAACCTTACAACTGCTACAACTGCAAAATAAAGTCAGAGACACCCCAACTATCTTAGAATTGGTTGATCGATCCACAATTAAACCAGAAGGAGTGATTGAAGACCTCAGTATATCTGTAGAATCCTGGAATTATCCAGCTGACTTTATGGTACTACAACCCAAAACAAAGTTGGGGGGCCACCCTCTAATTTTGGGTAGACCTTGGCTAGCCACAGCAGATGCTTTTATCAACTGTAGATCAGGTTCAATGACAATTTCAAACGGTTACGAAATTAAACATCTTACCCTCTACCCTCATTCTACACCCTTGGTTAATAATGATAATTCTGTATGGGTAGATTTTGATGATCAACCTACTCAACCCCTTTTGACTATCGAACAAGCTCTAAGCCTGAAAGACTCTACCGAGGATGAAGTAATCAATAATTTTATTTGCGAACCCTCCTCTATGACTCCAGAAACTCATAACCATCTAACTGCACTATTGGAATCTGATAATCAAGAAAACCTCAACTCGGAAAGCCCACCTCAAACATCTAGCACCATTTCCTCCAAAAGCATGCCAGTAGAAATTGAACCTGGCAAAACACTGAACATAAACCCTAATTTGACAGATGTTGAAACACAGCAATTAATGAAGTTACTTCTGGAAAATAAAGAAGCATTCTCATGGGATTACACAGATATGAAAGGAATTTCTCCCGAATTATGTACTCATCGAATATATATTAAGGAAGATTGTCGACCGATCTGCCAACCTCAACGACGAATGAACCCTAATTTAAGAGAAATCCTCAAAGAAGAACTTCAAAAATTTCTCAATGCAGGGTTTATATATCCTATATCAGACAGTGAATGGGTGTCCCTGTTGGTAATAGTTCCAAAGAAAAACGGGAAATGGAGAGTATGTGTGGATTATAGAGCCTTAAATAAAGCTACTAAAAAAGATCACTTTCCATTACCATTCATTGATCAGGTGTTAGATAATTTGTCAGGAAAGAATTTTTTCTCATTTTTAGATGGTTTCAGTGGGTATAACCAGATCAAAATTGCACCTCAAGATCAAAATAAAACCACTTTTACTAGCCCTTGGGGAACCTTTGCTTATAGAGTTCTCCCATTTGGACTATGTAATGCACTAGCAACCTTCCAAAGAGAAGTTTTAGGAATCTTTTCTGATATGCTTAATGACTCTATGGAAATCTTTATGGATGACTTTACTCCTTATGGTATTTCTTTTCAGGAAGCACTGCAAAACCTTGAGAAAGTGCTCAAACGATGCATACAATCCCAACTCTCCTTAAGTACAGAAAAATGTCATATGATGATGAGTGAAGGAATAGTGCTTGGACATTTTATCTCATCTCAAGGAATTCAAGTAGACCCATCCAAGATATAAGTCATTAAGATACAAGAGTTGGCGAACCTAATCATAGAGATGAAATGCCATTAAACCCCCAGATAGTACTTGAACCATTTGAAAGATGGGCCTTAGAATTTGTAGGACCCATCAGCCCCCCATCCAATCAAAAATTTTATATAGTGGTCTGCATAGAATACATGACTAAATGGGTGGAAGCCAAGGCACTCCATAGAGCAACCGAAGAAGCAGTTATAGATTTCTTATTTAAAGACATCTTCATCAGATTTGGAGTACCAAGAGAGTTAGTTACAGATGGAGGACCTCCTTTCACTTCTCATGGGTTCAAAGCCACCCTTCAGAAATATCATATTCAACAGAGAATGACTATAGCATACCACCTCTAAGCCAATGGATAGGTGGAAAGCACAAACAAAGTAATAGAAGCCATTCTCACAAAAACAGTGAAGGAAAATAGAAAGGATTGGTCCTACAGGCTCCCTGGAGCATTCTGGGCCTACAGAACTACCTGGAGAAATACTACAAGATTCTCTCCCTATGAATTAGTCTATGGAAAGAGTGTTGTCTTTCCTATGGAATTTGAAATAAAAACCTTAAGGATTGCCTTAGCTGTCAACCTTGATTTGACCGATGCACAGACAGCCAGGTTGCAACAGCTTAATGAATTGGAGGAGAAAAGACTAGATGCCATTCAGCAGACGACCATAATTCAACAACAAAGATCAAAATGGCATGACAAAAATATCAAGAACAAGCAGCTCCAAAAAGGTAATTGGGCCCTACTGTATGACTCTCGGTTCAAAGAATTTCAAGGGAAACTGCGTACAAGATGGCTTGGACCTTACGAGGTAGACACTGTTTTCCCCAATGGAACAGTAAGGCTCCTCACAATCGATGACTCCAAAACACCGTTACCTGTAAATGGTCATCGGCTCCGTCTGTACCAGCGCCCTATTACCAAAGAAGATTTTAAGGCCACATGCATGGCAAACTCCCATTACCTCTTTTTAGAGGGGACTTCTACCCCTCATTGCAATTAATTCTTTTTAAGTTAATTTCTTTAGTATTAGATTAGATTTTATTTACTAATAATCCCTGTCAAGAAATACCATGTTACAATCGATTTTTGTAGATTCCCGATCGAAGCACATGCCCCTAGGAAAGGACGATCCTACTTCACAAAGAGACGAGCTTTCCCGATGCTGAAACACCATTGTTCAACACTTTTGACTTTTCTCTGATGCTGAAACACCACTGTTCAACACTTCTGACTTTCTTCTGTTGCTGAAACACCACTGTCAACAATTCGTTCCCTTTTCTGTTGCTAAAACACCATTCTCATCAACTTTTCATCACTTTCCCCTTCGCCGAAACACCATTCATAGAAATTTTTCGCCTTCTCCCTATTGCCAAAACACTACAGTCCAACAATTCTTCACTTCCTTCAGCGATGAAACAACACTGTCCAACAATTGTTTCACCCTGTTTTTCATGTTACTGAAACACCATTGTTCAACAGTTCTTCACATTTTCTCATCATCGAAACAACACCGTCCAGCAATTGTTTCGCCCCGTTTTTCCTGTTACTGAAACACCATTGTTTAGAAGTTCTTCACATTTTCTCATCACCAAAACAACACCGTCCAGCAATTGTTTCGCCTCGTTCTTTTCTATTGCTGAAACACCAACTTTTCAACATCATCTGTCAACAAGCTTTTATGCTCTTATACTATAGTTCGTCCTTCCAGTCAGCTAATCCTTGATACAATTCATCTAATAAATCAAAAGTCTCTGCCTCGACCACTGCAAAACTACCATGGACAGGCATGATATTTTGTTTACAGAACGAATCAAAAGGTAAGGCGAGGTATGTAAATTTTATGTAATACAGTTAAGCTATAGTTAATGAGAAGATTTTAAATCATTATGACCACTCGAGTGCAATCATTACTAGCCACTCTTGACGAGAGGGGAGGACAGATCAAACCTTTTATATCATCATTTCACACAAATTCACCACCACCATTCCTATTTCACCACCCTTTCGCGCATTTTACCACCATTTTGCATACCGTCGCTCGAAAAACTCACTTTGCGCAGAAGCTATTACTCAAACTCTTTGACGATGTATTTTACCGAGCTGGTAGCTATGGGAGGCTATGTTATATGGAACGAACCCGCCACGACAGCGTTGTTAGAACATTATCCAGTAGCTTATCAAATCTTTCAGCAGGCAGGATGGCTCAATTACTTTTAGAGACTCCAGGGGTATCATGAACAACAAGTCCTGCAATTCGCTCAAAACCTTTGGGAAGACCATTCTATTGTTCAAGGGGTTTGAATTTCATTAACAAAAGAGGATATAACACAGGTCTCAGGCCTCCCTACTGACGACATTCGCATGTTCAACCATAAACATATCATTCAGAATGCCTAGCAGAACTTCTTCTTGCCAGAAGAACAAATTGAATTTAAAGGCAGGGGTGTTCAACTTAGCTCATTTCTGCCCCCATGTCCGGAAGTTGCAAGATTCGTTAAACATTACCTAACCTACAAAGGTCGATACCAGGTATTTTACCAGCATGACTTTCTTCTGTTGTCTCATTTACGGCATAATAGACGGGTGAATATTCCTTATTATTTGCTGGGTTGTCTAAAAAATATGGCGCATTACTGCAGAAAGGCTAAAGATCCCACCCTTTCACTCACCCATCACCGTCTTGTCCAACTTCTCATCCAAAGGGGTTTTTCCCAACAAAACCCTCCACTAAACAACCCACCTATAAACCCCCAAAGAGCTGCTGAAAGTCCTGAAAACCTCCAGGAGCAGCAACCGCAAAACCCCCCAGACTCTCCAGAAGTACCCAATAGCCCGCCCACAGAACCAATCATTCCAATCAATCCCCCTACCATACCAAGCCCACCTCATACCTTACCAGAATCATCCACCCCCGCCCTTCATATTCTTAGTGATGACTCTGAGCCAGATAATTCCCCCTACCCCATCATTGAGGAAAGACCCCCACGTAAACGAAAACAAATTCCCTTCTTTTCACCCTTCTTACAAAAGAAGTGAACAAGGGCCTCAACAAGGCCAGCCATTATTTCCACTACCCTAGACCCCTAACCCATCCGCCTAATACCCCATACACCTCCAACCTCCCAAATCTCGTCATCTTTGCCTATTCCACCCACGAGCACTGAAACACAAGAACCAGATTCCCAGGGAGTTGTGACATCATCTGTTTTCAATCAAGTAACTGAAACACAAGAACCAACTACTCATTTAGTAGCTGAAACACAAGAACTAGCTACCCATTCCGTAGCTGAAACATAAGAACCAGCTACCCATTCCGTAGCTGAAACACAAGAACCAGCTACCCATTCCGTAGTTGAAACACAAGAACCAACTTCCCATTCCATAGCTGAAACACAAGAACCAACTACTCATTCAGTGGCTGAAACACAAGAACCAGCCATAGCTGCCACACAAGAACCAGCTACGGCTGAAACACAAGAACCAGTTGTTGATATTGACACTGAGATATAGGAATCAGAGGTCCAGGGTGCTGCAACATTACTTTCCTTACATCAAGAAGCTGAAACACAAGAATCGGTTGCCATTCCTGTAGTTGCTCCATAAGAACCAGGTAGTGAGGCTGTGACTGCCACACAAGAACCAGTCATCCCTCAACCAGAACCAACAATGGCCTCTGTCTTGAAAGAAAACGAGTTTTTAAATTCTGAACTAGAAGCATACAAGCAAGAATTAGCCAAGGCAAAGGAAGCATACGAGAAGGAACTTAATTTGTACACCCTAGCTCATATAGCAACCATGTCAGAAGGGACTACAACAGAGAGCCCGTATAAAGAATACATGTGTTGTCAATGTGGGGATATTTACTATCAAGAAGGATATAAGGTAATTCAAGTTCCAATATCAGGAGCTCCACCTACTCCTTCAACTTTTTTAGTCAAAAAGGAAGAACCTGTTGTTACACAAGAACCAGCTATAGCTGTTACACAAGAACCAGCTACAGCTGAAACACAAGAACCAGCAGGACCTCCCAAGATTAAGACTGAGCCCTGCATTACAACAAATGAAGCCCCTGCTTTTGTCAACAAAGTTGTACAGACAATGCCTATGGAGGAATTTACACCTCCCAACCAATTCAATCTCCACACTTTCATGGAACAATCTACTCAGACCTTACCTCACCCCACTACTTGCAATGCTGAAACACAGACTCAGCCATGGGATGAGCAGGCTGTAATACAAAAATGGAAGAAAGAGTATGCTGCAACACAGGCCAAAATCCTGCAAGAGCACAGACAAATCTGGATAAATCATACCTACTCAAATTGGGAATCTTTGGAGCAGACACATCAGGAAGCTCGTGCTCTGAAGAAACATAACAAGGAGTTGAAAGGCAGATTGGCCCTGGTATTTGACCTGACACAAAAGCTATTGGCTACAAGGAAACCATCTAGCAACTACTCCTTGTTCCTTATGGAACGACTCACATGGTTTCAGATCAAATCAATCACAGAAGGCAGACCCCATGCAGTACTACACCCAGCAGATTTTGTCAAAACCTTTACAGAAGCATCTGCTAGGGATCAACACCTCCTCTGTGAGACATATTTTCATAACGAGGCCATCCCCGAGAACAGGAAGCTGAACCTTATTCCACTTGTTGGGGACATCCAAATTTGGGCATTTACTTCCTTTCTCCACAATCAGATTATTTGGCAAGATGACTTCATGGCTTTCAAGCACAATGAAGACAACTGCCTTCTCTGGATAAGACCAGAACCACATAATGCAGCCACCTTTGTCACAGAATATTATCAGTTCTTAAAGAAACCAGGGATGACTAAACATGTCCAACAACTACAATCAAGAGTGCTTCAGGATTGTCAGCACTTCATCAGATCCATAGAGATTGCTGCCCTCCAGGCAAATAACTTGTTTTGGCAGCAATCCACTAAGAAAAGACAGGAATACAATCCTTTCAGCCCTACTAACCTTGAGGTAGCAATATCCAGGGTACCTAACTACATCCAGTGTGTTAATCAATGTGTCGAAAGTTGGATAGGGTACCGGTTTTATTTTCCTATCCTCTGGTTTCCAATAGAAAGATATCAAATTCATTATAAGATGCCTAAGAATACAGAAACAACAGCTTGGCAAAGGTTACAACGGGTCCAAGGGTTCAGAGTGCCAACGAACAGTACTTCCCACATCTACTGCTTGAGTAACTTACACGCTCAGAGTCGGTATTCAGACTTTGATTCAGAGTGAAGTTTCCTGAGGACATGCAACACCTTGAGTTGGAGAGGATGTTAGGACCACACAATGTACCTTTTTGCCCATACTTTTTTCCACCATTACACTCTTGTTCACTCACATTTAAACCCATATTAGCACTTTATCTTATCCTTCTTAAGGTATACAACGTCTCTTCTCTTTACTATACGTTTAATCTGTTTTGCATATAATTTTACATCACTCTCGTACTTAACCATTGATTAGAAATGTATAAGTGTTGAAACAGTTCAAACTGCAGATTAGTATTTGAGGCCTGTTGTTGAAACAACAATTCACAAAAGTTGTTACACAGCCCATGGTCGACGATGCTGAAACACAGAAGCGGTTACACAGTCCAGGGTCGACGATATTGAAACACAGAGCTGTTACGCAGTCTAGGGCCGACGATGCTGAAACATAGAAGCTGTTACATAGTTCATGGCCATGATGCTGAAACACAGAGGAATTCGTTACACAGCCCAGGACCGACGATGCTGAAACACAAAGGAAGTCGTTACACAGTCTGCGGTCAACAACAACTCACACAGATTGACTACAACATTTGCACCGTGAGCCAAGCACCAACCATCGCTGCTACATGAGAATGCTGAAACAGTCAAGAGCGCAAATCCCGTGGCTGAAACAGCCCACGATTTGCGCTGCCAAAACAGTATGCAGCAGCAACAAGAAACTATCACTCCAGCCGTAACAACAACACCTCATTCAACACTCGTAATAGCATTCTGTTGTGGGAGACTAGGATGTCCTATTCTAGTTTTGAAAGTCGATCTGACTAAGAATAGGACTCAGATATACACTTGTAATTTTTGGATCAATTATATCGAAGGGATTCCCTCCTTAAATAAGAGGAAATCATCATTCGAGGGCATCCAGTTTTTGGTACTAAGAAAGTTTCACAGAGAAGGACGTACTTCATTTTCATATTGTAATGTGATACATTGATAGATGAATAAAATATTGTTTTGAGCATCCTTCTCTAGCCTCTTTGTCTCAGGGGAATCTTGTGAGAAGGGAGGGCCACCTTCTTCACAAGATTCACCCATTAGTTTTATAGTGTGTTAGTTTTATTTATGTTTATGCTTTGATTAATTTGTGCTTTGTTGAAACACTACTGAACTCTGTCTTGTTAAGAATTTTGTTTTATTGAATATTACATTGTTTTCATGAGGTTCATGCTTGGTTAATTGTTAATCATTTTAATTAGCAATCTTGTGTGATGGATTTATGAAGTGTGCTACTCATAGACTGGTACTAAAGGTTCCTGCTTAAAGGAAGGAATTAAAGGGTCCTGTTCTCTGTTAGAAGTAATCAGCTTCCAGTTATTTTCATGAGTGTGCTAGTCAGAGACTGGTACTAAAGGTTCATGTTTAAAGGAAGGAATTAAAGTGTCTTGTTCTCTGTTAGAAGTAATCAGCTTCCAATTATTTTCATGAGTGTGCTAATCAGAGACTGGTACTAAAGGTTCCTGCTTAAAGGAAAGAATTAAAGGGTCTTGTTTTCTGTTAGAAGTAGTCAACTTTCAATTGTTTTCATGAGTGTGCTAATCAGAGACTGGTACTAAAGGTTCTTGCTTAAAGGAAGGAATTAAAGGGTCTTGTTCTCTATTAGAAGTAGTCAGCTTTCAGTTATTTTCATGAGTGTGCTAATTAGACACTGGTACTAAAGGTTCCTGCTTAAAGGAAGGAATTAAGGGTCTTGTTCTCTGTTAGAATAGTTAATCCTTCAATGCACTAATGAGTTCATGAAGTGTGTTCATCAGAAACAAAGTGTTGAAGTTCCTGCTTGGGAATAGGGTCTTGTTCTCTGGTTACAGAATAGTTGTTCTTTTCTGTTGCAGTTGTTATTTCAATGATTCTTTAGATTAATTATCTCTTCAAGATCTGCAATAAGTAGTTTGCTTTTCTGTAATTCAAGTTAGGACTTCAGTTCATTCAAGGCAAGTGTGATGAATATAGTTTCCTTTACTACAACTCTAAGTTTCTTTTGTAATTGAGCATATATAGTGCGTGGTTACCTTTGAAATAAACAGACTTCCTTGGGTTGACAATTTATGTAGCACTTGATTGTTTGAATTAATTAAGAAATTATAGTGACCAACGGCTCTCTCATTCTATCATCATTTGCCTGATATCGTTGGGTTCGGGGGCATATGAACTATTTTGCCTCTGCGTCTGCCTATGCATACCTGCACACAGTGAAGGAAACCCTCACGGGAAGATTGTTTAATGTCCATTATTCCATACTCTTTCTGAACCCAGTGAGAACCCATGGACTGAGTTGTGTCCCCTGTGAAGTCTGAGCACCCTATAAATGTCTGATCTATGTTGTTTCATAATTGTTGGTTGTTGCGGCTACACAATTCCTTGACTGAGTGTGGCTTGTTGTCGTCGACTGTTTCTTACTGATCCTTGTTGTGTCTTAGAGTGGAATGTTGTAGTTTTTGGATGTCCATACCCAAATTCTTGTTGTTGTTGTCACCCATGAGTTAACCAAATTGCTATTGTTGTTGTCGTTATCCTCACCTTGAATAAACGGGTTGTTAGGCCTGTGGTAAAAGAGGCGGGTTTTCAGGCCTGTGAGCAGCTGTCTCTAGGTGAGAGAGTTTGTTGGGAAGTGGTTTTCTTCGAGAGAGAGTCCAACACTAGCTACGAAGCTCTGAGAATTCCTGATCCATCTTGTTTCCGAGACCTTGAGAGGGAGGTGAAGAAGTCGACGGACTATGTGACAGTGAAGGTGTATACTCCCAGGTGGAACAGGCATGTGGGGAATGAGATTCCATGAGTAGTGGGTGCAATAAGGCTCCTGGAGAGAATCATTTCGATTGCACTGTGCAGTTTCCTGTAATCTCAGCCTAGTATAGGATTTCCTTTCCCTGGGTAGAGCTTAGTCCCAAATCGGGGGTGACCCACTGCTGAGCGTGATGAGCAGCATGGTCTATGGTTGGGAGGTTCATGGAAGGTCTATACATAGTTGATGGTGTTACTCCAGTTGAAAAGATAAGTATCAGTATCTACTTAATTTATATGTTATGCATGTCTGTGATGCTTGAATGTTATCATGTATTTCGTTGTGTATATGAACTACTGTTAATTCCATTGATTCTATAAGGTAGCAGTAATTATGTGATTACTGTGATTAAGTGTTTTAATTCATTAAAATTCATATATTATATAAGTGTATATTCAGCAGTGGTAGCATTACCCGGTGTCTGGAGGTTCGAGAATGTTACAAATTGGTATTAGAGCATGGTTTCAACACTGATCCTAGATGGGCCATGTTAGTGGAAGTTGAAGCAAGAGGTTCGAAAGGAGTTTTTATCGAAATGGACAAAACCAAAGTTCTGACCCAAGGTTTCAATGCGGATCCTAGATGGGTTGGATAAGTGGTCATTGGATTCAAGGTTTCAAGAGGAAATTGTGTTAAGAGGAACCAATTTTGGACCTCAAAACCTTCCTGAGTGCCAAGAAGTTACCTTGGTCATGTTACAAATATCAGGAGGAGTAGCAGTGTCATAAAACCACGACAAAAGAGGTATTAGGCAACAAAGTAATGTGGACCTTAGGATCTATTCTAGAGAAGGAAAATCCTTCACGACTGTCAGATCTGGTAATGTTGCTAGGCAGTTAGCCATGAATTCCTTTGGAAATCCGTAGAGTAACAAATTATGTTTTGCATTGTAGGATCTATTCGAAAGGAAAGGAAATCCCTTACGATCGCCAGATTCCTTGAAGGTTCAGAGGAGTTAAACCGAAATCCCTTCGGACTTCGTGACTTCAGTGAAGTCTGATGCTAGAAACAAGAGAAGGGTCGAAGCCCAAAGCTCCAAAGTGGATCTACACCATAGATCTGGAGAGGAGAGCTCGATCGTTGGATCAAGCCAATGCTAAAAGGTCAAATGCAGTAGTGAAGGGCGAAATCTCCCGAAGAGCCAAAGTAGTGAGTCATGATGATGTCACTTGGATGGACGTGGACACATGGGATGTGTGCCATGTGTCAGTGGGTTTTGATCCCATGGAATGTTGAAATTCCATATGGAACATGATGTGTGACACCTATCTGATTAGGCCATGATTCAGTCGTTATTATTACGCCACGTGGCACTCTGTATGAGCATGGTTAGTGGGGATGAGGTTAGGTAACGAAGTTAAAGGTCGGAGGACCCACAGTGGCATTGATCACGATACATCAAGATCAATGGCTAGAAGGAATTGTGGGGACCCAAGTTGCATGAAAGTTAATTATCTAAGGTGGTCCCGCAATCCAAACCGCGGTTTCACTGAGGGGTTACGTGTCAGCGTCAGAAGAATTGCGGGACGAAAGGCGGGTTACTCCAAACTGCTACCGCATGCCCCCGCAATTGGAAAACGTAAGTGATGTGACGTAATGATGTCAACAAAGGTGACATGGGAATGTTCAGAGATTAACGGTTTGGGATGTGCGGATGTGAAATCCTTCGAAGTCCCGAAGACCCAAAGTCCCGGAACTCATACGCCTGAGGTTTCATAGCGAGTGTCAACCGTGAGATGCTGAGTAGTAGTGGACAGTTGATTCGCCCTACTTCGCAAGTTCGTTAATTCGGAACTCAGAGGGTCTATTTTGTTATTCTTTGAAAACTTATGAAGCCGAATGCCTGAGTAAGCACCTAGTGATCTAGCACTTGGTCATGGATTGGGGACTGAGAGAAAGGGGCTAGTGCCTGAAAATTATTACAGAGAAGAGAAGAGCTCGGAAGGAAAATGAAATCTGAATGTTTTCTTAAATCAGATTGGTTTATTAATGTTGTGGGATTTGTTAAGGAATGATGGCCTGACAAATTCCAGTTGACTGCACGTTGTGTTTGCAGAGTTCAACGAGTGTTAGAAAAAAATTGAATTTTCACAGAGCGTTTAGGAGACTCTCACATAAATAATATAAAAGCAGTATTTTCTGCATATAGTGTGTTTATGTATTTATGTTCATTATTATGTTTTTATATGTTGTTCATGGTTTGAATGCGTAAACTAGTGAAGTATTGAATAAGTTTCAATTGTTTCTCTTCTTTGAGTTTTCAAGTGCAAAGAGTGCACATTGTCTGGAAGGAGTGCATTGACAAAGGTAAGTTAACCTCAGAGAATCTCAGGAGAGATATCGTTGAGCCTTCATTAGCAGAAGTGTAAGGAGTGCACATGAAGAACTCTGTGCTGAGTTCAAAGAGAAATAGAGTCACTGAGAACTCTATAGGGCTCTTCCAGGCGGGCATCAAGTGAGTCCAAGTGTGCACAGAGAGAAATCTTTGTCGAGTTTAGGGAGAAGAGTATCAGAGGAATATACTTAAAGAGTTGTTGAACACTTTGTGGAAAACGCTCAGAAAGGTGTTCTTTGAGCAGAAGGTTTCCAAGAGGGCACAAAATTTTCCTTTGAAAGGAAACAGAAGGACCGAGACCCTTAGGATACTGAGTAATTCAAAAAGCTCAGAAGAGATAATGCAAGGAGTGCATGGGATACAAACTCATTCTAATTCCTAAAGCTCAGAAGAGATAACACTTATGAGAGCGAAGACGAGATCCAAGAGGCAGACTCGTAGGAGAAAGGTCAAAGGCCAAATCCTTTGAACACTGACAAAATCTTCCAAGGCAGAAGAATTCAAAAGCTTAGAAGGGGGAGCGACAAAAACCATCAGATCAATTTTGGGGACGATCCTAGACTATTATATCAATGTCCAGCAGAACAAAGGAAGCGCAGAGGAGAGGAATAGATCCCATCCGTTGGGTCTGAGTACAAAGGACCAACAACCGTTGGATCTGAAGGTAAGCGCATGAGACTTAACCCTTGTGTGCACGGGAGAGTGGACTTTTCAAAGTCCCAAAGTGATTTGGGACCGCCCATCATCAAGGAGGATAGGTGGCGTAAGATCCATAACTTTGAAAGTTTGTGGACAAGGAGAAGGAGAAACAGCCGAAGTAAATCTTGGTCGTTGATCCGAAGGAAGGAACATGGATTGGTTATCTGTGAGGATACACGTGGAGGATGGAGACTCACTCCATTGGACAACCATTGATCGTGTATCATCGCCAAAGGATTGGAGATTGACGGACAAGATGGATTACGGGGCCAGAACTTGCTTGGATGTTAAAAATCTAAGAGTGGGCCACAATTTATACCACGGTTTTAACAAAGTGATGCATGGTAGTTGGAGGTGAATTGCGGGGAGAAAAGGGGGTTGGCCTAAAACCACTCTTTCCCATGCCCGCAATCACATGTTTCCATGAGGTCATAGCCCAGGATCATATGAAGGAAAGGGCTAATGAAAAAGGGGCTAAAGCCTGAAACTTGGAATTTTGTAAGCACGCAGGAATAACATGTGGGTTTGATAGGACATGCACCTAAAGTAGAAAAGGGGGATTGTGTATAATTGTTTTGGGTTCAATCATGAGCCCAAAGAGTCAATTCAACTCAGAATATTGAAAGATCCTTGGACCGGGAGGTCAGCAGACTCTGATGAGGTAGGGGAACTTTGTCGAAAGTGCTCAGGATAGAAATAGTCATGTACAGTGACTACATTGAGAACACAATAAGATTCAGGAATTCGAGAAGAATTGAAGACTTCTGGGTTCAGCAAGGAAAAGTTTTACATGGGAAATAAGTTGTTTCAATTTTTGTGGCAGCAAGTATGTTATGCCTTGTTGGGTAAGCCAGAGGAAAGAATGTTTTCATGTTTGCAAGTGTTGTTGGTGATGTTGTTGCATAAGGAGTGAAGCAACATAGAGATGAAGTGTTGGTTATAAGTTTTATAAAAAAAACATGAAAGATTCTACTGCTATCATACTTTCAAGTAGTATAAAATTTATTAATGACAGTCATGCAGGTATGGGTTTTTATTACTCTTTTTGCATAATTGTTGAAAGGAAATTTAGGTAAGAACTTCCTCAGCCAGAGTTATTTTATAAAATCATATGATTATATTATTGAGTGCATACCACTGGATGTGGTAAAGGCAGGAGGCATGTATTAATTCAAAGCTTTTAGCTTTTGAATGCACACACTGACATAGTAGAATGTCATGTTAATTTGGTTATGGGGTAATAACCAAATAATTAAAAGATAAGAACTTGTTATAGGAATGAATGTCAGTAATTTATTCATGTATGAGACTAGGAAATGATTGGAAATGGAAAGGTATGGATATGGAAATGTTATGAGCCACACAGGTACTAAAAAATTCCTACCTTTAAATAAAACTTAGGTTGCAACCTTTTTGCTAACACTAATGAACACCACGTAATTATATTCTTGGTGTAGTGTTCGGGTCGAAAAGGAAGGCATCCAATTAATTGGGAAGACAATAGGAAGTGTGTGGAGAATGTGTCAACACATTGGCCAGAATTCCAACTCATGGATGGTGAAATACATGACTGAGATAAAGAGCATTATGTAATTCAATGCAAGGTGCACTGAATAAGTATGCATTGAGAATTGCACTCATGCATAGTAAGTGATAGAATTGTATACTAAATGCAATGGTTGAATGCTTTTTTTAATTACATGCATATATATTATTGCATGGAAATAATTGTTACTAACAGCTGAAATGTTGTTAACTCATGAAGTTGAGGACATTTCAGGGAGGTGTTAGACATTGCAACATGAAAGTTTCAAGTCAAGTAGTCACATGAGCATTGACTATAGGAAATTTTCTTGTTCAGAAAAAGAAGTAATGAACTTATAGATATTACTGTGAATATGCATATGCATAGAATGACGAGTCATTCTAGTTTATTAATTGTTGGGTAATTGTGATTGAATTGTTAGGTGCGGGAAATTCTAAGATCACTGCATAAGATTTTGTACATATTGCAATTGAATTATGATGTACAGGAAATACTGACAATTGTTGGCAGTATGCAAGATGAAGCCTTGCAGGAAAATGGTATGCAATTTGGTGCTTGTGGAAAACTACAAGGAAGGTTGCATTCCTAATATGGAAACAACCAAGAAGAATTATGAAATGGAATTTCATGTTTTGGGGAAAAAGTTGAATTCCTTTTTGAACTAAGTTGGAGTTCCTAGATGAATTATTTTATGCTCTCTCATGATAACTGCATGTGGTTGATGCAAATGAGATGATGTTGATAAAAGTTAGAATGTTGACTACAAAGAGTAGCTCGGGGAAGATTTTGATTGGAGACCTCCGAGGGCAGTTGGAACTCCTCGAGCCATGGTGCTCTAAGACTTCTGGTTCAGCATGTTGTTGAAGCCCAAGGAAAGGGAGGTGTAACAGGCGATGGACTATGTGACATTGAAGGTGCACACTCGTGGGGTGGGACATGCATGTGGAGAAGAGAGACTGTTGGTTGGAATGTTGTTGGGGTTTGGTACCTTGACCTAGACCATGTTGATATGGAAGTCTTCTCAATCAAAAGATAAGTATCAATTCTCTATTTATTGTATGTTGTGTATCTTGTATACAGGTTATAATGTTATTAGAATTTCACTTATATACATATATATACATTGCATATATGTTTGCATTACCTGCATCCATGACTGTACATAATGTGTTTCATGTTTCATTGCTTAATAAATATATACCTGATGCTAATCATGTTATTGATTGGAATGTGATTCAGGTGGAGAAAGAAGGCATCTTGCAAGTGCATCCGATGTGAATATTGGACCGGAAGATAAAACAACTCCATAATCGATCCATAGGGCTTGTAAAGGTCCAGTGGACCTGGTACGGTCATGAGGATGCGACATGGGAGCATGAGGATTCTATGCAAACGGAAAACCCGCATATTTTTAAAGATTTTGAAAAACAAAAATCGTGTTGATGCTGTGTAAAAGTTGCACTGAAGACAGTGAAAAAATAAGGGGAGGAGATTGTAATATCCCCAAGGATGAGCCCAGTTGTATTGTAAACATGTTTTGTAGGATGGTGAGATGATTTATAATAAGCTAGGAGGCTTATTTGGTGATTAGGCTAGACAGCCTAGGTGTTAAAGGCCAGGAGCCTAATTTTGTATATGTAATTATGCATATCATTAATAAAGTATAAACATCGTTGTGTGCAGACCAACCACGAAGAAAGAGTGATGGGGAATTAAGCTTCCACAAGGTTGGGTAAGGGAGGAGGCTAAGTGTGTGGGCCTAGAGGCTAAGCTAGGGGGCTTACCTCTAAAGGGGATAATAATTTATTATTATTTCTTGAAGGCTAAGGTGGACATGTTGAGTGTTGTCCTAAGTTTCTGTAAAGGGAACGTATGCTAAATGGAGTGCATGCAGCTCCAGGAAGGCAGGTGTTGACATGGGCGCATGCAGTTAAAGCTGAAGAAGTCAGAAATGTTGGGGGGTTCTCTCTCTCATTCTGTCATCCTCCGCCTGAGTTCGTAGGGTTCGGGGGTGTCTGAAGTGTTTTTCCTCTACGTTTGCCTATGCATACCAACGCACAGTGAAGGAAACCCTCACAGGAAGATTATTCATTGTCCATTCTTCCATCGTCCATTTGAACTTAGTGAGAACCCATGGACTGAGTCGTGTCTCCTGTGAAGTCCGAGCACCAAATGTCTGAGTCGTGTTGTGTTATAACTATTGGTTGTTTCGGCCATGCAGTTCCTTGATTGAGTGTGTCTTGTTGTCATCGTTTTTTTCTTACTGAGCCTTGTTGTGCCTTAGTGTGGACTGTTGTCATTTTTGGATGTCCATACCCAAATTCCTGTTGTTGTTGTCACCTGTGAGTTAACCAAATTTCTATTGTTGTTGTTTTTATCCTCACCTTGCGAGAATTGAGTTGAAATTGGTTGAAGAAGAGGGTTGTCAGGCCTGTGGTAGAAGAGGTGGGTTGTCAGGCCTGTGAGAAGCTCTCTCCAGGTGAGAGAGTTTGTTGGGAAGTGGTTTTCTCCCAGAGAGAGTCCAACACCAGCTACAGAGCTCTAAGAATTCCCGATCCAACCTATTTTCGATACCCTGATAGGGACGTGAAGCAGTCGATGGATTGTGTGACCATGAAGGTGTATACTCCCAGGTGGAACAGACATGTCGGGAATGAGATTCCATGAGTAATGGGCATAAGAAGGCTACTGGAGAGAATCCATCCAGTTGCATTATGCAGTTTCCTGTAACCTCGGCCTAGTCTAGGATTCCCTTGCATTGGGTGGATCTTAGTCCCAGCTCGGGGGTGACCCACTATTGAGCATGATGAGTGGCGTGGTCTATGGTTGGGAGGTTCATGGAAGGTCTTAATGTAGTTGATGGTGTTAGTCCAGTTGAAAATATAAGTATCATTCTGTGCTTAATTTATATGTTATGCATGTATTTGATACTTGAATGTTATCATGTATTATGTTGTGTATATGAACTATTGTTTATTCCATTGATTTTGTATGGTAGCAATAATTCTGTGATTATTGTGATTAAGTGTTTTAATTCATTAAAATTCATATATTATATAAGTGTATATTTAGCAGTGGTAGCATTACCTGGTGTCTGGAGGGTTGAGGATGTTACAAGTCATAGATTGTTTTGCCTCTTTTGGATCCAAACATCTTAAAATAACCCCTACAATATATTTTCAATACAAAATATGATCAACAATGAAATACCTGACTTCTTTAAGATACAAATCCCTCACTTTAGTCTTCTCAATTCTAGTAATAGGATGCAAATTTTGTAAGAAATAGATGAGGTCCTTGTACCAACTACATTCTGTCAATTTTGAGTTGATTTGCAAGCTAATGTTAGCTATATTAGTTTGTTGGTTTACATAATTATCATTCATGAAATTTACCCTCAGTGCCTTACAATTTGATTCAGCTAACAATCTAGCTAAACCTTGACATTTCACCAGCTTGGTGGGTTTCATCTCAAGATCAAACTCCAAAATCTTAGCAATCCAATTACTTATTTTCCCATATATATTAGGACGAATCAAAATTTATTTTACAGAGATTGAAGGAACATAAGCAATAATTTCTTAGCGAAGAACATATAATCTTAAATCTTTTAGGGCTTTGACCAAAGCATAAGCTTGTTTCTCCATGATGTCATATCTGACTTCAACATCTCTCAAAGCCCAACTGAAAAAAGAAATAGGTTGTTCCATTCCATATGAATTCTTCTGAAGAAGGACATCAACTAATGTATCATTTGAGGCAAAAGAAAAAATAAAAAACTCCTTTGAGTAGTCAGGACTAATTAGGATAGGAGCATCAGCCAGTGCTTATTTTATTTTCTCAAAACAACTCCTAGCTTTTGGTGTCCATTTTACTTCATTCTCTTTTCTCAACATGGTTGTGATAAATTTAACCAACTCAGCAAAATTAGATATAAATCTCCTGAAGAAGTTTATCTTACCTAAGAAGGACTGAATTTCTTTCTTGGACCTTGGGAGAGAAAGAGTTTTGATATCCTCTACTCTGTTTGGGTCAATTTTTACTCCTTCGGCTAAGACAATATGTCCTAGTATCTTACCTTCTTTCATAGAAAATGGAGACTTTTTGGGATTAAGTGACAGCTCATATTTTATGCATTTCAAGAATACCTTATCTAAATGTTGGTAATGTTATTTATCATATTTTGAAAACAATGTGATATCATCCAAGTAGATAACGACAAACCTATCTTTTTCTCCAATAAATGCAATGTCCATTGCATGTTGGAAAGTTGTCCCTGCATTCATGAGACCAAAAGGCATATTTCCATACATGAATTTACCCCAAGGAGTGGTAAAGGTTGTCTTTTACCTATCCTCTGGTAATGCATAAATCTTATTGTAGCCCGGAAATCCATCAATCATTGACATCCTAACTGAGCATGTCACCCTTTGTAATATATGGTCCATTTTAGGCAAGGGGTAATTTTGTTTTTTGGAGAACCTATTTAAGTTTGTGAAATCAACACAAATCTTGATCTCACCATTCTTCTTTCTGGCAGAGACCAAATTATCTTTACAATCAGAATACCTCAAAGGTATAATGATCTGGGCATCAAACATGTTTTTGACCTCTTTCTCCATAATGGAAAATAACATAGGGTCGATATGCCTTAATTTCTGTCTAAATGGTTTGGTATAATCCTTCAAAGGCATTCTATGCTCAATGATGCTAGTATCATAAGTTTCCAAATCCTCATACTTCCATGAAAAAATATCAGCAGATTCTTTCAACAATTTGATATATTCATCCCTTTAGTTTTTTGACAAACTATTGGACAGTTTGACATATTTAGATTCATCTTCAGTGCTTAGATTACATTCTATCAGATCAACATTTTCACTTGAAACACTCACCTTCACAACCACATCATTGTTATAGAATATTCTCTCTAAGGGAACCAATCCTTTAGGAATATGATTTCTAGGCAACTGAACAATTTTTTGATATGCAAACTTGTTCAGAAATTTATCAGCATGCAGATTTTAATCATCATCTAAATCTTGGTCAATATGAAGAGAAAAAAATTCATCTATTGTTTCCAAAAACCTCTTTAGCTCTTGATCATCTTCAAAAACCTTCCAATGCTTGACATTATCAGGTATAGAAGGTCTATATTTTACCTCAACATCATACTTAGGTCTGGGAGGTAATGGGATTTTAAAATTATTGGCAGAAATAGCTAAGGAATCAGCCAATGTATTATCCTCTCTGGGAACAAAAGATATGTTGAAGGCTAAGAATAAATTGTCAATACTTTCCCATACCTCATTCCTATAAGCTCTCAATATTTGATGCTTTGCTTGATAGATATTCATGACTTGATGCACAATCATCTTTGCATCTCCAAAAACTAATAATTCTTGAATTTTCATGTCCTTTGCAGTTCTAAGCCCCAAAACTAAGGCTTCATATTATGCAATGTTGTTTGTGGTTTCAAATTCCAATTTGAAGGACAAGGTTATGACCTCCTGAGAAGGAAAAATGAACACAACTCCAACACCAACACTATCTTGGGAAGATTCACCATCAAAATACATTTTCCAGGTTTGA
This sequence comes from Picea engelmannii, assembly GCA_009831015.1. Taxonomy (NCBI): domain Eukaryota; kingdom Viridiplantae; phylum Streptophyta; class Pinopsida; order Pinales; family Pinaceae; genus Picea; species Picea engelmannii. The sequence continues at coordinate 293,553 of ML790376.1, read as the reverse complement.
GCACCATGTCTAGATGTTTCATATGTTGTTGGTGACTGATTTTTTATTTCCAAAGGTGACTGAGGAAAATCATAAGATGCAAAATGTTATATCCTAAATCAGTATCAACGACATATATGGGATGGTTTTTTGGATTTCCTTCATCACTAATGATATATGTAAGTTGGGCTTCTTTATACAACCTTCTCTGTTTACCCCCAAAAACTAGTATAGTAGCATAGGAAAGATCCATTTGCAATGTAACTCCTAACATTTTGATCCATAATCTAGACAACAACATCCCAAACTTGGGAGGAACATCTGCAACTACAATATCCAAGACTATGATCTTCATAGGTAGTTGAAAAAGAGTGACAACCAAATATTTAATCACTCCAAGGAATTTTACTTTTCTTGAGTCAAAGGAATACAAATCACGATATGATTTAGTAATTTCTAGAATCAATTCATCCATGACAACCTTAGGCATCAAGTTATGGGATGCGCCTAAGTCCATAAGGAAATTGTGCAAGATTTTATCATGTACATTCAAAGAAGTGTAAAAGGGAGGAGAGGAGTCACCTCTGTCTTCTACCTATGGTCCCAATATAACTGCAGGTTTCTCATCCTACAAGTTAACTGAGTCTATTGAATGGGAAGAAGATTCAAGTTGCAACATTTTTGAAATAGATTTCTTGAAATATTCATTTTTCATCAACTCTAGGAATGGGATAGGAATTTTGATTTTTTGGATTTCATTCTCAAACTTAAAATATGATTGTTCATAATTTCCTTTGTGTCTTGAACAAGAGAATTAATGATGGGTTGATTGTTCTGTTCTTTTGTTCCTTTATTTGGTCCATCCACTATTTTGGGAGGGGTATCTGATTTCTTAGGTTGATTATATGTACTTGGTTTTCCCTCCTTTTGTTTTGACCTCAAATTGTATTTGTTTTGAGTTTCATTCACTTTTTCTCCTTTACTTAACTCATTCAGTTGATTACTCATTAAAGACTCTTCACAAGAATATTGGGTTAAATGAGGGGAAGCAGTTATCCCCCCCAGACAATGAATTTCTTGATCTGCTTCTTCATTATATCCTTCTTCATCATAAACCAAATTGTTTTGTAGAGGGGTTTGAACCTTTTGATCCTCTCTATTTCTTTGATCCCTCTAAAGAATTTGAGGTGTATTGTTTTGTTTTCTAAAATTGTTTCTATTTCCAAAATCTTGGGGGTTTCTATTTTCTTGTCTCCCTTCAAGCTTTTATTTTTTCATTTTTGAAGAAAGTGACTTAACTAAATTAGTCAATTCACCAACCTGGGGATTAGCTCCTGAAGCATCAGAATATGAGGCTTCTTCTTCTTTTTTTCTTCTATCCCTATCATATTTTCCCCTTAACTTATTTGTTGCCAATATGTTTGATTCAACCTCTAGAGCAGCATCTTGCATATTGGCTAATGTTGTAGACCTTATTTCTCTCAATAAAAGACAAAATACAGGGTCAAAGGCACTTGCATAGGTTATTTTAGCAGAAGTTTCAGTACGTCTAATATTAGTAGGAATTTTGTTATACATCTTGTTAAATGTCTTTGAAAAATATGACACGGAATCACCATCTTTCCTTTTAAGAGCCCCAAATTGTGTGATGTAATATAAGAAGTATTTTTTGTCACCCCAATGTCTTAAAAAGGCATCATCTAGGGATCCAATTCCAACAATTGATCCAGGAGCTCAACTTCTAAACCACTTTCTAGCTTCTCCATCGATACTTTGCACAAAAACTCTTATCCAAACATCTTCATTTTCAATATTCAAATTATTTGCATAGCTATAAAATGTTGCAAGGTGTTCTTCTGCAGTGATATCTTCCTCTCCTGTGAAATTGGGCATATACTTAAGGTAATATCCTATTGGAAGAGCATTCATGGGATGAGGAAGCACTAATGGTGCATACCTAGCAGCCACAATGGAATCCATTATTTTCTTAAGAGGATTTACTCCTGTCATTTGATTGGAAAAAAAGAATTTTGAATTTTAGTAGAAGTAGAAGGTGACTTGACTAGTAAAGATGTAATATGTATAACATGTAGTCTTGGAAAAGGAGGAGTATAAGGTGGGGAAAATTCATATTTAACATAAAGTGGTTGAGTCTTGTATGAAGTTGGAGGAATTTTAACAAACTGAGGTTCATTCTTCTTTAGTTACAAAAAAATTAAAATAATGGGGAGAAGGAGAACCTAAGTGAGGAAAATCCTCCAAATTTTCAAGTCTAAACCACTTTACAATTTCAGGGGATGCAAGAAAATCAAAATTTTCTAGATTTTCTTCTTTCAGCTCAAGAGAAAAAGTTGAATATTCTACAAGAAAATCTATGAGTTTTTACTTTACAAGAGTTTCAACAATAGGTAAATGAGAAACATGAGAAACAACAACTGGTGTATGGAAACTAGAGTAAGGTAAGTCTCTAGAAGTACCTGAAAATTTAGAAGAGGAGGCTCCTTGTAAATCTTTTCCCTTCTTTATGATTTTTTCTAGATCAGTTTCAGGTGCAACCAGAGGTGACTATGGATTAGACCTCATGTCCCTACTCTTGGGAGCCACAACTAAAATTTGGAGTTGCCAGGTGCACTATGCATTGTTTTTGTTTACTGATTTTTGTACACCAACAAAATAAGAAGTGTCTTTGTCGTACAACCCAGGGAAATATCTTCAATCTGTTCCTTGACAACGACGCTAAAAATGTTAGCACTAGAAGTCACACCGAGACAGTTGTAGATGTAACCCTAATACCCATCAGAATGTAAAGGATAATTTTATTTAAAATGTGGCAAATGGATGTAAAACTCAGTTTAAGATGTCAATCACAAATCCTTGCATGAAATACAGACCAACAAGCAAGGATTTGAATGGCTTCAAATCAGGGTTTAAAAGATAGAAATGATAGATGGAAGACTTAGAAAGGAAAGTGTAATATGTATATCAGTTTACATCGGTTATTTATGACACACATATGAAAAAAAAATCATTTTAATATGAACATATTAAATCCAAAGAGAAAACTACTCTAATAAATTTGCATGCAATATCACAATAAATATTTTACTGCAATAAAGAAACAATGACCTGATGAATCCTTCAACATAGACTTATATCAAAGTAAGATAGAAAATATATGATAATGAGAAAAATATTGATTTCCACCATTAAAAGTTTCTTGAATCTAGTCCATACATCAGGAAAAACTAAACTGTGCTACAAAAATGACAAGACTAAATATAAGAGTTTCTTTGTTTAACCATTCAAACCATTTCTCCTATTACAATGCCTCTTAAATAACTAAAATTATCAAAAGAGAGATTTAAAATTATTCCCTTAACTTCATCATAGGATTCCATGCCTAAGGGAAACGTGGCAATAGGTGTACAACCAGAAAATAACAAATTGTTATTTTGAAAGAAAATTTTGCCAACGTATATGACAAGTCCTCAATCAACTGATGATCTATCTTTATGCTTGCAGCTCTTTGAGGAAAGTGGCCTTCAAAAGTGCAACTGATCCTCAGAGTGTTGGTATGAGCTCCCCTTGACAGCTGACAACTTCCCTTCCCTCCAAAATATTAAAAAACCTGAGTTTGCAGCTCAGCGTTGTAAATTGTCGTGAAACAGCCAGTTCGTAGCAGTAATGAGTCCAAGCGCTGGGAAATTTCCTGTAGAAGCATATTTTCCTTTGAAAAAGTTTCAAAACCTTAAAACTTGTTCCAGGGGCAGTGTAATTATTCCATATATGCTACAACTTATTACCATGATATATCCTTGGAGGAAAACAAAAAAAATGCTAGATCTAGCTCAAAATTCAAAACCATCATTTAGTGTTGTAAATGCATGCAATAGAAAACTTTGAAAAAAATGATTTTGGTTTTAGAAGATGATCTGTATTTATCTTTTTGTTCTGGAACTCCTTCTGGTAGCCATCCTGTCCAGCATGTGTAAGTTTCTATTTGTAGCTTCTTCTCTGAAAGGTTGTAACTCTGCCTTCAATTTTCCGATTTCAGCTTAGGAGGCTATTTTCTTCCTATAGACATTTTTGAGTTGCTTGTGAAGGGGAAAAAACCTCTTAGCCATGAACATTGATTTATCAATTGTCTCATAATATATGTCCAACATATCCTTTAGCTTTATCCTAGAACCCAAATCTTCCTTCTTCAACTTGTCAATTTCAGCTCTTGCTTCCTTGAGTTACCTCCTGAACCTTTTGAAGGTAGGGTTGATTTCATGATGAGGAGTGATGATGTCAATAACCTCTATGGGATGCTTAGAAGACTGAGATTTATATTTTTGTTGATTTGAAGTCTCTGTTGTATGATCCTTCATGGGAACATGTTGTTTGGTTGTTGATCTAGTGAAGGGTCTTCTAGGTTTGACTTTGTTTGCAGCAATTTGTGGGAAAAAGAAAATTTTTTTTCCTTTCAAGATTCTTAATTTTCTTGAAGGAATCTCCATGGGGGTAGGCTCTGCCACAAGTGAAACTTCTCTATAAGGAGGTTGTGAAGGATCACCTTCTTCTTCTTCATCAGAAACCTGGAAATATTTATTACTCCTAGTCACCCTCCTCTTCTTTCTTGAATCTGTTTGCACAGTCCTCTCAACAGGGGTAGGAGTTTTTCTTTTGGATTGTGGTGTAGGAGAAATATCAAAATGAAAGTTTGATGTAGCTAGGAAATTTTAACGGTCATTGTTAGTTTTCTTTATCTCTTCCATTACTAACATCTTGATTAGACCCGAGTGAAAAACATTGGTATCTACCTACTTTGACTTAGCCTGGACTCTGTCTGACATTCTATCAATACTCCTGAAAAGATAGAATGGAAGGTTCATGGTTTATTTTCTAGTGAAGTGTAATAGTAATTTGATGTGGTATTAGTATACCATATTGAACCTCCCTTCACATGTGAAGTACCTTTGTATGACCCTGAGCATCTTGTCAAAACATCCCATCATGTGACTTCTGGGAACTCCTTTAGACAGGTTGTCTTCTTGACATTCAGGCTTAAGGAATTATTTTGAGAAAGAAGAGTTTAATGACATGGATTTAAACCATTTATCACCACAATCAGGTATCTTTGTTGCTACAGATATAGAATGCTCTGAAACTTCAAAATCTAACATCCCCACCTTAGCCTTTGTCCCATTAAAATTAAGTGAAAACTCTGTGGCCACGTCAGGATGCCCTTTCTGCATCTTTTGACAAAATTTGAGACAACCCACCCTCTAGAAACCTTCCCTGGAAAATGGTTCAGATTTAATGAGTTGCATGTCATATGGTTCAATCCTCACAATCTCTCCCCCCTTGTGAGTCTTCTTGTTTTGTTGATTGTCCATAATCACTTCTTGAAGAACACCTTCTATAAGCTCTTATGACAGTTGGTATGTGAAAAACAGGGTAATCATGAATTTTAGGTTTTGATAACAGAGTTGGTTAGCCTGGACTTCACTTTGTCTAAAAACTTATACACAACAGTGATATGAGGTAAATCCAATTTCAAAAGGAAATATAAAAGGGACAACCTGTTAGGATATTTAGACACTTAGGAGTTAGTTAAGATCTACTTGGTCTAATATGTCGTTAGGTAAAAGTGTGTTTCTTTAGTATGCATTTGTAGTTAGGAAATTCAACAGTCACGATATGTTCCCTACATAGAGTGATCTGACGGTTCATACTCTCCTCAATCTTAACGACCATTGATCCATAGTTTAACACTCGATTGGTCCATGATCTTTATTTAAAGAGCATGGAGGTTCATTTGTCGATGATCGATTGTGAGAAACTCTATTGTAAAATCTCTCTGTAATATTTTTCTTTTTCATTAATAAACTGCTCCAAGTGGTCGCGTTGGTTGGGGTCATGGATGTTTCCCCGTAGGGGTTTTACCATGTTAAAACATCGGTGTGTTGATCTTTGATATGGTTATGTGAGTGGTTACTGAAGGTTTTCGTCCTCTATTGGAATACATGTGTTGTCGAACATGGTATCAGAGCTTGTTTGAAGACTCGTGTTAGAAAAACAGGACCGCTGAGCAATAAAATAAAACAAATGCAGAAACAAAAACACAGAAGACACACAATACAAGAGAGACACAGATTTACGTGGTTCACCCAGTGTGGGCTACGTCCACCAGAGAAATTGCTAGGTCCTTCCTTTATTATTATCCAGCAAA
>ML790376.1:229167-273456 GCA_009831015.1 Picea engelmannii | reverse complement strand
GTATTTTTATCCAAGACCTTGACAACAACATACCGAACTTGGGAGGAACATCGGCCACTACAATATCCATGACCAGGCTTTTCATGGGCAGTTGAAACAAGGTCACGACCAGGTCTTTAATAACTCCGAGACACTGAACTCTCTTGGAGTCAAAAGAATAGAGGTCATGATGGTTCGGGTGACTTCTAGTCCTAACTCTTCCATGACAGTTTTGGGCATGAGGTTGTGACAAGCCCCTGATTCCATCAAGCAGTTGTGCAACACTTTATCATGTATGTTCAGGGATGTGTAGAAGGGAGGGGATGAATCATCTCTATCTTCTACCATGGGACCTAGGACCACTGCTGGCTTTTCATCTTGGAGATTTATGGAGTCTGTGGGAAGGCATGAGGCTTTAGACTGTAAAAGCTCAAAGAAGCGTTTTTTAAATTCTTCATGTTTAATTAGCTCGGTGAGGGGCACAGGGATTATGATCTTTTGAATCTCATGCTCAAAATTAAAAGAAGATGTAGGCTTTGGAATTTCTCTTATTTCAGAAACATGATGATGGACAGTGGGAGAGGGGGGGTGAGCCTTCTTACCACTGTGACTGTCGATTACTACGTTAGCAGGATTTTCTGTTCTAGTGGATTGCTCAGGAATATCAGGTGTTGTTGTCTTTTTGTCGGACCTCAGGTTATACCTGCCTCGGCCGTCACTAACCTTGTCTCCCTTGCTCAATACATTCAGCTGACTATCCATGAGAGACTCCTCGTAAGTTGTTTGAGTGAGATGAGGAAAAGGAGGAGTGTCTTCTAAGCAGTGGATTTCAGGGTCAAGTTCACTTGTTTCTCTTTCCTCCTCATCGGCCACCAAGTTGTTCTGAAAAGGGGCATGAATTCTATGGTCTTCTCTGTCTTTGTATTTTTGTTCCCTTGGGAAGGCCCGTGGCCCATGGTTATCAGATCTCCTAAAACGTCTACCATCGGCATTCTGGGGATTTTTGTACATGGGTTTCCCTTCTAACTCCCACCTTTCCATCCTAGCAGAAAGTGACTTGAGTACCCTTGTTGTCTCATCTACCTGAAGGGGCAGGGGAGAGGAACTGGATGAGGCAGCTTCAGGCCTCTGCCTGGATATGTTCCTACCAGCAACATGTTTGAGTCAGTCAACAGCCAATATATTAGACTCTACTTCCACGGCTGCATCCTGCATCTGATCCAGAGTAGTGGCTCTTCTTTCCCTCAACAAGAGGCAGAAATCGGGATCAAATGCGCTAGCATAAGTAATATTTGCAGAGGCTTCAGAGGGTTTTATCTCAGCAGGGATTTTATTGTACATTTTATTAAATCTCTTGGAGAAATCGGAGACGGACTCTCCTTCCTTTCTCTTCAAAGACCCAAACTCTGTCATGTAATACATGAAGTCTTTCTTATCTCCCCACTGTCTTAAAAAGGCACTATCTAAAGCTACGATCCCATCAATAGATCCAAGAGGAAGGGCCTTAAACCATTTTCTAGCCTCTCCTTGGAGACTATGGAAAAAAATCCTCATCCATACGTCTATGTGCATGATGTTATTATCATTTGTGAAACTGTAAAAGGCTTCTAGGTGCTCTTCTACAGTTATGTCCCCCTCACCTGTAAACCTAGGCAGTTGTTTGAGGTAACCATCTGCTGGGAGGGCGTTGAGAGGCTACGGTAGCACGAGGGGAGCACACCTAGCAGCTATAATGGCCTCCATTCTAGTCAGAGGGGGATTAGCACCAGCCATAGGAATATTAGGTGGAGGAGATCTTGGAGGAGAAGGAGTTCGCGAAGGGACTGCTGAGAATGAGCCTCGAATTGGAGTGGGGAACAAGAGAGGATCTAAGGAGAAGGCTAACGAGTTCGAGTCAGCATGCGCTCCTCTTTGTGCAGGAGTGGGAAAATCTTATGTGGTTCTGGTTCTACACCAAGGAATAGCTTTAGAGGAGAGGGGAGTGACAAGGATTTCTCCCTCCAATCCCAGACTAGGAGGGGAAAACTCAGCAGGAACACTCCCAAAATTTAGGAAACGGGAAACTGCAGAAACAGGCCTGTCAAATAACTGAGGAGGAGAAAAAGGAGCTCCCACAGAAGGATATGGTGGATTACCTGATTCGGTGATGGACGCTTCCTCTCCAGAGGCCTTTCCCTTTCTGAGCACCACCTATGGATCTGTTCCAGGCGTAACTAGAGGCAGTTGTGGATGAGACCGCGTATGCCTGCCTCTGAAAGCCACAATTAACAGAGCAGGTTCTCCCTGGTGGATTCGTCACAATGGAGTCGCCAGGTGAAAATTAGCAATCTTGAAAGGCTCCGATAATCCAATGCACCTTCGGATTCAGAGGCTCAATGTCGTTCTACCCAGGGAAAATCTTCAATTTCGTCCCCGGCAACGGCGCCAGAAATGTTAGCGTCGGAAGTCACTCATGGATTTCTAGCAGGAGCAGAGCCCGACACCCATCAGTTTAATGTCACGATTTGTTCATAAAGGGATGATCAAATGGAGATAAAGGCTCGAGGAGATATCACTCTAACTCGGGGACTGGATCTAGTACATAAAGAACAAAGGAGGTCTGGAATCCTAACTTCAGCCAGTGGGTTGATTAAAAGATGAGCAGGTGGAGGACTTAGTAAGAAAGGTGAACAAACAACTTTGGGCAACAAGCTTTCGGCAGTTTGCATAAGAAAGACTCTGAATGCAAGATCTGCTTGGTTCAGGGTCTCAAGAAACTGAAAGGGGACTTGACTGGATCCTCCAATTCCAAGTCACTCAGCGCTGGGAAAATCACAGGAACCGATTAGAGACTCTGTAACCATTACAGTGATCCATTAAAACATCATCCTATAATAGCTACAGCTCGATTGGATCCTCCAATTCTGAGCTTCTCTAACATAGTGTAACAAAGACATGAAAGAAACTGGCATTCATAAGGCAAGAAATCTCAAAAGTTCAGAAATAACCAGAAAACAGTGCTTCATTAAAGTTTTACAACCGAGAGATCTGCTCAACCATCGATCCTTATCAAAATGGAAAAAATGCCTACATATACTTGGAACTGACTTAGGTGTTGCAAGTGAGATCACATCATGAGTTCAATGCTTGACATTGAGGAGCTTCTCTGTTAGGCTACGCATGCAGACGTTGGGTAGAATGCTCATGCAATCGTCTGTCGGACGCGATCTTTGTCAGGATGAACTAACAGCCTGTCTCTGTGCACGCTCCTTTCTAACCTTCTATTTAAGGAAGGAGATGATGTATCACCCACCTTCCTCATTTTCATTAACTGATTCATCGGGATCTGAGAGGCTCTGGTCAAATATTCATTTGGGAGATGTGGTAGCCTACCTTTGGTTGTCTGTTGCTTTGTTGGATTTCTGCAGGGGGACTCAGCTGGACAATGCGGACGGAGTTGACAAGGCTGAGGTGATGGGCATGACAGATAGGATACTGGGTGTGTGTGTTCTCTTAGGAGCTAAAGGCGTAGATGCGATGTGGCACAAAAAGATGACGTGGGGACAACAGAGGATATTCGGTGATTGAACAAGGTGGGGGCAATTAGCTGAGGTGGAGGTGGCTAGGAGTGCAAGATGATGAAATGGAGGATACGTGTCATCGAGGTCGCACGATCCTTCGAATCCCGACGCGCCCCTTCCCAGGCCTCCTTCTCGATGACCAGGCGCCAAATCCGTGGGCCCGATTCTGGGTGCTATCGGAAATTCGGGGTTCAGGGCTTTCAAAATGCAAGAAATGAGGGGTGCCAGCTTCCCGAAATCCCGATTTCCAATATGCCGACCGGATGCCACCTGTCCCAGTTGGATTGGACAGTCCATATTTGCTCTGGCCCATGGTGCTTTCTCTGCTCTTGTCGTGATTTTCCCGTCAGGAAATTGGCACATGTGTTGTTGTGATCCACTGTCCTCACGGATCTCCGACTCCTGATACGTCGATGCCACTTGGCGTTGTCTCCCTACAAGAATTGACCTTCCGACACCTATCCCCCACTATGGTCCTTAACTGCGTCAAGAAATCGCGTATCGGGATATCGCGATTCCCGTTGTCATGTGCACGGGACTTTCAGTTCCCCGATCCCCGACTCTGCGGGATCTCTCGCCACGTGTCCCTGCTGACGGACGGTTCTGATCCAGTCGGGAAATCGTGTATCGCGATTCCTACATGTAAGAGTTTCTTGCCTCTAGAAACTTCGATTCTCCGATGAACTGAACCCTGACTCTCCTCTTGATGTCTGACGCGTGTCCTGCCAAGATCAACAGCTAGGATCTCCATTGGTATTTCGAGACTCGAAAGGTCTCAGTTTTCTTACCCTTTGAAACCCCGATACCACAATTGTTACTAACAGAAGTGTTGAAAGACACAAGGCTCGGTTAGTTGCCAAAGGATTCTCCCGAGTTGAAGGAATTGACTATAATGAAACCTTTTCCCCTGTAGCCAAAATGAATTCCATCCTCCTTGTTCTTGCCCTTGTTGCCTCACATAAATGGGAGGTCCATCAGATGGATGTTAAATCTGCCTTCTTGCATGGCAATTTGAAAGAAGAAATCTACATAGAACAACCTCATGGCTATGTCCAAAATGATTCTAGCCTTGTTTTTCTCCTTAATAGATCTCTTTATGGTCTTAAGCAAGCTCCCAGAGCTTGGTATGCCAAAATGGACAACTTTCTTATTGATACCGGATTCTCTAGATGTCATTCTGATCCTAATGTTTATACCAAGAAAGTAGGAAGCCATCTCATAATCCTTGTCCTTTATGTTGATGACCTTATCCTTACTGGTAGTGACTCAAAACTTTTAAACCATGTGAAAACCAACCTTAAGAAGAAATTTGAAATGACAGACTTAGGTTTTTTGCACTATTTCCTTGGCCTCCAAGTTTTGCAAACCAATGAAGGAATTTTTCTTTCCCAGTCTAAGTATACTTGTGACTTTCTTCATCGCTTTCACATGGATGATTGTAAACCAACCCCTTCTCCCTTCCAGTTTGGAATTAAGCTTATTGCTACATGTACTTCTCCTAAAGTTGATGCGACCCTGTACCGTCAATTAGTTGGTAGCCTCTTATACTTGACTCATACATGTCATGATCTTTCCTTTTTTGTTGGTCTTGTTGCCTGGTATATGCAAACAGGGATGATTTTAAGGATGGAAATTTGTTTTTAAATGTAGAAACATTGGTGAATCTTACTAATCCTTCATATTCCAACTATAAATGTTTGGTGATATTTTTGTAAAAATATTCAAATTTATAAGTATTTTATATAGTTTTTATAAAATTTTGGCGATTTTTAAGGTAAAATAATTTTATCCTATACAATTTGGGCGAATCATTTTTAAAATAGCGAATCTCGTCTTTGGAAAAACCATGGAAAATTAGCCCATGAGCGAAATTTATCCCCTAAAATCATCCATGTATGCAAACACCCCATGAAATCCATTGGAAAGTAGCTAAAAGGATACTTCACTATGTCTATGGTACAGTTCAGTTCGGGATACATTACAGTTCAGGGGGGACTCCTTTATTGGTTGGTTTCATTGATTCAGATTGGGCCGGCGGCCCTGATGATCGAAAGTCTACTGCAGGTTATGTTTTCATCCTTGGTTCAGGACCTATCACTTGGGCCTGCAAGAAACAACATGTTATTGCACTTTCTTTAGCAGAAGCAAAGTATCAAGCAGTCGTAAATGCAAGTCAGGAAGCTTTGTGGCTTCGACAGATCCCTTTAGAGTTTGGATTCGAGTAGCAGCATCCGACCATCCTTTGGTGCGAAAATCAGAGTGCCATCAAGCTCACCAAAGACCCAGTTCAACATCAGTGCAGCAAGCACATCGAGCTACACATGCACTTCATCAGAAATCTCATTCATGATCAAGTTATTGAAGTGCTATTTTGCCCTACAGAAGATCAAGTTGCAAACATTTTCACAAAGTCTCTTACAGAAGCAAAGTTTTCCAAACTTCGATCTATGTTAGAAGTTCAGGAAGATGTCATTAAGGGGGGATAGGATCTAATGCCTCCTTCCTTCTCCTATTGTGTCAACATTGTAAATCCTTCAATCCTATCCCAAGTTGTTCTTAAGGGGGGATGTTAGGATATTTAGACACTTAGGACTTAGTTAAGATCTACTTGGTCTAATATGTCATTAGGTAAAAGTGTGTTTCTTAGTGTGTTTCTTTAGTATGCATTAGTATGCATTTGTAGTTAGGAAATTCGATGGTCACGATATGTTCCCAACATAGAGTGATTCGACGGTTCATACTCTCCTCAATCTTAACGTCCATTGATCTATGGATTAACACCCGATTGTTCCATGATATATATTTAAAGAGCATCGAGGGTCATTTGTCGATGATCAATTGTGAGAAACTCTATTGTAAAACCTCTCTGCAATATTTTTCTTTTGCATTGATAAACTGCTCCAAGTGGCCGCGTTGGTTGGGGCCGTGGATGTTTCCCCGTAGGGATTTTACCACATGAAAACATCGATGTGTTGATCTTTGATCTGGTTATGTGAGTGGTTACTGAATGTGTTCGTCCTCTGTTGGAATACTTGTGTTGTCGAACACAACCACTAAGACTTTCAGTAAAAAATGCAGATAGGAAAAAATGCGCCAAATTCATAATAGATTTAACTCCTCTTTCAACCTTTAAGAAGCATGCAAATCGTCAAGAAATGCCTGATAAATCTGGATTTAATGTTGGTGCTTTTTGAACTTGAGATGGTATTAGACAAAGGCAACCAATTTTGAATATTCTTCTTCATCCAGTTCACAGTGCCGATTTTAAATTCCAATAGCATGCTTCAAGGAAACTATTAGAGTTTTCCTGTGACATAATCCTTGAAAATCAAACTGAATGAAAGTGTTGAAAACCATGAAATTCCCCTTGAAACATTTCCAAATTGCAATAATGAAATATAATTGCATGAGGTACTTCTTCGTATGTTGCGAACTTTTAGGTGAGTTGGTAGTAAATAGACCTAACCTCTTACTTGACCTCTAAACGGTTGGAAAGTGACATAATGGAAACTTATGTACACCTTTGAGACAAGATATATGTTGATGATGATGTTTTAGACCAAGAGTGGGACTCGTGTGGACCCTTATTCTTATTATGATGAATAATCCCATGACACTAATCCCATGACACTAAGGCTCTAAACCAACACTAAAACAATATTATGCTTAAATAAAAACCAAAAATTTGAGTTATGACATGAAATATAACCCAAATCCTAAGACTTTAAGACTCTATGACTCGAAAAATGACAAAACCAAAGTGTTTTGACCCCCTACACATCTTATTTTCTAACAATTTCTTCACATATGAAATAGTTGTAGGTGCTCACGTTGGATTATTTAATGTGAGACCCATATACCAGTCTAATGTGCAATCTCTGAATGTGATTGTGAACTTTGCAACCTTTGTATCTTCATCTATAATATGCTTAGTTGCTTGTATCTTCTCACAAATAAACAAGTGTTTCTTTGGGTCCTTCGACCCTTCTCCGTGGAACTCAGTTAACCTAATAGTTGGATCTACTCCTGCCATTATAAATTGTGTTGTACTACCACCTCCACATGGTGTAGATACTTGATTGTTGCTAGACGAACTTATACTTCTGCTTGAATTTCCACTAGACCCTTGTCCTGTAAAAATCCTTCTACCACTAATCACTTGTTGGTTAACCCACTTTTCTTTTTCAGATGTCTTAGTCGCACATGGGGTTGTGGGTTCCACACTAATTTGGATCTGGAATGGAGATCCTTCTTCTAAATCGAACCCTTGACCTCTAGTTTTCCTCTGATATGTGGTGCGTAAGATTTCCTCAATTTTCCCACTTGCATGAAGATCCTCTGCCTCTTCCTCATCATTTTTCAAGCCCTCTCGCTCGATTATTTCCCTCTTTTTCGTATTGATCTTATACTGGTAGGTTCGTTCATTGTGCATTACTCCTTCTTTCATTATTATTTCTCTGGTCTACTCCCCATCCATCATGATGAGGTCCATTGCTTCCTTCTTCTGGCCTTTGTCCAAAGCCCTCTCTATGTCTCAGATATTCCTTAGTGCTTCTCAAAGATAAGATCTTCTATGATAAGACAATGATCAATTGATTTCCTCAATCCACCTCATACATCATATTTATACTACAAAGTGTAGGTGAAAACCCATTACATTGACTACAAAAACTCTAACCCTAGTGGATTAGGTTTGTCCACATAATAACTTCCTTCGTGTGATTGGTCTTCATTCCTTTCTTTGACTCTGTGCTTCTTCTCCTTAATTCCCGATGTGTTGCTTTCTTTGATGTCTTGTGCGCTTCTTTCTCCTCCTTTCCTGGAGCGTGTTGCTTCCTTTGGTCGATTCCTTAATTTTTTCCCTTGTTTCCTACATTGTATCCCAAAATAGCCTACTCCAACACTCTCACATCAACACCTCATGGGTAGATAAGGTAGGAGGAGGAAATATAGGAATCTAGAAACACACTTGGGATAACAATTATATCCTAGTATATGAAATATACATTAGGTGGTTCTAGGACTTCATGATTGTATATGAGTAAGAGGCTAACAAAAATCAGAGAGAAACGCATAGAAATCCTTCTTAGAACTGACACCTCCTTCTTGTCTACACCTAGATAAGTATTCCATAGCTCGTTGATATCCAATTGTATGAGATGCACAATTTGCGTGAGGAAGAGTTCCAATATCCAAGAGCCAGGAGACTTCAACCAAAACTATGTTGCTCCTTGTTTACAACTAGATCCATTGTTAGATTACATGGAATTCCCCAATGATTTATAACCAAATGGTTCAACTTCACCAAATGCCTCAACTTTTGTAACATGTGAAACTCAAGATTATCTTCTAAGTTGATAACTAGCTTATATAAATTTTATCCTTTGTTAGATGAGGTAAGTTCTTGCTCAACTAAAATATGTGAACTTTTAAAATCCTTAGAATTCATTTCATCCTCTAAAATGATTTTCTTTGAACTTTCCAAACTTTTCTCGTGAGATGAAAAACTACTAGAAGTGATGCCTTTGTACTTTATTCTTTAAAGAATATCAACTATTTACCTTTTGGAAATTAGGTCTTCTTTGAACCATATATATTCCACATATATGGGTTGATATTCATATGTCCATGCTTGATGCTTCAGAAGTACTATGCATATTTCTATTGTTGTCATCGAAAAGGAATAATGGCTTGCCAGGTTTGAATACTTTTCACATATGTAAAGTGAGGTGTAGGAAAACTAAATATAAATTGTGTAATGTGTTATCACACAATCTTGCACCCCAATGAAAATCCCTCACAAAGGAACAAATACAAGTGTAATACAGAAGTGTTGCGTCCATTTGCACCTAGAAAACTACTTCCATCTTTTTAGTGAAGGACAAATCCAATGCAAGGGAGGCTTCCCAAGTAGCACCTAGGGTCCAAAGGAAAGATAAGTCAAATCTAAGGTCACCTATGTTACTACCCAATTACAACCAACTTATTATGATATGAGATATGCGAATTAGGTTTGTTACTTAAGGTAAATTATAGATTTAGGTTATGTAGTTTTAGGGATGTTTTAGGGGGTTTATTAAGTGAATATCCAATGAAATTCAATCCCAAAACAACCCAGATCTGAAAATTACTAAAGGCTGCTATAAAACTTGCAACAACAATAGACAAGTAATAATAATAGTATGTTCAATCCACCTAAATAGATTTAAAAAGGGTGATTTCTAGGGCTAAAACCATAAGGAAACCTAAAATTAATGCAACTTGCTAAGTCTGAAATTTAAGGGCATATAACAGCCAATAAAACCAAGTCATTTCACTCTAAAAATGCAGAAATATAAACTAACAAAGCAAATTTTACAAGTTAGATTATTTTTCCAAGTCAAACACATGCAAAATAACCAAGATGTATAGGGTTTCTATGGCTACAATTTTAAAGCAAGCTATAAAAACTTACCATAAAACAAAAAAGTGAAATTTTTTATTTTTTATTTTATGATTGACTAGACAAGAATAGACTAGATCCTACTTGACTTTTTGGGAATATGAGATCAACTTAGGCTCCTCTTGAGAAAATGTAAGTGAACCTATAGTGATATTTAGGGTTGTCCATTACAAACCCTAGAAAATCCTCTCAGTGCCTTACAAGCTTCAATATGATTCAAGGGAAATATCCTCCACTAGAAATCCTCCAATGGATTTGAGAAGGGACCTATCAAGAAGAGAGAAAGAGGGAACACCACCAACACTATAGAAGTAACACCACACTTGCATAAATTAAAAATAAAATGCCACAAAGATTCAAAGATACCACTTACTCATCAAAATTATTGATCCAAGAACATCCATCAATTTGCAAATCATTCATAAGACAATTTCGAAGAGACCGCTCTTGCCAGTCATCCATAGTGTAATCCATAAAGTAGACAGAGGGTTTTATTCACAAGTTATAACAACAAATTACAATGAGAGGTGCTTCCCCTTTTATAGACAAGGGATCTAATAACTCTCTCAATATAAAAATTGTATTCTCCTATATATAGCCTAGAAAAATTACAAAAGACGACATATCATATTTCACAAAGTAAACAAGACTAAGTCAATCTACAAGTCAAATATGCCACATGTACATAAAACGCTCCAAGAGAGGAGGTCGTCCAAGTAGAGTGAGGTTGATTAGGGTCAAGTGACCTCAACATATCTAAGAAAAGCAAGTAGATACCCTCAAATCATGGTAAGGTACTCCTCCAACGAAGAAATGTACAAAATAAGCCAACAACTAGCCTCAAATCAAGGGATGTCCACATGTGTGAGGTAAATAAGATCCAAAATAGAGGACATCTCCTCCAATCAAGCTACAAAGTCCAAGTGAGAGGTATCTAAGGTAAGAATACATCCTCATATCATGCAAGTGACCTCCACAAATTATGGATTGATCCTCTCCAAGTCAAAAGAAAGCCACATGTTCTCAAACAACTAGTAGGTACGTCCTCCAAAGGAGTCATCCCTCTCCTCTAGTGAAAAACAAATTAAAAAGTGATGAAAGAGAAGGGAATTCAAGGATCTTCAATGTGGCATGTCAAAAGGAGATCCATGCATGTGAAAATAGCCCCAAAGTGCCTTGGATGATGTGACCAGTGCCTTGAGATGTGTGTAATACTTCGAGAAACATGAAAATGCATGAGCAATTGTCAAATCATCTCCAAGATTCCATGGCCAAAGTGTGACAAATACATCGGGGGGGTCCATTCTTAGTTATAGATAAAAGTTTCCCATATGTGTGACAATATTTACAACATGAGCAAAACTTTTACATATAAAGGAGTGAAATAGACAAGAGGTTCCCCTAGATCATGTGTCCTAATATATCCATCTCAATACCCTTGCATACCTACCCATGACATAAATGGCCAACATGGTTCCCACTTTATGCCACCAAGGGGTAGTCAAGCAAGGCCATAAGATCAAGGATTATCTTGAAAATGGGAACTAGGAGGATGGGCCATGACCAACCACACAGGGTTTGGAGATACCACCTAGGTCAAACACTTTTACATAGATAATATAATCATGGCCCAATACAATACATGATTACAAAATGGTCAAACGTTTGGCTCATATGTTGACTGCGATACGAATCACAAGTGAAAAAAATATCCTCTATTTACTCCTACATGTCAGGGGGTAGTGTTTGGCTCCAACATGGGGACATGTTCTCACCATAGAGCGCATGAGAACCTCAAAAATATATGGACTTCAAAACCCGCACTTTGCATCAATCAATAAATCCTACTAAATCTCACCATAAAATCATCAATAATGTTGGCACCATATCATTTTTGTGCCAATTCATAAGTGTTTTCACACTTTTGCAACATTAGTTTGCAACGCCCAGTAAAGTTTCACATGGAGAAAGGGATTTCGCGGAACTCTTGAAATTGGCAATTTTGTAGCACCAAATAACCAATGTTAGTATCAATGCAATGATCATCAACAACAAAAAGTTGGCTTTGGGAAAAAATTTATAAGTTTTAGAAAATAAAAATAAAATTTATTTTTGGTTTCAAGATCATTACATGGTATTGTAAAAATTATAAGTTTTGGCAATTAAAAATAAAATTTGTTTTTGGTCTCGGGATCATATTGGGCCCAAGGCCCAATCATCCACATATGCCATCAACCCAGTCCACCAAATATGCCATCAACCCAGTCCACCAAGAATGGAACATATTATTAATCTACAAGTCATGCAACACACAAGGCAGCGCAATAAGGAGTCTCATATTATTAATCTACAATCATCCACATATGCCATCAACCCAGTCCAGTCCACCAAGAATGGAACATATTATTAATCTACAAGTCATGCAACACACAAATTTGTTTTTTGTCTCGGGATCATATTGGACGTCCACCAAACATCAAACATATTATTAATCTACAGTCATCCACATATGTCATCAACCCAGTCCACCAAACATCAAACATATTATTAATCTACAGTCATCCACATATGTCATCAACCCAGTGCACCAAGGATGGAATATATTATTAATCTACAAGTCATACAACACACAAGGATGCCAGTGAGGAGTCTTTGCTCTATCAAGATGTATCGGGTACAGGCCAATTCCCTAAGCCCAGCGACCTAGCGCTAAGTAAGAGGAGACCATAATAGGCATAGGTTACTCGAAACGACATTAAGTATAGAAATCCTCAGTGTATATAAACGAGTGTGTTTTCAATTCTCCTCACCAATATGGAATAATACCAGCCATATGCAATGGAATTGCTACGATTTCGTGAGGCTGGTATTAAAGTTTTTATAACGGTTTTCAAAAGGAGATGGGATCGACAAGTGCACATGTATAAATAACTTGGTTGAGTATCAGGTGTTAAGACAGCTCCCGAGCAACCAAAATGCTGTTTTCTCATTACACGAAGTGATGGAAATCGACAGCAACGAGGATGCCAAGTTTTAATCAACCCCAAATATAGCCAAGTGTCAGTTTACAAAGAAAACAAATTGCCAATCGCGACTGCCACGATAAAGATGATATCAATGATAACTGGTGAATTCGTTAGGTTTATGTAAAACTTTTGGGTGATTTTGTGCATTTGAAGGTGCATGTCTATATTTGATGAATCCATGCCTTTTGCACTCAAGGATTTAGATGGATAAAAGCGATGAGCAGTCTGAGCACGAGAAACACGGTGGATTTGGCTTGAGAGACTTTTTATCTGAGAGCGTTCATGATGTCTTTGAGTCTCAAGGCAGTCATTTACCTTCCCATCATGAACACGAGGACAAATAGGAGAGAGAGAGTACCATGGGAAACAAATGATTTAGAAATCGGTCTCTTCCTCTGACGACCTTGAAAGAAATTCTGAATGAGAAATTTGGTCCACATAATATTTGATATGATACTTGCCTGAGAAATCCTTGCTGCCACAAGTAAACCTCTGCTTAAGGTTGATACAGAGAACTCCATTAGACTGGAAGCTTTTCTACGATTAGCTCCTGCAATTCTAACTATTGCAGACATGATCATTGCTTGCAATCTTTTTAATGTGCTCACATCTTCAAATCGAGGTCTTTTCATTCAATTCACAGCAGAAAATATTGAGATAATCTTGGATGTACACGACCGTATATTATGGTAGATGGAGGGTAATGCACACATTCATTTCGAGGGCACCAAGAAGTTATAACTGCAGTCATATTTTATCTCGATCCCCATTGCCTTTTGTTGTTTTCTGGAAATTATAGTTTTGTAGCGTTGAGTGGGAAAATGAACTAAGGTCACTATGAAAGTTCTAAAGAACATTGTTTTGCAGAATCAAAGTTCAGAAAGGGTTTGTAAAAGTTGCATGAGTTAAGAGTTCAGTTAAAGGATATCACTGGTGTCTCCTTCAGCACTGAAATAGACAGCTCAGTTTCAAGATATCATGGGGGTCATTAGGAATCTATGCAAATTCAGCGCCTTCATTTCCTTCAGGTCATACATCTGGAGATGTGATGTTAATGGCTGGTAATTTATAGCATAATAACAGTGCTAAAAATATGCTGGTGTATGGATCAGACAAAACTAGCGAACTTGTTTCTCCATCAAATTATCTGCTGGACATTAAGCATTTAGGTCCGGACTATTATCTGGATTAAAATGTAGAATCTTATATCTCTCACATAGCATCGGATTTTGAAAATGAAGAAAAACAGAGCTTGCTTAGCGATTTTGCGCTACACAAGTGTTGGAGGAGAATATCTACAGTGTTGCAAGTCCACCAAGCAAGAAAAATATGAGCCTTAAGCGCAATTTTTTCTTTTGGATTTCTTGACTTTGATATTTTACCATTATAACAGGATAATGAATGAACAGTGAGTCTAATCTAGCTAAAGGATGAGCTTGAAATTCCTTACAATAATTATTACTGCAGGATGTTCTTCTGTTGTTCTGAAGACAAACAGAGGGAGGCTAAGATTGAGGCATTAAATTGTCAAAATCACTTTGGGCAAGTGTCTACTTACATATTGTTTTTAGGATGAATTTTGAGCTCGGAAATGAAGAGGAAAGAACCTTTGCTGGGAATAACAGTATCATTTACTCTTCATCAACTTCAGTAGGATGGTGTGCTTCAAGTTTGTATATCTAGTAGTTTTTTTATTATCTTCAAGTAATATTCAAAGGACACATGGCAGACAAAAGAATTTGAGCATCTCCTGGCATTCCTGGCATTCGAATCATAGGCAAAGGACAAGTGTTGAGACAGATCCAATCTTCAAAACAGAGAAATGAGCATACAGCTGTTATATCCCAGATTTAAAGGGATACAACTCGAGACATTTGGAAACCTTTTTCGTATTTCTTGTGACTTAGTTTTATTTTAGTATGTAGATTAGATTTGTATCCTAGCAAACAGGAACAGTTTGTTAATTGTAATGGTATATATATATTATGATTTGTAAAAGAGAGTTTGTTAATTGTAATGGTATATATATATTATGATTTGTAAAAGAGAGAGGATTCGACCTGAAGGAGGAGAAAAACGGTTGTATTGTGTATCTTTTTCCTGAACATCTTTATGAGTTAAATGCAGAAATACAGTGCTTTCATGAAGCGGAGATTCATTATGGTGTTGTTCTAAGCATGTTTTTTTCTTTGTAATGTTTATTTACATTAATGTTTATTCTCTTCTAGTATTTGACTGAGAGTATATGCTTGGAATTTGTCTTTATCTGATGCTTCATGAAGATTTCATGTTCAGAATTCATCTGTATTTGGTGCTTTGTTCATGATGATTTATCTCCTTTCAATTTTTCTTATAAAGTTGTATTAAGAACTCGCCCTTTTTTAGGTGCTCTTAGTGTAATGGGTTGTCCTTTTCAATTTTTTGCTGCCATCTCAATACTTATTATTTGTTGAAAAACATCACTTACCTTGCCTCTGTTTTCAGAAAGCGCACAACCAGCCAGTAACTCAATATATTTAAGCTCAGACCTTGACTCCATTTCCCAATGGTTTCTTCCTCAAGCTTGTCCTACCAACCCTTTTAAAACAAAAACAAAACCTCTTCTATTGCAAAATCTGACCTCTGTGTGCTTATTGATAAATCTGTTGACCTATTGCTAGTCATTAGATATTTGAGAGAGCTTTCTTTGGTTGTATAGGTCAGAATACAATCTAAATTTGGTTTTAGGTTACCTTGGGGTAACCTTAAAAAATTACCAAGTGATAACAAATAACAATGGGAAAGAGTGACTTGATCACCCTGGTTTATGAAAAAATAAAGGAAAAAGAAACAAAAATCATTTATTCATTTTTTGTTTTTTCCCCTTTTTTTAAGACAAAATAAAGTGCAACTAATTAAATAAGCACAAAGTCAAGCAATCATTCAAGAAAAGTACTGCCTCAAAGAAGATTATTCATTATGTGTTGGTGCTAAAAAATAAAGCATCGATTGTAATGGAGAGATTAGAATATCAATGTTGTATTTTCCCTCAAAATGATTAGAACAAAGGTACTTAGCACCCAACCAAATTAACAACAAGGAAGTATGAAGTAGGAACCCTATAATTTTGACTTCTTTAAAAAAAAAAAAAGAATATCTACCTCACCCAAAGATGTCAACACTTATAGTACAATGTATTTTTTCCAAGGTTATTTAAGCCTCGAACATTCCATGAGGTCACTTTCTTCAAAAACCTATGGCATCTTTCATCTTTTCTCTAAAATCCTCAAGGTCTTGGAGAATATGGAAGGAGTTAGGTGCAAGAGACAAATTCAACAAAAACTCAATGAGAATTGCTTGTTGTGATCATTTTTGAAGTCCCTTGGCATCAAAAACCACTTCCCTTTCCTATGGGTGGATAGATAGTGGAGGAGAGTGTGGCTTTCACCCACCACCTCCATGAATCATGGTTCCAACAAATCATTTATTTCCTACCTTAGCTAGCAATTGAATAGTCTTGGCTACAATGGTGGCCCTAGGTGTCGAATCCTTGGGATCCAATATCCTTGCGGCAGGGATTTTGGATGCACTCTTCCTTTGTTTTTACAAAAACAATTGGCTTAGAAACCTTCACTTACATTCATTTTGTGGGGAACTTTGGGAGTAGGAGGGGTTTGTGTGGGTGGGGTGGCCACTTTGGGTCAACTTAGGTCATAAGTGGGTAATCTTATATTTGATGATTTGACCTTGATATCAAAATAAAGTGGGGGGAACATTGATGTATCATATTGGTTAGAGATGAACCTAGTTACCAATCCTCTTTGATATAAATTCTTTGATGTATTTGAATACGTTAACCCTAACACAAACTCTAAGTTGAGATCCATAGTGAAAAAACTACACAAATTTATGGAACATGAATTCCCCTCAAGGGGTTACAATCCTCTCCTGCTATTTCCAAAATTGCATTGGGAGGCTAAGGAAATACATCCATACAGGGAAGCTAGTTATGCATCATTTTTAGCTAAGAAACCATGTGTCAAGTGGGGAAAAAATACTAAGGTATTTTTATATATCCAAGGTTCACTCATTATGATCGCATGCATGCATGCCAAGTCATTTAACTGAAACAAGAAGAAACCTTTGGTTAGACTATGTGTATGGGTGCAATTCCATTTATGTGGCTCCCACTCCTCTTTGATCTATTCTACATGTCCGACTCAAGAGTACCCATCCTACAAAATATCCTAGCATGGAGCTTGTCCTGAATGAGTTACATTAACTATCATATTCAAAATTAGATAATTCAATATCAAGAGGAGGGCCATTACCTCATGATACACCTTCATGACAAACTTCTAGGGAGCCTTCGGTGCCATCTCTACTCTCCAAACCCAAAAATTGACAAGGGAAATTTTAGGTGAAGTGATATTTCCTCCCATTATGATAGAAAGGTTGCAATTGAACATGATATCCAAGCCAATTGATATGTGTGTGTGGGAATATTGCACAATGGAGGCGTGTTTTTCTCTAAATGAACGCTCTGATCAATTTGAATAAAGGAGGCACTCAGTAGACTAAGTGAATTGGGAGATTGTCGCAATAGGAAGAAGGGAAATGCTCTTGCTGGAGATAGACGCCTTGCATATTCTCTTCGTTGTCCACCAATGAAAAATGCAAAAGGATGTCTTGTTGGTACACTTAGCTTAATAAGATATGCACACCAATTCCTTTGGTGCGCATTCTCTCTCTCAACTTTCACCTAACAGCAAAACCGAAGATGCAAGATTGTTCTCTCACGCATCTCAGTAAAAACGAAACTCAGTGTTACACAAGAAAAATGGATAACGCGGGATTCCAAAAAACTTCATTAATCATATTAGAGGATTTTATCCCTTCTTAAGCAATCAAGGCGATCTTCTACAAACAATAATTGTCTCTTTATTCTTGTGCATTTATCTACGCAATTAGATTGGCAAGAGAAATTTCCCACAGCGTTTACTAACACAACTGAATATTAATTAAAATAGACATCGCCATTATTTACTTAGACTAGTGAATGATTTATTACAATAAAGGACTGACTGACGCTGACAACGATCAGAAAAATAACATGGAAAAACTTTTACTTCTCTCCTTTCTTACTGCGGACGACTTGTACTCTGTTGTGTGCTCTCTAAGGAAGGTTGACTTCCTTCCTTATTGGTCCAATTCCTCCCTGTTTAGATTTGAAAGCGTCCTTGCTTTTCTTAGCAACTCAGGAAATCATCGTTGCACTGTCTCTACTGTCATCCATTTGGCCTGTGCTGGAGTTTGTCCCTATCTGCCTACTAGAAAGGAAACATGTTTTTGTTGTTGGGTGGTCCTGGTCTTACTATCCAGAATTTGATCATGTAATAAAGGAGGTTGAAAATGAGGAATGTTTTCCATTAGGTGTTGGACAGTGACCATGTCCTCAAGAAGTGGTGGCTCAAATAGTTTTAAATTGTTGACGTTTAGCACATCATGAATCCCCAAATGTGGTGGAAGATCCAACCAATAAGCATTTTCGCCAATGCGATCCAAAACTGTATATGGTCCATATCACAATGGGTGTAGCTTATGATGATGCCCTTTGAAGCGTTACTTTTCCATTTGCATCCAAACTTTGTCTCTTAGTTGGAATTGCAACGCGGTTCTGTGTTTATCATGATGTTTCTTTGTGCACTCTTGTGCTCCTTGTAAGAATTCGGTCACTTTCTTGTGTCGTTGTGTTAAATTCTAAATAAAGTGTTGAGCTGCTTGTTGGTCTCGTTGATGGTGCATTGAACCTGAAGGAGTCAAATTGAGAGGCAACTCGGTGGGTGCAAGTGGTTGGAATCCCAAACAAACCTCGAATGGAGAAAATCCTTTGGAACAATGCATAGCTCTATTGTAGCTATGTTGCAAAATGTGAAGATAAGAATCGCATTGCTTATTTTTAATGAAGGAGTTGCGCAGAGAATGAACCAATGTATGATTGACCAACTTGGTTTGTCCATCGGTCTGTGGATGGAATGTCGTGGAAAATTGAAGTTGTAGCCTAGTAAGAACCACAGAGTATGCCAAAAGGAACTAAGGAATCAGGAATCATGATCAGAAATGATGCTACTAGGCAGGCCAAAATGTGGCCAAACATGTCAGAAGAATAGTTCATTCGTTTGTGTGGCAGAAGTTGTTTTATGGAAGGGGAGAAAGAGCGCCATATTGGAGAATTGACAGACCACCACCCAAATTGCATCATGCTTGCGGAAAGTGGTCGGGAGACCACTCAGGAAATCCATAGATATTGATTCCCATCGGCGAAAGGGGATCGGCAAAGGATGATATAGACCATGTTTGGGATTAGACAGTTTGCTTTGTGAGCAGAGAGCACAAGCTCTGATGAAACTGTTGACTTGCTTGGACATATCACTCCAATAGAAGTGGCATTGGAGGTGTAGGAGTGTTTTTGCATTCCCGAAGTGACCACCACATGAGGAAGCATGTGCCTCCCTAATGAGGATCAAAGGATCCTCTGATTATGGAACACACAGTTAATTGAGACAATATAGCCATCCTTCCCTAATGGTGTAATCTAGAAATGGTGTCTGATTGATAATTGTGGGTTGTTGTAATGCTGACCATATCTCTTTAAAAGTGGGATCTTCTTCATACATGTCTTTCCAACTATCATAGGTTGCACATCGAACTGCTAAGATATTCATCACTTGTGTTGGTGGTTTGCTTAATAAATCAATCATCTTATTCGCAGTTCCCTTTTTATATTTAATAACCAAGTGAAATTGTTGGATATATGTTGCCCACTTGAGATGTCGTTGTTCATGTATCTTACTCTGTGAGTTGATGAAGATGAGAAGATGATGATTTGTGTGTAGGATGGTCTCTTTGCCAAGAATATAGTGGCGCCATAGCTTCAGTGCTTGAACCAAGTTATAAAAGTCTTTGTCATAAGTACTGTAGTTGAGATTTGTGGCCAATAGTCTCTCTAGATGGTAGGCTATAGGATGACCTCCTTGTTTAAGTACAACACCAATCTCAAATTGAGAAGCATCTGAATCAATTTCGAATGGTTGGACCAAGTCTGGAAAGCGGAGGATTGGCACACATCATAAGGCTTGCTTCAAGTTATCAAAGTGGTGTTGTGCACTAGGAGACCATATAACATTTTCCTTGTTTGTTAATTGATTCAATGGACGAGCCAATTGTGAGAAATTGTGAGAAATTGATGCCTCCCGTAAAAATTTTAAGAAGATGGGTAGATGTTGGCGCTGGCCATGCAAAAATTGCTTGCACCCGTGCGGGATCCGGGTGTACACCTATAGATTCCACAATGAATCCTAAATATTGCACCGATCTTTGGGGAAAATATGACTTTTTCTCTTTCACCTTCCATTGATGTTGTCTAAGCAACGCCAAGACTGTGCGCACATGTTCCATGTGTTCCTCCCATGAGTTGTTGAAAACGAGAATATCGTCAAGATAAATAACGATGAACTTATCAAGATGTGGCCGGAAAATGTCGTTGATGAGTCACATGAATGTGGTCAGTGCGTTGGTCAAGCCGAAAGGCATGACCAACTATTCATAAAGACCGAACTTAGTCTTGAAAGTTTTTTTCCAGATATCACTCAGTTGCATGCGCACTTGATGATATCCAGAGGTCAGATGCATCTTTGTGAAGATCCCCTTGTATATGGTCGAGGAGATCTTCGATCCGGGGTAGGGGGTATTGGTTTTTAATGGTGGCTTTGTTCAGGGCTCTGTAATCGATAACAAGACGTCATTCTGAAGTGTCTTTCTTGGGAATAATGAAGGTTGGAGAGGCACAAGGGGAATAGGAAGGTTGAATGTGGCCAAATTCAAGGAGTTGGCCAATTTGTCATTCTATTTCGGTAGCCTCCTTGGGAGCTAGGCGATAGGTGGGTGCGTTGGGTAGAATTGTGCCCGGTATGAGATCGATGGAATGTGAAATGTCCCAGGATGGTGGGAGTTCGGTGGGTGGGTGAAACACATCTGCAAATTCATGTAGTAGTGGAAAAACCTCAGGGGGGGTTAGTAAGGTTATCAGGTTTAAGAGGTCGGATTAAACACAACGAGGCCTTGTGGGTATTAATGGCATGGTGAGTGGTTGTGGTATTGGTTCGCGACAGTGTTGACGTGACAACTGAGGAAGTAAGTACATAGGTGCACCCAACCTGTTTAAGATGGTACTGATGAATTTTAGCATGATACACCGCTTGTCGGTCATGTTGGTAAGAAGACCGAGAAGGAGATCAACACAATATAATGGGGAGACGTTGCAAGCCACAGTGTCGTGGAAAGGACCAACGGTGAAAGTGACAATGCAGCATCGAGCAATAGTGATGTGAGGACCTCCCTTTTGGACCCATACAAGATGATAAGGATCAGGGTGTGGGGTTGTGGGGAGTTGCAGATGTTGGAATAAATCTTGTGATATGAGATTCTTTTGATCGCTATTGTCGAGAATGAGAGTGGCTAGTTTGGTTTTGATTTGACAGTTGTGAGTGAAGAGGGGAATGTTAGGGCGACCTGGTTCTGGTTTGGTCATGAGAATGAGAGAGGGGTCAGATTCGGTGGGGTTTTCGAGGGAAATGGTCTCTGGGAGTTTGGTCAAATCTGTTGAATTGACCTCAGCCATCAAGGTCTTAGTGTTGCAAATATTTTTAAGCACACGACAGTCCACAAAATGGTGGGAGTTGGTTTTGTGAGAGGTACACCAAACTGTATTTTTGGATGTGGAGGAAGAAGCTAAGGAAGGTTGTGGTTGGGGATTTGGTGGAGTAGCACTGGAGGTGCGATAAGTGGGGAATTTGGGGCAAGGAGATACCTTTCTTTCTATAGCCAAGTACCGTAAGAAATCCTTTCCCAGAAAAGGACTGTCAAAAAGATCTACCTCCTGTCGGAGTGGTAACACTAAACTAGAATTGAACTTCATGATTAATACCTCGTCTGGTTCGCTAACATGGATTTGGATGCTCATCTTGCAGAAGACATCGATGTATCCATGAACTGACTGATTAGAAATCCGACAGAGTTGTAACCACTTTGCGAGTAAATTCTTAATGTAGCCTGGAGGATAGAAGTGTTCTATCAAGGCCTGATAGAATGTATCCCATGAAGTAATGTGACCATTTTTCAGGGACGACAGAGTACCAAGATCGATGATCAATTCTTCGTTGTCCAAGTGTGTGTCCCACCAAGTTTGGACGATTCCTTTGACTTGAAGACTGGTTATTTGCAATTTAGTGGCCTCCTCCATCTCAGGCGAGGTTTTGAAATAAGTGGAGAGGCTACAGAGCCAAGAATCAATGATATCTCCATTCATTTGGCCGACGAACTTGGGAAATTGAAAACGGGTGTCCATTTGCATGGTCATTGGAGGTATTCATTGTTGGATTCGAAGTAGTTCTTGGAGAGCCAACGCCAAGTCTGGCACTGGGCTTGATGTGTCTACGTTGGATTCCTCATTGGAGGCTTCTCGTCGAGGCAGCATGGTCGACAACCCTTAATAGACCCTGAGGAGGGTGTGAAAGTATCCCTGAGAAGGGTGAAATTAACGCTTTGAGAAAAAGCGTGAGACTAAGTATGAAGACCCAAAAACAAATTGAACCTGGTAGATGAAGTTCTTGGTCCCAAGGACAGAACACACTCTGATACCAAATGATTTGTCTGTGTGTGGGCGTCTTGCATAATGGAGGCGTGTTTTTCTCTCAATGCACGCTCTAATCGATCTGAATAAAGGAAGCACTCAGTAGACTAAGAAAATTGGGAGATTGGCGCAATAGGAAGAAGGGAAATGCTCTTGCTAGAGATAGACACCTTTCCTATTCTCTACATTGTCCACCAATGAAAAATGAAAAATGACATCTTGTTGGTATGCTTAGCATAATAAGAGATGTGCACCAGTTCCTTTGGTGCGCATTCTCTCTCTCAACTCTCACCTAATAGTAAAAACGAAGATGAAATATTGTTCTCTCACGCGTCTCAACAAAAATGAAACTGAATGTTACACAAGAAAAATGAATAACGCAAGATTCCCAAAAACTTCATCAATCATATTAGAGGATTCTATCCCTTCTTAAACAATCAAGGCGATCTTCTACAAACGATAACTTTCGTTTTATTCTTCTACATTTCTCTGCACAATCAGATTGGCAAGAGAAGTTTACCGCAACATTTACTGACACAACTAACTATTAATTAAAATAGACATTGCCATTATTTACTTAGAATGGTGAATGATTTATTACAATAAAGGACTCACTGACGTTGACAACGATCAGAAAACTAGCATGGCATTACTTCTACTTCTCTCCTTACTTGTTGTGAATGACTTGTACTCTGTTGTGCACTCTCTAAGGAAGGTTGATGTCCTTCCTTATTGGTCCAATAGATAATGCAAAAATACTATACAATGACCTGCAATTACTCTAAAACTTCCCTAAGGATCACAATCCTCATGGCATAGCTCTAGTTCTCAAAACCGTAAACTTCCACCCTCTTGGACATTTTTCTTCCATCTTTTTTAGGAGTTGTGATAATAATTTTTATAGTTTTTGAAAGATTAGATTTTAATTTTATAATTTTCGGGTTTAATTTTATACATTTTGAAGGTTTAATGGAAAAGAAAATAATAATAAAAATAAATAATTCAAAACCAATCACAATAACACATATAATAACTTATCAATCATTTTGGAGTGTGTTTTAGAGTGTGATGGTTGTGAAATTCACCCTCAAGAGGTCTTGAGGAGGTCACAAGGTCAAGTTGGTGGGAAGTCTTGTCATTTTCTCATGGGAGAGTCTATCTACTATCCCAAAGTGAGAAATATCTTGCAAGGGATTTATGTTGGTTTTGTATAATGCAGAAATGCTCATTTGAGAGTTTAGAATATTGTCAACTAAGAATATATTAAACTCTCAGCTAAGAATATTCTTAACTCCCAGTCAAGAGTTGAAGAGAATCTGTAACTCTTAGTTTTGGTTTCTCTAACAAAATAAAACTATCAGTGGAGAGACATAACTCAAGGAAAACTCTCAACCAAGAGATTTTGAAATTTTTTGGCCAAGAAATTTAACTCTCATACGATATTTTTTTAACTTTTGGCTAATACTTTTTGTTCACTGAGCTCTCAGTCAATTTTTTTGTCCTGGGAAATTTTTTTGAAACTCTTGCCAAAAAGTGTTATCCTCATTCACATTTTATCCTTTATATTCTCTCAACTCTCCCATTGCAACCTAGACAACATTGACATTGAAACATAGCATCAAGTGGTTTTTTCTTTGGCATAGGAGATTGAATCTGAATATTTTGACCCAACACTAAAATAGATGTCATTAGACAACTTGGTGGTTGTTATAGAGAATTTAATCATCAATGGTCATGCATGATCATTAAGAAAAATAATACATATGTTCCTAAGACCCCTACATCACATTTACACGTGTAAGATTTGTTAACCCAATTGTCATTGATCACCACATTACCTATTATGCTACCTATTAGAGTGTAGTATACTCTTGTCAATGCCTATGCAACTATCATGTCCATCATACCACAAGTAATAAGAAGCTCTACTTATCTTCCCTAGGTACCCATTTATCATGGGACTATTGATGGTCAATTACAGATCCTTTCTCTCAATAATTAGTTTCAACTTACTAATAGTTACTGAGGAATTCAATATTCGTTATTGTATGAACACACTATGTGATTACACAGTTCAATGATGGGAAAGGAGATAGCCTTTGTCGATGACATTTTAAGAGGTAAGGTAGAGGTTCCTTGATTTCTTCATATAAATTATTTAGCCAATTACCGAGATCTCGACCTTCATTAATATCAAATGATGCCTCAATGAACCCCTTAATGTATTTTCATCACAGGTTACATAAG
The DNA here is from genome assembly GCA_009831015.1 of Picea engelmannii. Taxonomy (NCBI): domain Eukaryota; kingdom Viridiplantae; phylum Streptophyta; class Pinopsida; order Pinales; family Pinaceae; genus Picea; species Picea engelmannii. Next base: position 248,532 of record ML790376.1, on the reverse strand, counting down.
GTATTTCAGTGCGGTGTTGAAAGTATACCAAACAAGCAAAGAGTTCAATTGTTACTTTATGCATTCCTCCATCCTTGTGCTTGCCAATCCAAAGTACAACATTGTACAAGCCTACAAACATATTAAGATGCTTTAAAAAAAAATGCGATGTTTGGATACCAACATGGAACCCCTTTCAAAGATAAATGCCTACATGTTGGGAATTTAGTGCCAAATGTAAGACCTTCATTAACAAATGGTATAAACTCAACAATTATCACTTTTAATAACACTGAGATTTATGGTCGACGTTGTGGGAAAAACCACTTGCTCAATGTTCGCCTATTATAAGGGTCTACCAATCATAAGAGAGGATTAATGACTCCTAGTGTATACTTTTTCTTCCACCATACTTAGAATCATTGTGAAAATGAGTGTTGTGTAGTGAAGAATGTGATTTTATGTTTATTGTAGATAGCAGAATTATAGATTGATTAACAAAGTGTGTACACGAGCAAACCATTGTACCTAATCTTAATTGATTTGTTCATACAAAACAATGTACTCCATGTTTGACCATAAATCCATCACAATGCACTTTACTTTTACAATTTAAAATAGTGTTTCATCGTAACTAAACCTAGTTTGTAATATTCCCCAACCCAACTGAGGTCCATTACGTGGAAAAAACTCATAACAACTAAATTGTTTTGCTAATTAAATTTGTGTAGTTTATCATCTACGAATTACAACCAAATTTAAACCATTGTCTAATACCATTAATTAGATGCATCTACAACATGATAAAATCACACATGAATACAAATTAATAATTCATCACAACAACATATAAATCATTCTCAAATACATAGAGTTCATGCACAACAATTTAACTCATAAATACAACACATGAATAGATAAAACACGTATATTTTATTTATGTTGTGCAACTAGTTGCTTGGGAAAGATGTTCCACCCAACCATAGACTTTCTATTCCAAATGCCAAGATCAAATCACCCCCGAGTTGGGCTAGCAATCCACAAAAGAGGGTGGTCTTGCACTGTCCACTCAAAACTTAGAAAACCCACAACCCATTGGTATTCTCCTACAATTATCCCAATTTTCCACCAGCTCTTTTCCTCTTGACCTGCCCAACCCAAGAAATGTAGCCTATAGTATACCTAGGGAGGTAATATGGAAGGTACCCAATGAGAATGTGATTATGTATTATTAGTGCAGGTCATTCTATGTAAGGTGGACTAGGTCCACTATATTATTAAATAAGGCCCACTATGGTAGTTAGATATAATAAATACTATTTCTAGAAGATTCATTCTCTAGAATGTTCCTAGAAGATAGAGAATGCTATATAAAGAAGTGTAATCAATGTATTGGAGCATGGTAAAGAATATTGATATTGTAACAAACAAGTATTGCTTGAGGAGTGCATTCCTTCCATAAGTAATAATATATGGTGTTACCCTACCTCATGGGTTTTGTCTACATTCTTTTGTTCATTATTAGCGAATGGTTTGGTTTATTCTTGGTTATTTATGAAGTATATAAAAATTGGTATCAAAGCTCTTTCCTTTGCCAAAGAAGGGAAGAAATTTTTGGTTCATTTTGTAGATTTTTGCACTTCAGACTCAGTTATGAAACTTTTTGGTCATAATTTGTAGAAAATAATTGGATATTTGAATTCCTCTCGGAAAAATATCCAATTTCAAAAAAAAAATCAGCTGAAACAGAGTCTGGGAAGTAAAGTTATGAGCATTTTAAATTCGGCCATTTTTAAGGTTTTTCCGAAAAAAGTTGCACGATTTGCATAGTAAATTATTTTAAAAACACTAGTTTTTTTTTAAGCTTTCTCTAAGAAAGATTATATTTTATAGAAAATATGATGGCCCTAGTATTGAAGAATTCATAAAGTTCCAAAAGTCATTTTGAAAACAGAATTGGAAATCTCACATACAGTGTTGTTTCACAGATGATGCTAGAAAATGGTGGCAATCACTGGACCTTAGAAAGCTAAGGGGAATTTCTCATGAAGAAATAGAAAAAATAGTTTTTGAGGACGAAACATGCCTAAGGGGGGTGGAATATAGTATACCTAAGGAGGTAATATGAGAGGTATCCAATGGGAATATAGCTATGTATTATTAATGGAGGCCATTCAATGTAAGGTGGAATAGGTCCACTATATTATTAAATAAGGCCCATTATGGTAGTTAGATATAATAAATAGGCTTTCTATAAGATTCTTTCTCTAGAATTTTCCTAGAATATATAGAATTTTATATAAAGAAGTGTAAGCAATGTATTGGAGAATAGTGAAGAATATTGATATTGTAACAAGAAAGCATTGCTTGAGGATTGCATTCCTTCGATAAGGAATAATATATGGTGTTACCCTACCTCAAGGGTTTTTTCTACATTGTTGTGTTCATTATTAGTGAATGGTTTGGTTTATTCTTGGTTATTTTCGAAGTATATAATGCACCCCTTCACTAATATTAGTCCCTCGGGCATCCCATGTTGAATTTTTGCAACTTCAGGCAATCATTCTCCACAAGGAAGTATAAGAAGACCTATATGACCATTAAAGAATCCCCGTGAAGAAACTGAAGACACGGGAAGAGAAGTCGCCCCCACCAGTAAAAGATAGAAAATAATAAAGAAAAATTGAATATCTGGAATGAGAACTTGGCCCCATAGAAAAATCCAGGTGCCTGGATTAGTATAAATACAGGTTGAATCATTTCATTTAGACACACATTGTTCTCCTTCTGCAGTGCACATTGGCCAATTGCTTCGTGTCAGTTGTATATTCCCATTTGTAGTTCTTGGTCTATTTACTTATGCACTATCTTGGAGAGGCATTAGGCTTGGAGGATCTTTCTCTTGGTTGTTCTTGGTCATATTATTGAGGCACTAGACTTGGGGAGGACTCTCTCTGTATGGTATTTTGATATATTGATGATGATGTACTAGTAATAACTTGGAATGAATTCCTCTATAAGAAAGGTTGATGGGTTTTATCCCAAGTTTGGGTTTCCCAAGATAAATTCTTATGTTATTGTGTGTACTATGCATGGCTAATATTTCTACATATTGTAATTTCCATTGCATTGTTATAGTTGATATTTTCGGTGTATAATTATTCTATGATAATTATTGTATGAAAGTGAACCTTGTTTTGACATCATAAGGTAATAACTATCAGATCTGAGAATCCGAAAAAAAATCAACATGGTATCAGAGCTTTGCTGAAATATTGTCACTACGCAGTTAATTGTCACTGCATTGAACTAAATATTTGTAAAGCTCCTTGAGGAATCTATTACAGGGTGTTGGGGATAAATATTGCATAGGTTAACTCTCCCTAACCTAGCGCACCTATTGGTGCTCTCATCCTACTAATACGTCAAGTTTGAATTTTTTGTCAAAGTCAAAGGTTGACTTTCTGGTCAAAGGTAAGATGGTGACCAATCTCAAGCTAGAAGATAGGCTAGATGGTACTACAAAGTTCTGATCCTGGAAGGCCAGGATACTCTTTTTCCTAGATGAAAATGAGATTCAAAAGGATGTAAAAGAAAATATCTCATAACCAAAGAGTGATGAAGAGAAAGCCAAACACAAAAGGAACAAAGCAAAGACCAAAAGAATCTTGATAAATTTTGTAAGAGATCATTTAATTCCACACGTTGTTGAGTTGAAAATTGCCAAAGAGATGTTTGATGCCTTTGTGGGATTATTTGAAAGTGAGAACACTAGCAGGAAGCTATCCTTGAGAAATCAACTCCATTGCATCATGATGAGCAAGTCAGATTCAATTGCCACTTACTTTATGAAGGTCTCCTAGTTGAGAGATCAACTTCAAGCCATTGGAGACAAGGTTGATGACATTGAGCTTGTTACAGTAACTCTTAATGGATTTCCTTCCTCATGGGAGTCATTTGTTCAGAGTATTGGTGGACAAGAGAAGTTACCTTAGTTTGATCGATTATGGATTGATTGTGTCCAAGAAGAGGCTCGAGTATTGTCCAAGAACATCTTGCAGAAACCCTAGGATGAAGGGACTCAAGCACTTACAACTCATGCAATAAGAGAGAAAGTAAGAAAAAAATTCAGAAAGAAAAATACAAGTGAAGGATCAGCTCCAGTCCGAAAACAGAAAAAGAAAGAGCTTTCAAAGATTAGATGTGTGTTAATTGTAATACATTTGGTCATTTTTCTTTCCAATGTCCTCAAAAGAAAAGGAAGGGAAGGAAACATTCATCAACAACTAATATTGATGAGAATCCACCACAAAAGAAGACAAAGGAATCTAAGCTTGATGAGTTGGAAGACGAACTACGAAAATAATATGTATTTTGAAGATATGTCCTTCTCCTTCCTTTACCATAAATGTGTCATTAATTTTTTTATGTTCATGTTTACATCGTTGTCTCAAGAAATGACATGGAGGTTACCATGGAAATGTTTTTGTTCTTGTCTTGTTCCGAGCAGGTTTCCGTGGAGGAATAATTGGTCACAACACTAGAAAACTGTTGTTCTTTTTTTTTCATTGTTCTTGTTTTTTGTTCAAGCAGGTCACAGATGATAGCTCTGAGAGAGCTATGATGATAGTTGAATATGGAAACAAGTTAGATTATCTCTGGTTTAATACATGGAGCAGATTGTCCATACATGGAGTTGTGGATGTGACAATAAACCTCCATGTATCGAAGGATATGAGGACATAACCTCCTAGAAAGAAGGATACTCTTGGGATACAGAGTGTCTCCTATGGATATTGGAAATGAGGAGTAGAAGGCTATGAAGGATGACCATACAGATCCCTCTAATTCAATTGTTCACTCTTCATATCAACAGGAAGAGTCAATAGAGCCAGAAGGGCCAGTGGATCTACCTAGAGATGTTGTAGTGACCAGGAGGAGGCTAGCATGGCTTCGTGATACTTTGCAGGATGCAGATAGGCATGCAACTCTCAGTGACACTTTTAGGGAGATAAAACAACCTCCAAGGTTATCGATTTATATGACACCGATCAGTCACATCATTGATTCCAAACCTTCCAGTTATGAGGAGGAGTAGGTGGCTCCACCAATGGTGAGGCAGATGGCCCCACCAAGTACCAGCTCAAAGAGAGCTAGAGTTCAAAGGGAGTCAGCCCTCATGATCCAGCAGGGAGGAACCACCTCCCAGGAAAGTTCATACAAGATCAAGACTTCATAAGAGGTAAGCAGATGCAGAGGGAGAAGATGGATCATGAGATTGTATAAACTCAGAGAGAGTCATGTTTCAAAGGGAGCGTGGTAGTTCAGAATCGATGGATACTAGATGAGCCTGGTTTTAACCAAGAATGATGCAAATCCCAACCTTTACCACAAAGTTGTTTATGATGATTCGTTTATCTTGGTGCTATATGTTCACGATATGTTCCTCACAGGAGCAGAGTGGCTCATTTTCAAGTGCAAGAGGGAGTTGAACTCAGAGTTCGTGGTGGAGGATCTTGGTCGGATGTACTATTTCTTGGGATTGGAGGTGTGACAGAGATCAGATGAGATCTTCCTGAGTCATGGAATATTTATGAGGTTCAATAGCATAGTTACACCTATGGAGACAAACCTGATAAATTTGAGTGATTCTACTTCAGATTCAAATTTGGTGGATCCCATTATGTACTGGCAGTTGATTGGATCCTTGATGTACCTCGTTAACATGAGGTCGGATATTTGCTTTGTAGTAAGCACCTTGAGCCAGTTTATGGTAGAGTTGAGATACTATTATTGGGTTGCAGCAAAGCATGTGTTGATGTACCTGCATGGTAAAGTTAGATATGGCCTCAGATATGTCTCAGGTGGTGAAGTGAAGTTGGAGAGATATACAGGTTCTAACTGGTTAGGGAGTTCAGTATACATATTGGGCACCTTGGGGTGTTTCTTCAGCTAGGTATCAGTGACAATTTTAGGAATGCAGGTATTTGTAACACTCAGTATAGCAGAAACAAAGTGTATCCCAGCCAGTGTTGGAAGTCGTGAAGCAGTCTGGATTTAGAATCTTCTTGCAGGACTTCATCTGATACATGGTGCAGAAGGGAGCAATGAAGCTCCAATACATATCCACAGATGAAAAAATTACAGATCATCCGAGACATGATACAGAAAGGAGCAGGGAAGCTCCAGTATCCAGAGATGAACTTGGTGTGATGCAGAATGTCTCCCTCACTAAGAGTGAGTGTTGATTTTTTTGGCAGCATCGGGCAGACATTCTCCTCTAATGGCCATGTGACTTAGCTAAGGAGAATGGACCAAGAATAACCTTTATCCTTGATCATGTGACTTGACAAGGACCAACAAATATTTGAGGTTTTGACGCTTCTCCAGATGGAAGTATTGGGTTGACACTCTCCTGAGATGGCCATGTGACTTGTCTAATGAGAGTGGAAAACATTCTCCTCTGATGGCCATGTGACTTGGCTAAGAAGAATGGCCCATGCATAGTCTCTATCCTTAATCATGTGATTTCACAAGGACTGATGAATAATTGACGTACATATGCATCAGACAAACATTCTTCTCTGATGGCCATGTGACTTAGCTAAGGAGAATGGTCCAGGAAATTGATGTTCTCCATGTATTAGCATCGAGCAGACACACTCCTTTGATGACCATGTGACTTGGCTAAGGAGAGTGGCCTAGGGCGTTGATGTTCTCTGTGTATTAGCATCAACCACTCTCCTTCAATGGCCATGTGACTTGGCTAAGGAGAGTGGCCTAGGGTGTTGATTTTCTTTGTGTATTAGCATCGGGAATTATCCTCCGATGGCCATGTGGATTGAATAAGGAGATGGCCTAGGTGTGGTCTCTATCCTTGATCATGTGACTTGAAAAGGATCGTTGGAGACCCGAGGTGTTATGTGGGAGAATTATATATCAACTGGGTGCTATGTGGAAGAAACATACATCAATTGGGTGCTATCAATTGGTTGCATGCCAGAGAAGACTACATCAACCAGGCTCAAGGACAACCTTTCTATGACAAAATAAATCCAAGTATGGAGAATTTCTCCCTCGTTGAGAGGGAGTGTTGAAGTTTTGCAACTTCAGGCAGTCATTCTTCACAAGGAAGTACAAGGAGACCCATCTGACCATTAAAGAAGCCTTAGGAAGAAATTGAAGACCCGTGAAGAGAAGTCGGCCCCACCAATAAAAGTCATAAAATAATAAAGAAAAATTGAAGACCCAGAATGAGAAGGCGGCCCCACAGAAAAAGACAGGCGCATGGATTAGTATAAATACGAGTTGGATCATTTCATTTAGACACACAGTTCTCTTTCTGCAGTGCACACTTGATTCGTGTCAATTGCATCTTCCTAGTTTTAGTTCTTGGTCTACTTACTTATGCGTTATCTTGGAGAGGTGCTAGGCTTGGAGGATCTTTCTCTTGGTTGTTCTTGGTCATATTATTGAGGCGCTAGATCTTGGAGGCGCTAGACTTGGGGAGGACTTTCTCTGTATGGTATTTTGATATATTGATGGTGATGTACCGGTAATATCTTCGATTGAATTCTTATATAAGAAAGGTTGTTGGGTTTTCTCCCAAGGTTGGGTTTCCCAAGATAAATTCATGTGTTCTTGTGTCTATTGTGCATGGTTAATATTTCTAGATCTTGTTATTTTCGTTGCATTGTTATAGTTGAGATTTTCAGTGTATAGTTATTCTATGATAACTATTGTATGAAAGTGAACCTTGTTTTGACATCATAAGGCAATAATTATCAGATCTGAGAATCCAAAAAAAAATAAACATCCCATTCGTTTAACTAGGAATCTCTATGTTGGGAGCTCAAGGAAACTCACTGCTAGGAAAACTACCAACAAAAACAACAACAAACACTTTTTGTTACAGTGCAATTCATACAAGAGTTCACTCTTCAAGACTAACAACCTGGTTCTTCAGTTTTCATCTCCAAAATGTTCCAAAAATGCTCCATCATTCTCTAGAATTCTCCCTCCATGGATGTTCCAACTGATCCAAAAATGGATCTGGGGGCCAAAATGGGTCCAGGAAGGCCTAAAAATCAAAGTACTCAAAATCACCTCAAAATGGATGTGTGCGTAGGTCTCATCGTTACAAACCCAACACAACTTGAATGGGCTCAAACGGACGTTGTATGCGAAATATATCATGATCTGTTTGTTTTTCCAAACATGCAAAATTTTGATGACTTTGCAGTCCATACAGTGTCGACGTGGTAGCTGACTGTACAGGTTGTACGGTCGTACATGTGGCGTGGCAGTGGTGCATTGGCATGATGACATGGATAGGTGATGACGTGGACAGGTGTTGACGTGGGTAGGTGCATATGTGGACGAGTCAGATTGTGACACGTGGCACCACCGCAAGGGTGACACGTGGCACGGGCTGACGTGGAAAGGTCCGTACAACCGTATGAAATGTGGCAACTAACTAACATGGCAGGTGCAATGGAATGTTGATTAGGCAGACAGGTGGCCGAATCATCGCTTGACAAGTGTCTGGTTGATGGCGAATGTCATGGTGCCACATGGCCCATTCATGGGCTACCACGTGGCACCCCTCCATTGGTCGATTTGTATGGAAAAAGTTTGTGACTCCACCGTAGTCGAACCCATGACCTTTGGGCATGGGGGAAAGGTTTAGAAAGGGTCAGGCTACCAGCTCGCCCAGGGGTGTTATTTAACACTCATACTTGTTTGTATCTATTTAAGTTGTATCCAAAGTTCAAATGATGGAGAATAGGGTTGGGGCTAGGCCCCAACCCCCGACACTACCATACGACCTTTACAATATGATTTTTCTCTTAAATTATGGAGTGCGCGGTTAATGCCTATGGTTCAGCCCTAGTCTTATCCATTTACCACATTCCCTTTTGTTATACCTTAGTGCGGTAACGGGGATAATGCTCGGTCAGCAGGGTTAGCCCGTCGACCAAGGGCATGACCAGGGGCTAGCTACTATTGAGCGTGTGGAGCTTGGGGGCACAGCCATATGACCAAGCACATGTAACCAAGGGCCAACAGATAAGGGGCCAACGCACTAGCACCAAACCAGGGCCACATGGAGGGCGTCCAGGTGACTAGGAGCCCAAGGATCGGGGGTCGCGCCCTATATTTTGGCCCAAAGTGGGTTTTTAATCATATAATAAGGTTTTTATGGTTATTTCAGCCAGATTTGAGAGATTTTGGCCATTTTTGGAGGATCGGGAGCCCTTTTTAAGGCCAGATCTTGAGGGGATGTTGGGAGTTTGATGCCAAATTCAAGCCTATATAAACCAGAGGTTCTTAGCATCCTTGGGGGAGGTTCAACACAAGAAAATGTTGAAGAATTGCAAAGCCTAAGCCATTTTTATATAGGAAAGCTATTGAGGAGAGAAACTTTGCAGGCCATTTCTGGGAGCTTCCTTCATCTGTTTTCAGTGCCGTCAATTTTGATGGGTTCTTGAGATCTAGTAGAATATAGCCAGATCAGTTTGTAATCCATTCGACACTTTTATGATGTACATTTGAAGCTTCGAACAAAAATAATAAATCCTCACCCACTAAGACAAAGGCCCGGAGACGTAGGTGATATTGCCGAACTCCGTTATCAACTTTTGTTGTTATGGTTTGTTGATCCTTGTGCTTATTTCCATATCTGTATATCTTATAATGGTTGCTTTGTTTCATCATTAATTATTCCTTATTTCATCAAATTCCTAAATGGTTATTTAACTCATGTTTTAAAACTCAACCATTGTCTTTAAAAGATCTTTTCGGATCAAGTGGTATCAGAGCTAGTTGACGGTTGGTTTTTGAGTTTGCATGACTACTAGGAAAATGGCATCTAAAGAGGGACTTTCTCAATATGAGAAGAATTTTCAAACTACTCTCTTTGCCATGGCAGAGATGGTGAAAGTGTTGTATGAAGATTATTTGGAATGAAAGAGATTGGTTCGATGGAAATCTTCAAAGAACGACAAAAGCGAAGAAGAATTGAAGGAATTGCCTTCTACACCTGATTCATAAATCATCTCTAAGGTATGCAATGGAAGTCATTCATCAATTCCGCATTGTTCCCATCAAGATGGTTCTTTTGGTGCATTTGAAAAACATACAAGAGTTATAGGTTTGAAATTGCTAACCAAGATGGGTTATGAAGGAAAGGGCCTTGGAATTAAGGGCCAATGTATCATTAATCCCATAGAGGTTGTGGAAAGACCTCGTTATTTAGGATTGGGATATGGCGAAGAGGATATTGGAGAATGCTCCAAAACATTGGAAGCAAGTGATGCTTCAAATGAACAGCTTAAGTCATTGCGGGAACAATTCACGAAAGGTGATGGTGTATCACTCCATGATGGTTATAGTGAATGCAAGTCATCTCCAAAGAAAACTAAAGATAAGCAAGACAGGTATAACGGTCATGGTTGTTCCAAATTTTTATTTGATTATAAAAATCATAATCATGTAATCCAAAACTTGTGGAATATGTATCATTGTTCGTTTTGTCATTCACCCAAGCATTGTGTGGCCAAGTGTTGGAAGAGGCAATCTTTGTACAGGAAATTTTTGTCGACCATGAAGGAGACATTACATAAAGACTCAAATCCACAACGAAATAAAGAGAAGGGAAAACAAGTTTGGATGTCGAAAAACCACTGCACTTATTGAAACAAGGGTGGACATCAAAAGGATAAATGTTGGAAGCTTAATCCGGAGCTTCGTCCAAAGAAGGAAAAAAAGATTGTGCATGTACTCACAAAGGAAGAGGTAGTACCAGTGAAGCGAGAGGAACAACATGAAGGAAAGAAACCATTCACTTGGTTTTTCCAGAAGTGGATGTCACGTCTTCATTGTATTTTGCTTCCATTAATGTAATTACACATGTTGTAATGATGACCTGTTATAACATCATTTTGTACAACATAGTGTTTTGTTTTATCGTTATGAGTATGTAATCAATAAGGTCAATTTTGTAACCTTTTGGAGGACCAAAAGGACTTAGTGGGGAGGATTGATCCAAAAATGGATCCAGGAGCCAAAATGGGTCTAGGAAGGCCTAAAAATAAAAGTTATCACAATCACCTCAAAACTGACGTGTGCGTAGGTCTCATTGTTACGAACCCAATGCAACTTCAACGGGATCAAACGGACGTCGTATGCGAAAGATATCTCCATTTGTTTGTTTTTCCAAACATGCAAAATTTTAATGATTGTGCAATCGGTACAGTGTTGACGTGGCAGATGACTATACAGGTTGTACGACCGTACAGGTGATGTGGCAGTGGTGCATTGGCATGCTAACATGGACAGGTGCTAATGTGGACAAGTACTAGTGTGGGCAGGTGCAGATGTGGAATAGTCATATTGTGACACATGGCATCATTGGTGCATGGGTGACACGTGGCACAGGATGATGTGGCAAGGTCCGTATAGTTGTACTACACGTGGTAGATGCAATGGCATGCTGACTGGGCAGACATGTGGTCGAATCATCGCTTGACAAGTGTCTGGTTGATGTTGAATATCACGGTGCCACGTGGACCAGTCATGGGCTTCCACGTGGAACCCCTCCATTGGTCGATTTGTATGGCAAAAGTTTGTGACTCCACCGGAGTCGAACCCGCGACCTTTGGGCGTGGGAGAAAGGTTTAGCAAGGGTCGGGCTACCATCCTGCCCATGGGTGTTACTTAACACTCATACTTGTTTGTATCTATTTAAGTTGTATCCAAAGTTAAAACGACAGAGAATAGGGATGGGGCTAGGCCCCAGTCCCTGACACTACCATAGGACCTTTACAGTATGACCATGCTCTTAAATTATGGTGTGTGCAGTTAATGCCTACGGTTCAGCCATGGTCTTATCCATTTACCATATGCCCTTGTGTTATACCTTAGTGTGGTTACGGGGATAGCGCATGGTTAACTGGGCTAGCCTGCCGACCAAGGGCATGACCAGGAGCTAAGATCCAAAGGCCAGCTATTGTTGAGTGCGTGGAGCTTGGGGGCACAACCATATGGCCAAGCGCATGTAACTAGGGGCCAACACACTAGCACCAAACTAGGGCCACATGGAGGGCACCCAGGTGACCAGGATCCCAAGGATTGGGGGTTGGACCCTATATTTTGGCCCAAATTGGTTTTTTAACCATATAATAAGATTTTTATGGTTATTTCAGCCAGATTTGAGAGATTTTGGCCATTTTTGGAGGATCTGGAGCCCTTTTTTACGCCAGATATTGAGGGGAAGTTGGGAGTTTGTTGCCAACTTCAAGCCTATATAAACCAGAGGTTCTTAGCAGCCTTAGGGGAGGTTCAGTACAGGAAAATGCTAAAAAATTGCAAAGCCTGAGCCATTTTTATGCAAGGAAACTATTGAGGAGAGCAACTTTGCGGGCCATTTCTAGGAGCTTCGTTCATCCGTTTTCAGTGTTGTCAATTTTGATGGGTTCTTGAGATCTAGCAGAACACAGCCAAATTATTTTTTAATCCATTTGGCACTTTTATCATGTACTTTTGAAGCTTCAAATAGGAACAAGAAAGCCTCACCCACTAAGACAAAGGCCCGTAGACGTACACAATATTGCCGAACTCCATTATCAATTTTTATTGTTATGGTTTGTTGATCCTTGTGCTTATTTCCAGATCTGTATATCTTATAATGACTGCTTTGTTTTATCATTAATTCTTCCTTCTTTCATCAAATTCATAAATGGTTATTTAACTGATGTTTTAAAACTCAACCATTGTCTTTAAAAGATGTTTTTGGATCACCAACTCTAAGCTCTATTTCTTTCTCTCTACTTGTTATTCATGCCAAAACATGGACTTGCTACAACTACTATAGCTTCCCATACGAATTTTCTTCTCTTTGGCTTACTTTCTTGACTCACACACTTCCCCAAGTTGATTGTACTCAGCCCCCATGCTCCCAATAACTATGGGATGTGACTTCTCACACCCACCCTCTTACATGCATTCAATGATTAGATTTGGGGACTCTCAATCAAAAAATAGAGCTTAATACATAATGATAATAAAAATCAGAAATGTGAGTGGAATTAATAGACATGGGTAATCCCCCTTAGATCCCCTCTCTTAGACATTCTCTTAGACTCTCCCCTCTCTTGTGGATTAATTCAACCCCCATCTCTGCCCATATCCCCTAGCCACTGACATCACATTTTATTATTAAAATTCAGAAATACATTTCGCATATAAATCGCTTGGTCATAACCACACACTATATATACATAAGCATTAATTAAACTGGGGATTATAGTGGGGATGTTACGTCGTCAACTTCTTAAGCTTAAATATAGTAATAATAAATTTGATATGAACTAAATAATCACCATTCACGGGTTCAAATCCAATGGTGGATAGGGTATTTATAGCTTCGTAGACTTTAGTAGTCAAATCGTTGCACGGAGGGGATCCCTTGTCCCACAAACAAGGGGTTTCATACACCAATTTGGTATCTCACTCGGTCATAACCTTAAAAATAAATTAAATATATATTCTTTGATGATTGGGGATGGATTATTAAAAAAATTGAAGCTTGAGTCTCAATATGGGTAAATTGACTATTTTCCAATGGAGGAAGGCTTGTCCTACTTAAATCGATATTGGAGATCATCCCAGTAGTATGGCCCTTTATTGTCACCATACCTAAGGGGATCTTGACGAAAATTAGGATAATTAGCTTTTAATACTTATGGTTCGGCCCGATAAAAAATAGAAATAAATAATAATAAAAAGGACACATCTAACCAAATGGTCTTCAATTGTGTCTCCAAGGAATTGGGGGAGTGGGGATTAAAATGTATTCATTCCTTTGCACGAGTGTTGGCAGACAGAAATTTGTGGAGACTCACCCAGGGACATTCTCTTTGGTCACAAGTTATGAATGCCAAATATTTCCCAGATATCTCCATCATAGAATGGTTCAGGTCCTCAAACAAATCGCCAAGAGGATCAATAGTGTGAAAGGCAGTTGTGGAATCCTTCCCATTGGTTGGGGATTGGAGGACCTGGAAAGTAGGGGATGGAAGGAGTATTCAGCTTAGGGTGTTAATATTATGGTAGCTTCGGGAGGTATGAACCTCTATTGTGACTTATGACAAGACTAGAATCCTCTAGAAGGAAGCAAAGAATTGAAGGAAACCCTAGACAAGTTGTCGGTTGGACAAATACATTTAATATGAATTTATTGATACCCAGAAGGAGAAGTCGGCCCCAGTTAAACTGCCCAGATTACTATAAATACAGGGCACCAGTTTTCATTATTCATCATCTCAGCAGTTGCAGTGAGAGCTAAATCTGCGCAGGCAGTTGCAGGCAGCAGCAGTTTGGTGCGCAAGTTTCTGCGAGAGCTAGAAAGTGTTGCGCTAGCTTCTGGGTGGGATCATCTGTTCAACTTAGTTTTTATTTCTTGCTTGGTGCATTAGCCTCTCTTGGCTATTGGATTACTACCAGGATTCTCTTCTCAGTCAAGGTCAAGGTGCTCGGAGGGTGGCTTCGGCCAGTGGTTGGGTGGCGAGGGTATCGTCAATGGTAAAACGAGCACAATCTTCTATATTCTAATAGGTTATGGGCCCACACCCCTTCATTCAGCCTAAAACGCTAGAAGGAAACATAGCTGCTAGATATTGAGCTCATTGAGGAACTACCACTAGGGTTACTAGCAGGAGTAGCTTCCAAAGCATTGCAGCTAGGGTTACTAGCAGAAGCAGTTGCAGAAACCCTAATTCTCAGATCCGACACCTTGTGATGGAGCATCTCGCTTAAGGAGAAGATATTCAGATGCGCCCTGACTCAATGCACCTATTGACTCTCTCAGAAGACAGAAATGACGAAGTTGAAGTTTTGGATCAAGGCATGACCAGTTACCAGTCAACCGAGGACATGTGTGAAACAATCAGTCTCTTACACTACTTAGCACTTACCCGGACAATTGAAGACGATATGTGGATAATCGACAGTGGAGCTTCCAGGCACATGACTGGAGATCAAGCTAGACTCTCAAATCTCAATGAGAGAAAGACATCGTACAAAGTGGAGCTTGGAGACAAAAGCACTTACCCCGTCGAAGGATTTGGACAAGCCTCCGTCAAGTTGGAATCAGGTAATCATGTTCACTTAAGCAATGTTTTATATGTACCTGGTTTAGAAAAGAATCTTGTATCAATATCATGTTTAGAAGACAAAGGAAACAGAATAGCCTTCATGGATGGAAAAGTGTTATCATGGCATAAAGATTCTAGCATAGAAGATGATAGGGTTATTGGAAGACGTGAAGGAAATTTGTATAGATTACTAGAACAAAATGAAGAAGCTCTAGTACATGACGAAGTCAACCCTAATGAGCTTTGGCATAGAAGGTACGCTCATATCAATTATCAAGCATTACCTTTCCTCAGAAAGATGGTTGAAGGAATACCAGAATTGAAATCTACACACAAAGGAATCTGCAAGGGATGTGCCCTTGGGAAGAATATCAAGAAACCATTCCCAAGCAGCAACAACAGATCTAAGGAAACCCTAGATCTAATACACTCAGATGTTTGCAGACCAATGCCAGTCAGATCTCTAGGAGGATCTCTTTACTACGTAACCTTCATAGATTACTATTCAAGAAAGACATGGTTGTACCTATTGAAATCAAAAGATGAAGTATTCAGCAAGTTCCAAGAATTAAAGGCAGAAATAGAAAACCTTACAAACAAGAAGATCAAGACATTAAGAACAGATAATGGAGGAGAATACACCTCGAAGGAGTTCATTGCATTCTGCAAATCGGAAGGGATTAAGAGGGAGCTGATTGTTCCTCATAATCCTCAACAAAACGGTGTAGCAGAAAGAAAGAACAGATCTATCGAAGAAACAGTAAAATCCCTATTGAACGAGCAAGATCTATCCATGTTCCTATGGGGAGAAGCAGCAATGACGAAAATATATGTACATAACATAAGCCCTCATCGCATATTGAAGGACATGACACCAGAAGAAGCATTCTCAGGTAAGAAACCTAACGTAGAAAACTTAGGATTATTTAGATGTCAAGTTTACTCTCATATTCCCAAAGATAAAAGAAATAAACTAGAACCCTCAAGAAAGAAGGGGATATTCGTGGGATATAGTGATTCATCCAAAGCCTACAGAATATATATTCCAGAACAACACAAGATAGAAGTAAGTAGAGACGTAACATTCAATGAAAGGATGGCCTTCAAAAAATCTATTGAAGAAACTATAGAAGAAGAAGAAATTGAAGAACCAAATGAAGAAAACACGGAAAGCGAAAATAACGAAAACGATCAATCTGATCATCCTATGGAGCCATGTGAGAACATTGATCCAGATAATATACCAAAGAACAAGAAAGGACCAACTTGGCTTGAAGCCACATTACAAGACGTAGAAAGAATCAAGGTTCCAGAAGGAACATCCAGGAAGAGTAAAAGACCAAAAAGATTCTCAAGTTATGTAGCATACATGACAAAGCTTCTAGATGAAGAACCTACTACATTTGAAGAAGCAGCTAAAAAGGGACAATGGAAAGAAGCTATGGAGGAAGAACACCAGTCCATTATGAAAAATGAAGTATGGGAAATTGTACCCAGGCCTAAAGAGAAATCAGTGGTAACCTCAAAATGGGTATACAAGATCAAACATGCAGCAGACGAAAGTGTGGATAAATATAAGGCAAGATTTGTGGCCAGAGGGTTCTCCCAGAAGGAGGGAGAAGACTATGACGAAACCTTTGCTTCGGTGGCAAAGTATACCTCCATCAAAGCTATCATATCTCTTGTCGCTTCCATGGGATGGAATCTACACCAGATGGATGTAAAGACAGTGTTTCTCAATAGAGCTATTGAAGAAGAAGTATATATTGAACAACCTCAAGGATTCGAGGTACATTCCAGAGACACTCACGTTTGCAGATTGAAGAAAGCTCTATATGGACTCAAACAAGCTCCAAGGGCTTGGTACGCTAGAATGGACAGTTATCTAACAAGACTTGGTTTCTCCAAGAGTCATGCAAATCCAAACCTTTATTACAAAGTCGTGGACAATGCACCTGTGATTCTACTATTATATGTTGATGATCTATTCATAACAAGTGAAGAATCTCTAATCATCCAGTGCAAGAAGGATTTAGCCTTTGAATTTGATATGAAAGATCTAGGTCTCATGCACTATTACTTGGGACTAGAAGTATGGCAGAAGCATGGTGAAGTATTTCTTGGACAAGGAAAGTACGCAATAAAGATCCTTCAGAAGTTTGGAATGATGGACTGTAAATCCATGGACACTCCTATGAATGCAGATATAAGAAAAGTGAAAGTCCCAGATTCCGATCCAGTAGATCCATCTCTATATCGGCAGCTAATTGGATCATTGATGTATTTGGTAAATACTCGACCAGATATTTGCTTTGTTGTAAATACATTAAGTCAGTTCCAGGTGGAACCCAGACAAGAGCATTGGATAGCTGCAAAGCATGTCCTAAGATATATTTGTGGGACAATAAACTATCGCTTGAGATATATCGCATCTAGTGATATCCAACTTCATGGATTCACATACTCTAATTGGGCAGGAAGTGCAAAAGACAGAAAGAGTACTTCAAGTATGTGTTTCAGTTTGGGCTTCGCTATGATATCTTGGGGCAGCAGGAAACAGAATTATGTCGCACTCAGTACAACAGAAGCAGAGTATATGGCAGCTTGTGAAGCATGCACAGAAGCAGTATGGATAAGGAAGTTAATCTCCGATTTATTTGATCAAACTCCAGAATCGACCATAATATATTGTGATAATCAGAGTTGCATAAGATTATCTGAACATCCAGTGTTTCATGAAAGGTCGAAGCACATTGAGATCAAATACTACTTTATTCGAGATAAATTCCAAGAAGGAGAGGTAAAGCTCGAGTATATCCCCATTGATGAGCAAACAACAGATATCCCGACAAAACCTCTATCCAGAATCAAGTTTGCATATTTCCGAGAGAAGATGGGGATCATGGAAATAACTCCCTTAGATGAAAGAGAAGATTCTCCAAGCTAGAGAAGGTACGGAAAAATATTCTCGAAACACATTTACTTTTGTGATTTAAATAACTCTCCAGTTAGGAGGGAGCACTGAAAACATTATTTATTTTTAATTGAAAATTAGTCCAGATTGGATAGATGCTTTCTAGTTCGGAAAGTGGATTGAGATTTCTAACAGACAGTGACTTCCCATTGTAGTTAACATGGGAGGTAGAGTGATTGTTGATGTATCATAGACAATGACTTCCCATTGTGGTTAACATGGGGAGTGGTCTAGGACAGTCATTCTTCTTGGCAGTCACTCTGAGTAGTGGTCAAGTAGAATGGTTTGCTTCATCGGGCAGTCATTCTTTCGAAGTTCACAGTTGTGAGCAGTTTCAAAGAATGGTTCGTTTTGGAGGTTGATGCAGAACAGACATTCCTCGAGGGTTATACATTCTCTCCAAGTTACACTTTGTTTAGTGTCAGAGGAATGGCCCAGGGTGGGGAATGGTCCGGGCAGTTATTCCTTAGGGAAGACTCATTCTCTCCAGGTTACACTTTATTTAGTGTCGGAGGAATGGCCCAGTGTGGGGAATAGTCCAGGCTCAGCAATTAGGGACAGTCATTCATTAGGGCAGACTCATTCTCTCCAGGTTACACTTTGTTTAGTGTCGGAGGAATGGCCTGGGGTGAGGAATGGTCCAAACATTTCTTAGGGTTTATACATTATGTCCAGGGTGCACTTTAATTAGTGTAGGAAGAATGGCCCAGGGTGAGAAATGGTCCAGGCTCAGAAATCAGAAATAATCCCTCTTCCTTGTTTGAGAAGAATGGGGCAGATAGCCCATTGTTGATATTCTATACTGAGGGTAGACATTCTTTCAGATCTCACAGACGTGAGTGAAAGATTGGCCCAGATGATTCAGTTTTTATCATAACATTGATTCTATGCAGGTTGCTATCAAATGTTTGTTATGAAGAATAAATGACAGTAGATATGCTACTGTGGTGGATTTGTTCCACTATTTGTGATTATGTTTCACAGTTTGAGTAGTTGTGTACCACCTGAATAGACACAGGTGTGTTCTATTAATTGATATTGTACCAGTTGTCATAGGAGATTATCCAGTTGGATAATAATAACAGGTGCTCGTAGTGCTACCAGTTGAATGGTATGTTGTGCTCAAGACCATACCTCCCTAGCTAGGAGGGAGTGTTAATATTATGGTAGCTTCGGGAGGTATGAACCTCTATTGTGACTTATGACGAGACTAGAATCCTCCGGAAGGAAGCAAAGAATTGAAGGAAACCCTAGACA
>ML790376.1:201438-217314 GCA_009831015.1 Picea engelmannii | reverse complement strand
TTCCACTTCAGTTAACTATTTCCAAGTGCTCATTGATAATAGACTAATATTTATTGTCCAACTATTATTAAGGGATAATAATAGTCGACATACATCTATAAATAGAATTCGCTCACCATCTATAAATAGAATTTGCTCATCATCTAAAAATAGACTTCCACCTAGAAATAGCCTGAGGCTCCATCCTAGCGTAGGTGCATAATTTTCACTAGGATCTTCTTGTTGAATCTCAACACTTCCTCTCAACAAGAAAGGGATTATCCTTCACCCCGATCCTGTCTCTATGGTATTCGAATTTTCTCCTAGTGAGTGCCTTCGTCAGAATGTTTGCATCCTGATCTTCCATAGGAATGTATTGAAGCAACATGATCTTCTGCTGCACACAATCTCTGATATGATGATACCAGATATTTATATGCTTATATATATCATGAAACACAAGATTAATCGAGAGTTTAATGCAACTCTGATTATCACAATGAATCATTGTAGGATCTAAATGAGAACCAAACAAACCAACCAAGATCTTTCTCATCTAGATAGCCTCACATGCAACTTGACTCGCTGCCATTTATTCCGCTTCCACTGAACTGAGTGCCACGGATCTCTTCTTCCTGATGTACCAAGAAACAGTTGTAGATATGATACTAAAGATCCCCCTGATGTGCTCTTTCTGTATGTTGGGTTGCTCGCCCAATCTGCATCCGTGAAGCCATGCAACTTCACCTCATCCATTTGTTTGTACCATAATCCATACTCAGATGTGCCCCTCAGGTATCTCAGGACATGCTTACCCGCCTTCCAAAAGAGCTTGGTAGGCTTAACCATCACTTGACTCAGTTGGTTAACCGCATGGCAAATGTCTGGTCTCGCGTTCACTAGATACATTAGTGAACCCACTAACTGTCGATAGACAGTATCATCCACTACTTTTCCAGAAGTAGCATCATCTTTCTTCCATTTTCCTGGAAGAGGAGTATCGATGGGTTTGCATCCCTCCATGTGAAACTTACCCAGTATCTCCCTTGCGTACTTGCCTTGAGACACAAAAAGTTCACCATCTCACTGCCATATTTCCAATCCAAGGAAATAATGAAGGAGGCCCATATCCTTCATCTCGAACTCCTTTGCAAGGTCCTCCTTGCATGAGTGTATCAGCTTCTCATCGCCAGTTAGTATTAAATCATCAACATAAAGAACAATGATTAAAATATTACCCTTGTAGATCCATCTTGAACCTACCACTGAATTGTCGACCAGTCTTGGGACAATTTCTCATGCACTGTTTTTTACAATGGAGTCATACTCCTCTACCATTGCATCAACCCAAGTGGGATCCTGCACTGCTTCCTAAAAGTAAGATGGTTCAGTCACAATACATTTTCTCATGAGAGCCATGTATCTAGTAAATCGATCAGGAGACTGTCTTTGTCTGCGCTGTGAAGTAGGGGCTCCTACATTATGTGCAGCATCTAGTCTCAATCTATTAGCTTCTGTGGTGCGCTTTCTGCTATTTCTGATGGATGGCTCTACATGAGTGGCTTCCTCCACTCCATGAACCTCCTCATGTGGTTGATCCACATCTTGAGACTCATCTTTGGGAACCAACAGTTCCTCCTCCACATGCAATTCTAGCTCCCTCTCAAGCAACAACCGCATGGCTTTCCCTTCATCGGATTTTATATCCCATCGCATAATAGTCATCTTACTGTTAGGAAAATACACACGATAATTATGGGGTGTTTCTGTGTACCCCACAAATATCCCAACTTCAGCAGTCAGCTCCAGCTTCTTCCGAGCGTTCTTGGTCACATGCACATAAATAGATGAGCCAAAAATCATAAAGTGAGAAACATCTGGTTTCTTACCAGTGAAAGCTTCTTCAGGTTTACTCATGCAAAGTACTCTATGAGGACAACGGTTTTGCACATAAACCACAGTGTTGCATGCTTCCACCCAAAAATGCATTGGTAGGCCCTGATCATGCAACATCTCTCGTGTTGCACCCATGATTGTTCTGTTCTTCCTCTCCACGACCCCATTTTGTTGTGGGTTATGAGGCACTATGAGTTCTCTTCGAATTCCTTCTTTTCTACAGAAGTATTTGAATTCGTTAGAGATGTATTCTCCACCATTATCGCTCCTTAGAGCCTTCACTTGCTTCCCCGACTCTTTATCCACCAATGTTTTAAACTCACAGAACTTAAAGAATGTTTGATCCTTCTTCTGCATGAAGAAGATCCAACATTTACGAGAAAATTCATCAACAAAAATAACATAATACTTATGTTTTGTTGTTGAAGCAACCGGGAATGGTCCACACACGTCTATGTGAACTCTCTCCAGGATCACCAAAGCATAGTTCTCCTTTTCATGAAAGGTGGACTTTACATACTTCCCCATGGTGCAACCCTTGCACTGATCTAACTGAGCAAGTGTTCCCATTGGAAGTCCAATAGATATTTGTTGCATGATTTTCAAGGCTACATGATGAAGATGGCCCAATCGCTTGTGTCATAATTCTCCCTCATCCCGACTCACCACTTTTTTGCCTTGCCCATCATGGTAGCGTAACCATCTACCTCCATCTTGTAGAGATTCTTAACTCAAATCCCTATCTTCTTGACTTGACCCATTTTTTTATGTCTCAGTAAATCTTTTCCCTCGCTGAAAACAACGACATAGCCTCTGTCCTCCAACATTGCGACTGAGACCAAGTTTTTCTTCAAACTTGGAACATGAATAACATATTTCAATTGAAATGGTTTACCTGACTCTCTCTGAAAGGTAATGGTACCAATGCCAGTCGCACTATAATGTCCATCTTCACGCATCTCTATATTCATTTTGAGATCTTTCTCCTCCAAGTCACTGAAAAGATCCTTATCTCCCGTCATGTGGAAGGAGGCGCCACTATCCAAATACCACACCGATCCCAATGCACTTGATGCCATGCATGCGATCAAGGAGAAGTCAAGTTCAAATTGCGAGGTCAGGGCCTCACCAACTGCAACTCCAACAACCTTCTTGTTCTTCTTCTTATGCGAACAGTTAATAGTGAGATGCCCATGTTCGTGACAGTGAAAACACTTCACTTTGGACAAATCCAGCTTCTTTCCTTTAGACTTGGATTTTGAATGGAATTTCTTCCCCTTCCCTTTCCTTTCCTTGGGAGCCAAAGCACAATCCTCTTCATCATCATGCTTTGATGAAGATCCATCTCTGGTGTTCCTCTTAAACTCCTCCTGCACCAAATCCAACCACAGTCATTCCCAATCTGGCAATTTTTCCCTTCCATTGATAGAGTCTTGATAATTATGCCAACTCTTGGGAAGTCCTAGGAGAGCCAAGCTCACCAAATCATCATCAGTGACTGTTATTCCCACACTCCCTAGCTCATCCCAACATTGGAAAAACTTTGTGAGATATTTTGGAATGGAGTTTCCCTTCTCCATCTTGATCTTCCTGAGTTTATCTTTGAGCGCCAATTTCCTATGGTCATTGTTGTTTTGGAATAGATCCTTCAAGGCCTTCCACATTTCATATGGTGTGGATTTCCCATGGATATTTGAGACAATGTGGTCTCGTACTCCCTCCAATAGGATCCTCCTCGCCTTTGCCACTTTCTTTCTCCATGCATCAAGATTTGCAGCGTCTGTAGCATCTGGCTTAGGAACATATTTGTCAATGAATTCCTTCAAGCCATTGTCTTCAAGTACTGCCTCCATCCTGTCCTTCCAAGCAATGTAGTTCGATCTGCCCTCGATTGCATACTATAACCTCAAGCCATTGAAATCCATTTCAATCTTGAATCAGCTGTAGCACCAAGAAAGTCTTTCTGGAAATTCGAATTCTATCCAATCACAAACTCAGCTTCTATAATCTTCTATGCTCTGATACCATGTAGAAATTTTAATACAAATTATGTATTGCATGGATTCTCCTGATCTAACAATTATATGTCATTGTTAAATACAAAATCACTTCTACTAAAATTCTTGCAGAATTTAAAACACGATCGCCAATTGCAATATCAAGAAGAGAGATCAATCACACATAACACAGATGTTTTACCGAGAAAGCATAAAGATAAAAACCCCACTATCATATATTATGTATATATCATGGATCATGAAACAATCTCATACAAAAATATAATCCAAGAGCTCTTGGTACAATATACAATCGTCTCACATTATCATACAAAAATTGGCAAATGCATGTGTCAATTTACTGCCTCTAGACAGCTTGCCTCCTTTGTGCAATCCCTACTAATGGAAATCATGTTGGCATGTTTTCAGACAGAGGCAGAGTATGACTTTATGTAACTTGGAAAGTTTGAATATGGGAGGGCCTTCATCAAAACCTATTAAGTGTGCCAACCAAAAGAGTGAAAGAAAAGACCCGGGTAGATGGATATGTCCCAAGGGGAATAGTGAAAGAAAAGAACCCTTCAAGAATAAGTGTGCTAGTGGTACATGTTGGGATTACTTCATGGCTTATGGTGTCACTAAATCCATTTCTATGAGCACCTTTATGGAGGGTGTGCTTGCTCTTGAGTTACCACTTTATAAGCACTACGTTTTCCCAAACCCCTTTATATACCCTCTTATGTGTCCTCTTATCATATTTGAAATTCCTCTTTTATAAGGTTTCAATCTATAACATTGCTGCTTGGGACTGGGGTGAACGCGAAAAGGGTAAAGCTCAAGTTTGGACTGGCTTTTGAGAGTCCTTTGTTATCATTCCTTTCTTTCTTTAGCATCATGTTTTATTCTTTTAGTAGAAACTGTAATCAACCTCTGGGCCTTTAGACCCTCTTCTCATGTGAGAATGGACCATGACCCATTACCGAATTTTGGAACATTACAACAAGCTCCAAGATGGAAAGTGTTAAGTGTGGTGGGGAACAGAACGTTACCCTTGTGAGGGCCCCCCAGTAGTACCCATTTTACCTGGGTGGTGACAACACGGGACTAGGGCACAAATGTTGGCCACCAAGGTGAAACAAGGAAACACACATAAGTTCTTGAGCCAGTGATCCATTATCCAAATTCAACCAATGATCTTCATCCACATGCCTAGTAAATTAAGCACAACACTTCGCATGAAAGAAGGACTAACATACCTCATGGTGACGTTGGCTTCCCATCTTTGGTACATTGAGTTGATTGGATATGATGAGCTTCGTTGATATGAAGTATAAAAGGCTATCTAAGGGGGTTTGTTGGGTTGTCATATGTGGACATGTTGATCATCATCATGGTTGGGATCATTGTCTCTGTTTCAGGCCACGAGACATGATCTCCTCTAGTTACCCCTAGGCATGGGGGGTAACACTACCAATGAACCCCTTCTTCCATGATCAAACAAAACATATTAATGTGCATTTTCATTTCATTTAACAACTTGTATAAAATAGAAAAGTTGAGCCAAAATCTTGCCCAACTCAAGACTAGACTTGGGCCATTTGTACAATGTAAATATAAACTTAGTATAGTTTCTAGAATAACCATTAAAGAAAGATGTTAGAGGTATTCAAATAATAATGGTCATCTAAACTATAAAATTATGCATATTAATAAAGTCATTTTTTTTTTGTCTTAATCTAAATCATATTTTGGTGTTATATTAATGAGTTAAAGCATATTTAAATCATTTTAGAGTTCATGCATGCATTAGGGTTTATGTCATTCCTTTACTATAAAAGGACATGCTCTCTCCATTTTATTATATAATAAGTATTTCTCTCTTCCAAGTTCATTTATGTTCTTGGTTTCTTTTTGTTATAGACATCTTCTCGACCATCTAAATAAGAAACTTCTAGAAGCATGTAAAATCTATATAAATCTTATATAGATAAAATATAAAGGTTAAAAAACCATTGGGAGAAGAAAACTTAGAGACAAATCAAGTGGAAGAGTCCAAAAAGGTTAGAATAGAGGATAAAATGGTTTAAATAAATGGAAAAGGTTAAGAAATCTGCTAAAAGTATCAAGCTAAGTATGCAAGAAAAAAGAAAAGTTCAAGTATAACCAAAACTATGGTATTTAGTTATGATTGAAATTTATGGAAAAAATTATCATAAAGCTATGCTTTTAATTACTTGGCCTATTAATTTCCTCTCTCCATGTTTTTATTACTCAACAATAAGAGGGAAAGTGAAATAAAATATCGTTAAGTGCAATAAAATATTGTTATGGTCACTGATTAAGTTTACAACAACAATTCTTCACATCCTTATAGAGATCTTTATGCAACACGATGGGTTATTGAGAAAGGAGAGTGCCTTTGGAGTTGGTTAGAGGTAAATTTATGCTTGCACTATATTTGGTCATAATATTTTACGAGCTGATCGACACAAAGAAACAATCTTATTCCCAATTATATTTTATGAACTTTCTTATTATCAGTCCCGGTTTGTGACAAGGGACTCTAGCAATTGCTCGGCGGTCAACGATGGTTGACCACCTATTACTTGGTACGTTCTGCGTTTTAGTTGGTGCGTTTTGCTATGCTCTTCAAAACACAATATCCAAAGTTTCCTTCAACCATCTCCAAACTTATGTGGAAATGATATATTAATTTTATTTATTTTAAAAATAAAAATTATGTATTTATTTATAAAATTTCAAAAACCAAATTTTTGATTGGTTAATAGCCATGTGATATGACTATATTTCCTTGGTGTAAGTGAATATGTTTTAGCTAATTGTCAGTATTAATAAGTCGTTTAAAAATAAAATAAAATTTATTGGCCACTTTCCCGACTCTGATACTGTGACTTTACACTGCAATTGAATGTTTGAAAATACAATTGAAGTTCTAAATGCTATGTTGCAGTTTCTTGGGAAGGGAAGGACATTCCACTCGGCAACCTGCATGTTCCATCGCTTGCAAAACATAAGGTACATTGCGGCCTTCAAAACTTAACTTACAAAAGATGGACAAACAATTCCATTCTATGAAAGATAGAATATTACCTTAAAGGGATAGATGCATAAACAATAAATGACCAGTAATCTTCGCCATCTAATTCGAGCCATGGTGAAAGGCTGTTGTTGAAAATATGTTCTGAATTTTGATTGAATGCTATTGGTATTGTTATTTTCTTCATTAGCCAGAAAAAACTCTGAAAAATCCAATTAGTTACAACATATGAATGTATATTATGAATTCTATTAACGTACCTTGCATTTTTTAGTAGGGACCCAGTTGAAACAAATACAACTACTCTATGAATAGTTGAAGGAAGCTGAAGTTGAAGCACTACAACTACTCTATGAATCATTGAAGCAATCAATGTGTGAATTCCCACTTACATATCATCATCATGATATTCCTCAGCTAGTGTATTTTGGTAAAATACAGTAACTCATTAGCGTACTTGTAATTGATATCTTCTTGTGGAAAATCATCCTCTAATTGTTGTGTTCTTGTGTAAAATTATCCCAATTGAAGATTTGTACGAGATTGACCTTGCAGATTTGTATCATACTAAACCAAAGAATTTTTCCTAAGACTTTTATCTGTGGAGACTCCACCCTCTTGATAGGCTAATCCCTGCAAGAGTTTTTATGTCATTTTTTATAAACTAACAAATTATAATATGATGGTTATATTTTGTATTTTGTATGTTATACCTGTAACTGTAAGTGTTTTTAATGTCATTTGTTAGAAACTAACAAATCATAATATGATGATTTTATTTTGTATGGCATACTTGTAATTGATTTGAAGTTGCTTGTTTGACCTGTCATGTTCCTTTAGTTTGAAACACTATTTGTGATTGCAGTCAAAAGAAAAACAACCATAATTGTATTATCATGTGAGAATTCGTCCATCACTCCAACAAAACCTGTGGAGTTTTGATTTTTGTACCACTGGTGTTGCTTGTCTAGATTCTCTTGTCATGTTTCAAGAAATTATCTACTATTGGTGTTTCTTGTGCCAACGTTCTCATTGAGTTTCAAGAAACTCTCTAGTACATGTAACTCCGAAGATTCCTTTCTCCTTAGCAAGTAGCTGGTAGAGCTCACTTGAAATTGTTGCAGGTCAAACCCGTCGTTCTTTCTCCCACCCACTTTATTCCCCTCACCGGATTTCGTAGTGCTCACCCCCATACCACGAGGGTTTTTTTGATGTGCCTAGGACACCCAAGACCCTCCATATCCCCATGTGCCATAGAAAATTGGCCCTCTGTTGAATAAACTAAATTACTAGCATGTTCACAAATCTTAATTGACTAGTTTTTAGGCCCAAAACCGAGTTCAAAGTTAGGAGTTACATCATTTTGAGATTTTTCTTTTCAAGAGCAATTTATGCTAGAGCATGTTTGATGGAAATGGAGTCGAGTGTGATCCCTCGTGTTGTTGTTAAACTATTATACAAACCTTACAAACCTCATGCGTGAGAGTTCGGGGGAGAATATGGTGCTATCCTAAGGAGCCCTAAGCAATGGTAGTCTTGTCATTTGCATTCCATACTCTGGAAAAAGGTTATTCATGCAGGTCCCTGTAGGGAACAACCAGAGTCTTAAGGAGGCTGCTTTGTCTACAATAGAACTCCTAATTATTCAATTTGACCACTAAAGCATTAAAAATTCCTAATTTATCCAAAGCCATTAAAGCTCATAAAACCTTGCATGCATGTAAAACCATAGTGCTCATAGAAAAAACTTCTCACAATGTGAAGTGGAGTCATTCAAACTTAGGAGCTGCAAAATTTATGTTCATTACAATGCTCGGGATGTTGCGAATCCACTCCTTCAGCTGGAATATGCTGGCAAAAATTGCATGATACGTTCAAGTGTGGAGATGAGATATTAAACCCTTATTTGACCGACTTTGCTAATGAGTGCAACCTCTCAAAAATCGAAGAAACATTGATAGCCTTTGTCTTTTAGGTAGGAATAGGTGGGAGGATACCAATGGTCACCGTTGAGAATGATCTATAGCCTAGGCTTGAGGACGTCCCTGGAGTTCAGATACATCTAGCTAGCCATACCGCCCCCCCTGCAAGATGTATGCATCGGCAAATTGTGGGACTCTTACCAGTCTTACTAACCAGGCATTGTAGGTGGGCGAGCTTACAGAGGGAGGATAGAACCCATGTGAGTGTGATGCATGCAAACTAAGTGGAGTTGATGTATGGGCAACATGCATGCAAAGCAGGTGGAAGTTAGATGCACAAATATCCATGAACCGATCTCAGAAAGATGAGTACGTGTCTTCAAATAGATCCGTTATTCATTTTAAATAAATAAAATAACAAGGATTTAAATATTAAAATAATTTTATTTTTATTTTTGTAGTTTAGTAATTGTTATGAAGTACTTCATGAAACTGTAAAATTCCTGATGAAATCACATACAACCTTTGATGACTGTAGGTTGTATCTTGTTGTATCTTCATTGTAATCGGGCCATGTAAGGTTTAAAAATCATCTTCAAATCGATTAAATTAAAATTTTGGATTGCAAATTCAATAGCAACTAAATTTTCCATAAGATTTGCTCAACGAGAAAAAAGAAAAATGCCATCATTCCCACTACACCCTACCATTTCCTACTGGGATATTCTTCTTCTTGATGTTTTCTCTTAATACATGATAGCGCTCCTCTCCATCATCCATCTAAACAAACCTTGATTTTTTAATGTCTTCCATAACGCTTGGCACAGTTGTGGCCATTCGCTCATTGATCCTTTAGTGTATGAAATCTCACTAAGTTCATGTCTTTGAGATTTACCATGTTTTTGCAATTTTGTCCTACATCTTCATGATTGGAGTCATTCTTGGAACTACTAGCAATAGCGACGCTCTCGACGGAAGTTTCCCGTACTTTATGATTCTCTCTCTGAAATTAAATCAATACTATCTACACTCTCAACAAGAATAAGTGTATATTAAGATCTTGAATTGTTACTTTCTCTCTAAATTGCTACTATTTAAGCTCTAGACTAGAATAAGAGGATTTAAGGGTGAAATATTGTGTTGTCTCTGACATTCATTGTGAGTGTTTTAACCCTAGATTGAAATTTTAATTTCTATCGTAGTGCGATTTGATCTTTTTACTATCTGTTAGCACTGAATTTGGCATATCCATTCTCTTATATGGATTGGTGGTTAGTATCTATCATCAGTTATGGTTAAGAATTACAGATGTCTATCAAGCTTCTATGTGTTTGTTGGTTGTTTCAAGACCACCATGAGTTAAGGAAGGTCGAAACTGTACACTATTTTTTGTTTCTCGTGTCTGTATTCTTGCAGTGGCTTTCTATTGTCACTTTGTCTGCTTGACCAATGCTGAGAAAGACGGTAATGTGGTGTGTCTACACAATGTGTTAGAGTGATTTGAATCATGTTGGATTATCTGTTATACTTTTCATATTTTAAGGAGGGAGGAAATTGAGACGGGCTTTGTGCACCTATCTTGGCAAAGCACAAGCTTCGGGTTGCAAATGTTCGTTGAAGTTGAATTTGTAGCCAGTTCTATGGTAACTTATTGATTGGTGCTTTCGGCAATGATCATCGGATCTCAAATGTGATTCATTGAAGTCAGAGTTGGGCTATTGGTCCAAGGCTATAAGCATGTATCATTGTTCAATTTTTCATTTTTTGGGGGCTACGAAAACGTTAAGAAAGGCAAATGTGTGCTCTTCATCCATTGGTCTACATGGTTTTTGGATGAAAGCATAAGCTTTGTTCCGTCAGACTATAGAGATTCAACTTCACAAATTTTGGAGGGCTTTCTTTTGTCAACCCTACAAGTTCTAAATGGTTTCCAAGGTTGTAATGGTGAGTTAAAGGTTCATGCTCAATTCCAATAGGTAACATTTGAATTTGAACCTTACATGTAAATTTTATTGCTCTAACTTTTATGGTCCCTAAATTAAGAATTGTTTTGATATGCCCATTCAGGTTGAGGCTTTGCCTTCTTGGATACTCGATAGCCATGATGTTTAGGTCCTTGTGTACATAAGATGTTGGTAAGGTTTTCTAGGTTATAACAATCATTATATTAGCTATTTTATTAAACTAAATCTAAAAGATCTAAAAGTGTTAAAAATTATAGGTTGTAATTGGATTGTTAACATTGTGCTCTTTTGATTCATTCATTTTGCAGTTCAAGCATTGAGACTGGTTTTTTTAGTATAATTTCCTTTTGATAATTACGAGTTCAAGAAGGGGATTGTCAGTCCATGGTTTCTCCTTTGCACCACATGAAGCTTGTTTTCTAGCTTAATTGTGGACTAAAATTAAAGTTGTTAATAATTTTGTAGTATAATCAATGCTCGAGCCATTGTTATGCTCTTTTTTGACTTCCAAATGTCTTGAATACAATTATAAACTAATAAGCATGCTCTCGACAAAGAACAATGGATATTCAACGATGTTCATAGATATGTTTAAAAGTATTTTTCCCAAAAATACTCATTGCTTCTATACAACAGTGAAGGGGGAGGAACTTAAAGATTTTGAAATTCTCTCTTTATTCCCTGTGGCGTAGTTCATTTAGCCTTACACGGGGATGCAGAGGAGCATCGATTGATTGGGCCTTCACTAATTCTGACCTTGACCTGATTTCAACTCTAGCAAATCATTATGTAAATGCATTCATGTTATAGCGTGGTTGCATCCCCTTAAAGGCAGGGGCTTGCTGCTTTGCAACTCGTTTTGTTTTCTTAAACATTGTTTTGAGTTATTTGTTTAAGATACAATTTGTATAAGTACTTTATAAATAAAATCTATGAATATGTGAATATGTGTAAGGCTCAATTCAAGTTGTTTATTCAAATAGAAGACCTTCCCATACTTATAAATATCCAATTATATGGTGATATTCAGTGAATTAAAAGGTTGTGTTATATGTGATTATAGTGAAACTTGTAAATATGTAACCCTTGAGGTATAAAGAAAGTAGACATATGATAGTCATTGAATTTGGAAAGCTTTAAAAAATTATAATGGTGATATTTTGATTTTAATGGGATAACTAAATTCAAATTCTCCATGCTTTGTTTTGAAGACCAACATATAGTCTAATCATGATTCGAACTATTTTTGGCACGAAATGAAAACGAAGATATAATAAAGAAATGTACATAAATATATCAAATATTCAATAATATAGCAGAGATATAGCAGAGATATAACAATAAACACAGAGATACAATGATACATAATTTCTATTAATGAGTGAAATGTACGAAACTGTAGAAATACAAAGTGAAAGACTCGCTAGAATGGTGGTAGCTTATCTATGAGAAGAGATGTGATGATTGTTCACATTTGCAAGAAGATGAACGTTACAATGAGACTCCAAAGACTTTTTTCACATAAAAAAAATCCAAAACCCTAACCCCGAAAGATGAAAAGCCAACAGTTTTGTGAACCCTGTTTTGGGTAGTTTGGTGTATCAACTTCCTCGGGGCGTAACTTTGGCATACAATCTTTGTTTGGGGCGCACGATAGCTCATTGGAAAGGTATCGACGAGGAGCTTCATTTTGGGGGCTCAATCAAAGTCTTTGGCTATCATTGAGATGTCCGATCGTAAAAAAAATGTTGTTTAGGCCCTCAAAATGGCCCCAGAAGTTTAGGAACCGAAAAACTGCAAAAAATAATAAGTTGTCAACAAATTGTTTTGAGTCAGTTGGAATAGAGGGGTGGCCAACAATATCCACCTAGGTCAAATCAACATTTAAGTTTCGTGTATTTATATGATAACATATATGGGTAAAATTTGGAAACCTTTGAATGTCATTGGAACAAATTTGAGAAATTGAAAACTCGATAGAAAGCTTGGAAGTACATAAGGAAAATAAACACTACAAAATTGAAAAAGTAAATTCTTTAATCAAATTTAAAAAAATTGATTGGAAATACATAAGTAAAATAAACACTTCAAAATTGAAAGTCAAATTTAAAAAGACAATTTTGTATAGACTACACATATATTTGTGAATTGGATGATCAAGTTGTGCACATTTCATTGTCGTTATTGATTATTATCATCTTCATCGCAAATCAATAAATCTGAACAAGTTGATTTCTCTTTTTGAAATCGTTTAATTTTTAATATTAATTCTTAAAATTAATCATTTTATAAACTTGAACTTTAACATCAAATGTTAACTCTTTTCATTTTTAATATTAATTCTTAAAGTTAATCATTTCATAAACTTGAACTTTAACATCAAATGTTAAAAATAGAAACTTGTTACAAAATATCCAATGATTTAATCAAATCTATCAAACCTAAAACAAAGGGTATAGATGGCCAATCAATAAATCTTGAAGTTAATCATTTCATAAACTTGAACTCTAACATCAAATGTTAAAAATAAAAATTCATTATAAAATATGTAATGATAAAATCAAATCTATCAAACCCAAAACAAAGAGCATAGAACTTGGATGATGAAATCAAACCCATCAAACAACATATGACTTATAAACTGTTTGAAAAATCTATTCGACTTCAAACAAAGCTTTTGAAGTGTTATTCCACTTTCAACCACTTCCCAACATTTATCTATGTTCTTCAACTTCCAACCACTTCAAATGTTTCAACATTGGTGTAAAATAAAACCTCCTCTTTTTAAGTTATATGATTTGAAATTTAACTTAAAATTTGAACTCGGGTAAATTGAAACCAATGAATGCCTAAGGTAACATGCATTGATGATTAACCTAACTAGCTTGAAGTGTTCTTCCACTTCCAACCACTTCCCAACATTTATCTATGTTCTTCAACTTCCAACCACTTCCCAATATTTATAATATTTCAACATTAATGTAAAATAAAACCTCCTCTTCTTAAGTTATATGATTTGAAATTTAACTTAAAATTTGAACTTGGGTAAATTGAAACCAATAAATACCTAAGGTAACATGCATTGGTGATTAACCTAACTAATTCCTTACCCTGCAAGATCCAATTTAATACATGCATTGGTGATTAACCTAACTAATTCCTTACCCTGCAAGATCCAATTTAATACGTGCATTGTTAACTACTCACATTTAATTACTTAAAAGAAAGTTAACAAAACCTTAAAATATATTCAACAAAGTCAATCCATTATTTAACTTAAAATTTGAACTTGGCCAAATTGAAACCAATAAATGCCTAAAGTAACATGCATTGGTGATTAACCTAACTAGCTCCTTACTATGCAATATCCAATTTAATGGATGCATTGTTACCTACTCACATTTAATTACTTAATTACTTAAAAGAAAGTTAACGAAACCTTGAAATATATTCAACAAAGTCAATCAAGCTTACCAGATACTTTATTGTATTTTTTTTTGGAAAAAAATTATAAAAAAAATAAAAATAAAATTAAATCCAGGAAAATCGTTAACTGACTTGGATTACAAGAACTTTACTCAAATAAAATAAAATAAAAGTTTAAGGTGTTGAAAGTGTCATCCCAACACTATCATGTCACTATCGTGTCAGGCGCATTTCTGTCATGATTTTACTAGTGTCTTTTTAACTCTGTATTGCCCGTTCTAGGAGTACACTTTCGTCCATACTTGCTTTTTTTACTTTTCCATGGTGTTGCTACATCAGTGGCACAGGGAAAGGTGTTTAGGACAAGCGATGCCTTAAAAGTTGAGTGTAGCACAAGCGATGGCGTAAAAGTTGAGTAAGTATTTTTTTCATATGGAATCAGTTATGGACAAAAATCCTTGGCATATTCTAAATTGCTGAAACGTTGTTGGAAAACGTTTACAAGGTTTTGGCCCATGAAAGGGAGAGGTTTTAAGAGACCTTATTTGGTGAGAACATTGGAATTGACCCGGATAGTGGGAGGGTTAGGGTATCGTTGTTACTGTATATAGGTAGAAAATTTGTTTGGTGGCATTTGTATTTAGTGCAAAACGGTAAATTCAGGAGAAGTTTAAAGAGTTTGAATTACTTTATCCATAGCTGTTACAATCATGTTGCACAGTGATACAAATCTCAATAATTGATACAATAATGTTGCACAGCTATACAGATTATGGAGATGGAGAAATAATTGACATCAATTGGATGATTCTACAAATCACTTCACACAGATCACTGATTCTTGAGCAATCCTTGTTGAATTGGGAGTGATTAAACTATTTTGTTTGAACCTTAATTCACAACAGCCAGCTTCCTCTCAACTGTGGATAATGAACAAAGAGTATGGTAATCCTATGGTGGAAGGATCTTCTCTCTGGTTACAAATTTTAAAATCTGAAAAAAAACAACTAACAAAACAAAAAGAGCCTTTTGGATCACAAATCTAAAAAAGTTCAGACATTGATCAGATTCCACCATGTTCCCACATCAAACTTAGTCCTGTCATTAATGCAATCAGTACATTTAAAAACCATAACATTGCCTCCTCTTCTGAAGAAACTATGGCAGGCACAGGTAGCTCATATTTAGTAATCCAAAAATGGAGATGTAAACTAGAAAAAAGAGAGCACACCTGAAATAAGCATCCATTCTTTCTGTGTTGAAAAATATGGTACAGTTGGCTGTACACAGCATTATCTCTGGAGAAGTTCCAGAAGGAAATTAGATTATAAGAAAATTTACAAGCTCCTCCACTACACAACATGCAGAAGTGCTCATACATTAATTATAGCTGAAGGGGATAAGCCTCAATTACACAATATCTGAGAACAGGAATGCTGGTAATTCTGCACTGTTGCAGCTATAAAATCATAGATAGATCTGTAATTACATCTGTTGAAGAAATAACTTGGAACTGTAAATTTAAGAAACATACACAGCTAGAATAGTATATTCACAGAACAAAAGCTAAATCAGAAGGACAGAGCTCCAGCTTCAGCAGCCATGGAAGACCAAGCTGTTTTTACAACATACTA
>ML790376.1:128064-198267 GCA_009831015.1 Picea engelmannii | reverse complement strand
GTGGGTAGGCACAAATGAAATAATAGGAAGGAACGTAGACATAGGTACATGATGACCCCCACTGTTGGAATTTGCCTTGAGCTCTACCCCATTGTTTTCCATGTTTACATTCCCATTTCATTTGTCTAATACCATGCCCAATGCCCTTTCGCTTTCAAAAGAGGTATCCTAGGGGGTAACTGCAATTTGAGATCGATAAACAGGGATCCTAGAGGGTAATTGCAACTCGAGATCGTCACATTCGTAGTAAAGGTTACACTCTTGTTAGCTTGCGCACAAAATACTCACAAAATATGACAAGAAAAATTTTTGTCGATGAACAAACTATCGAAATGTCCTTTTTTATATGAAACTCTAGTTAAAATTAGTGAAAAACCTTAAAAAAACATTTTAGTAATATTTTTTTTTAATTATGGGAATCACTCACGAGTGAAAAAAAAAAAAAACATTTTAGTAATATTTATTTTAATTATGGAAATCACTCATAATGTTGGTAGGTTTTGTCTTTTTTTTATATGAAACTCTAGTTAAAATTAGTGAAAAACTTTAAAAAAACATTTTAGTAATATTTTTTTAAAATTATGGGAATCACTCACTAGTGAAAAAAAAAAAAAAAACATTTTAGTAATATTTATTTTAATTATGGAAATCACTCATAATGTTGGTAGGTTTGATTGGGTCTAGGCTTGAGATCAAATCTACTAGGATTATAAACATCAAAGTCATAATGTTGATAGGTTTGATTGGGCCTAGACTTGAGATCAAATCTACTAGGATTATAAACATCAAAGTCATAATGTTGGTAGGTTTGATTGGGCCTAGACTTGAGATCAAATCTACTAGGATTATAAACATCAAAGGTATTTGGACTTTTCAATTTCAAAAGCCTTATCAATTCTTAAGTGATTTGATGAAGAAAAAAGCTTCCATGTCATTACAAAGAGTGGAAGAGTACGGGTGTGATCACTCCAATCTTAAAGCACTGGATCCCATAGAACTCTGTATTTAAGCGTGCTAAGAGTTAGTTAAATATGAATTGTGCTTTAGAAGTATATATGATATGTATATATAAGAAGATTTACTTAAAAAAAATAGAGTGGAAGAGTATGAGAATTCATATGAAAACAATGAATATCAAGATTACATTAAAATTATTTGAAAGAGTTATTATGTGATTTGTAAAAAGAGTAAAATTATTTGAAAGAGTCATTATGTGATTTGTAAAAAGAGTGGAAGAGTATGAGAATACATATGAAAACAATGAACATCGAGATTACACTAAAATTATTTGAAATAGTTATATGTGATTTGTTTTATGTGATTATATTGAGAATGAAATGAAGGCAGAGATATAGATATAATCAGGAAACACACAGACATATTGCAAGAACACAGTAATACATTTCACTCAAATTCTATTAATGAATGGAATACAAAAGACTATAAAATGCAAAGCACACAAACTAGTCAGAATGGTGATAGTTTATCCCGAAGAGAGATGTGTTGGCTATATTCATTCACAAGAAGTTGATTACAAAGAGGCCAAAAAGGAGTTTTAACATAAAAGCATTAGTGAGAAAACCCTAAACATCCAAAACCCTAAACCCAATGTGGTTAGTTGATACATAAACTTCCCAAGTGGGTAAATTTTGCATAAGATCTTAGTTTGAGACACTCGGTAGCCCATTGAAAAGGTCTAGTACACATTCTAAACAACCCCATCTGCCTTTACTTATATGCTAGGAGTTGTGGCACCAAAAAAAATGGTTTAGCGTCTCAAAACCACCCCAAAAATTGTAGAAAAATATAAAACCATTCTAAATTAGTGAAACAATTAAGTGACCATCAATATCTACATAGAGCAAATCCACATAACAACTTTAAAGTGTGAAATCTATTTTACATTAAAAACAATACTTTTATTTATTCAAAATTACAATTCAGTTAAAGATTTACCTAACTGAAATCCAATAATAATAAAGCTAAAAAATCAATAACATAAGATGTTAACTTCATTACTTAACTGAAATTCAATAATAATAAACTGAAAAAGCTCAACAACATAAAATGTTAACTTGTTTTTCATACCACCTCCATTAACATAAGTGTCATAATATTTTAACTTTTTCAAAACCAAGAACCACGTTTAAATCTATAAATCACAAGTGAAAAACGACAACTATCGATAAAATAATGTGGGTATCAAATTCCATCCCCGATTCTGAACACTACGCTTCCATCAAGTGAGTCAGTCGGGGGAGCAGCGCCAATTTTGACAACGACTGCGCGACGAATCAAATATCGAAAAAGGTTGAATATTCAGATAGCGGAAATCAATTTTAAGGAAGGCAGACTCCCTCCACCAAAGGTGGGACCCGCCTTCCTTCCCTCCCTCTGCTGTCATGTCCTTTGAGTATACGTGGATCGCATCAAATATTTCAATTCATCGCTCACAGCGTTTTGAAGCGAAAGTGCGCACCACGTGGACTCGCAATCTGTCTGGGAACCCCTACCGTCTGACTGAACCCACGTTTTTCCCTGGCGCGGCTTTTGACGGACTTTCTTGTCTTACAAAAGCCCGAATCTGACGGCACCGTTTTCTCTCCGTCAGGCATAACAGAATCACTGTGGTTTTTTAATTTAAGTCCACAAACGGCGGTGACAGAGGTTGAAAACGGCGGTGGCAGAGGTTGAAAATCGGTGGCGGGAAATGGAATCCAAGGTCGCTTTCATATCCAGTGTCTTAAAAAATGCCACTGTTGTTATCATTGTGACTAATGACTAATTGAATTTTTATCCAGCTTTTACTTCCCACTAAAAGTGGCCTCCACCAAATGTAGAGGACAATATACCGGCCCATCACACAAGATGGCAAACAGAAAGTAACATCGATGCCGACGCTTGAAAATTTTCAACCCAAACTTGTAATTTATTTATTTATTAAATCAAAATCCTTCCTAAAAAGACTCGAATTGTTCATTACAGAATCGGATGGAATGGATTGCAAATCAAAGCCTTAAAAGATGAACCCTCAAGAACGTACGCAGTCAAAGATGATGATGGCATTTATTGCTTGTATGTGCCGGGCACCTTTATTCAGTCGCAACTCGTCTTTACAAATGCACCAGTCTTACAAAGTCACGCATTATTGAGAAAATAAATTTTT
The DNA here is from genome assembly GCA_009831015.1 of Picea engelmannii. Classification (NCBI taxonomy): domain Eukaryota; kingdom Viridiplantae; phylum Streptophyta; class Pinopsida; order Pinales; family Pinaceae; genus Picea; species Picea engelmannii. Next base: position 195,101 of record ML790376.1, on the reverse strand, counting down.
TTTAGTAACCTTTGAAAAAGTTAAGGAGAAGTCTGTAGCTTCCGTATTAGAAGTGGGATGCACTCAACAAAGTAGGGTAGAGGAGATGTGCAATTTCCAAGAAATATGATCGGCGAACCTTGAGGACCCAGTTGTTGTTGGATATGCATGCGCGGCCAACAACAACCACGTAGCATTCAATGCTCGGTTGCTGGTGTATATACCATTGGATTATTTGGGTATATATATCTTGAGATAGTGTATATATACTACTTGCTGCAGCATTGAATTGAATGTTAGGTAATAAGTTGGTTATTAGCTGATTATTGTTTGTCATGCACGAGTTACATATTCAATGACATGTTTGATGGTGTTTATTGTTTATCAGAATCCCAGATTTTTATTTCCATTCTCTTGTTTGAAATGTTTGATTTATGTTACTGTCTTGTTTTATTTGGGATAAATTTTATTAAATTAATCTTGTTTTATTTGAAATAAATTTTAAGAAATTAATTACATTTTACTTTCAAATATGTGTATTAAGAGATTTCATATCTAATTTATTCATATGATTAAGTGGAAGTCTAAATGTTCTACAAAATGTTTATTTTTGGGTGATATTTTCTTGAGAAGTTTGTTTGAGATGGGGCCAGAAATTGTTAGATCTGCAGATTTGAGTGATTATTTCTGTAGAATAGGAGTGCCCCAGAGGTTTTTCAGCATGCTAAATCCATTTCTGCATTCAAGTTTTTCAGCATGCTAAACCCATTTCATAGTGATTTCTTGCAGATTTGTGTAGCCCTATTTCAAGGAATGGATTTTAAACAACAAAAAATAGTGATCTTCACAATGAACATATATAGAGTGAGATTCTTCTTGCTCTTGTTTCTTATTTACATTGTGTGCTTGTTGCCTTACACTCTTTGTTTGAATGGGTTCATTGGGAAATTCCTTAACATTACCCTTCCTTTCCCTAGTTTCTTAGCTTTGTAGTGTTCTAATGTTGTTTAGATTCTCTCCATTAAATCCATGTTTATGCATTTTTTTGTGATACTTATATGTTAAGGTGAATTGTCTATTATGTATTGAAATCATTATGCAAACCACTACACTTTGATCATCTACACTTTGATCATGTATTGAAATCATTATGCAAACCACTACACTTTGATCATCGTATGTGCAACAAGGAGCCTCCCCCAACTCTTTCCACCATTTAAAGCCATTGCATATAATGATGTTGTATGATGCACAAGTGTAGAATCTCTTGGTCAAAGTGTGTGACTTCCTTATTGAAGTAGATGAGATGAGCTCAATATATGGATGTGGATAAATCTTGTAGGGGATTTAAGTGGGAAGATATGGTTTTCGGTGGTAGGGGTGGTATGACACCCATATAGATGAGCTATAATGTCATCAAAATCATATGATTGTGTTCCATGCATATCATCAATGTTATGGTGTGTGTCATCTTCATTAGTGTATACGATACACAAATCACATAGCTTCAAGCCTCCAATAAATGATATTTAGCCTTTATTGTAATGTATATATGTTTAAATTAAAATGAAAAAATAACATTAAACTTGAAAAAAAATATAAATATATTTTAACTTGAGCTCTTTTAACTAATAAGAGATTTGCATTTCTTTTTTATTTTCCTCTAAAATAAAAATAAATCTATGTTAATTTATTTTAATAAGCATTATTATTTTTCTAAAAAAAATTTAATACTAAATCTATGAAAACTAAGTAATTAATTAAAATCTTGTTTTTATTATAAATATTTAAATTTTTAATTTTTTTTAATTTAGAAAAATTCCCAAAAATGTTTCCCCACATTTTGAATCACATCTTTAATAAACTCACCTTAAAATCTCTTATGTGTTATAAAAAGATTCATAACTAAAGCAATGTATATTACTCCACAATATGGCATTTCTCCCCTTAGTAATTAAAGCAATATATATTACCTCACAACCCACAACATGGCATTTCTCCCCCTAGTAATTAAAGCAATATATATTACCCCACAACATGGCATTTCTCCCCCCTAGTAATTAAAGCAATATATATTACCCCACAACATGGCATTTCTCCCCCTAGTAATTAAAGCAATATATATTACCCCACAACATGGCATTTCTCCCCCTAGTAATTAATAGTGTTAGAGACGTACATCTATAATCGCATTTTTTCCACCTACAAAGAGTGTTAAAATTGCCACAGAACATGGCATTTCTCCCCCTAGTAATTAAAGCAATATATATTACCCCACAACATGGCATTTCCCCCCCCTAGTAATTAAAGCAATATATATTACCCCACAACATGGCATTTCTCCCCCTAGTAATTAATAGTGTTAGAGACGTACATCTATAATCGCATCTTTTCCACCTACAAAGAGTGTTAAAATTGCCACACAACATGGCATTTCTCCCCCTAGTAATTAAAGCAATATATATTACCCCACAACATGGCATTTCTCCCCCCTATTAATTAAAGCAATATATATTACCCCACAACATGGCATTTCTCCCCCTAGTAATTAATAGTGTTAGAGACGTGCATCTATAATCACATCTTTTCCACCTACAAAGAGTGTTAAAATTGCCATACAACATGGCATTTCTCCCCCTAGTAATTAAAGCAATATATATTACCCCACAACATGGCATTTCTCCCCCCTAGTAATTAAAACAATATATATTACCCCACAACATGGCATTTCTCCCCCTAATAATTAATAGTGTTAGAAACGTACATCTATAATCACACATTTTCCACCTACAAAGAGTGTTAAAATTGCCACACAACATGGCATCTTTCTCCATCTAGTATTAGTATCAGAGACGTACCTCTATAATGGCATCTTCTCACATGTGATAATAGTGTTAGAGACGTATCTCTATATGTGAAGTGTGAACGTAGATAAAAGGATGGAAACAAACAATGGTTAAAATAATGAGTGTTCCAAATGAAATAAGGAATTTATATAATATGCACAAAAAGGTAGGTGTATAAAGATCGTCTATGACATAGTTAACGTGTATACTTTTTCATCAATAATGTTGGTATGTTAACATAAATGTATATATGTGACATAATATGTAACAATACAACATTACTATTAAATTTTGTTTTTTCATTGAGGTGGTGTTACTAAAATCTAAATTGGTCATCTAAATTGGTGTTCTTAAGGGGAATATTGGTTGAAGTGTAAATGCCATTTTGTTATATCAAGTAAAATACTCATGTTCGAACTTGGGGAGATTTTTCAATCAAGTTTGATTTATAATGATTATGGTATGGTTCAATAGTTAACAATATCATAGGCATAAACAACGAAATTAAGCCAAATAAAGGATGATGGATATTGTTATCTATTATTGCATTTTTTTTTCTCATAGAAAAAAACTTTCATATTCATTATAAAAGTATACATGTTGCAGTCTTTCATGTCAAGTCTTTGTAGGCTTTCTTGAGGAACTATACAACGTATGCATCTAATCTACTTTAAAACAAGTTTTTATAGGTTTTTTCAAAAACTTCTACATCATGTTCAAACTTAACATAAACATATACAACCCTACATGTCCAAAAAAGGAAAAGACTTCTTCAAAGATGAAACTCCATTGCTTTGGTTCATGTTCCTTTAAAGAACTCATAAAAATCGAAGGCTCATTTCTGCAACTGCAAAGCTTCCTTTGAGAGTTCATCTGCCTTTGCATTAAGTTCCCTAAGAATGTGTTGGAAGGTTAGCCATTCAAAATTTATGAAGGTAGGCTTGATGTCTCTTAGCAAGGAGGCTAGACTAGGATTTTGAATATTACTTTTACCCCTCGCCCAGTTGATCACCAATTTGTTGTCAGCAAATACTTGAAGTTTTGACAAGTTTTTTTCCTTTGCAGTTTCCAGGAGGGTCCAGAGGGCTATACGTTTCGCTCTATTATTTGTTCCACCCCCTGACGCATATCTGATGTGGATAAAATGGTTGTGACTGATAAAAATAACCACCCCCGCTCTGCATGAAGGAGGATGTCATTGACTAGCCCTGTCGAAGTAATCCCAAGGGATGGTGTAATCAATGGGAGGAGGGATTATATATCGAGACTTACTTTCCCTTAATTTTGCCTTGAACTCTTCTGCCCGACGAAGCAAGATTTCCGCAGAGACCTCCAGAGGAACATACTTATCTTTAAAAACAAAGTTTTTTCAGGCCGACCATATGTTCGGAATCATGATACCAAGGAGGCCTGCATACAAGGACACTGATATGTCTTGGATCCAGGATTTGAAGTAGTCTTTGACTGAGCCCTGGTTCCAATTGGCCTTGGCTTTTAGCTATTCTTTTATTCGCTGTGCAACCTTTCCTACATAGGGACAAGAGACAAAGAGATGAGTAATAGTTTCTTGATTTTCTTTACAAAGAGGACATTTGTTGGGTCCACACCATCCTCTTCTAAGGAAATTATCCCAGGTCATCAATTTGTTGTTCATTGCAAGCCATAGGGTTATTTTACATCTAGGAGGAGATTTGAGTTTCCAAAGGGGCTTCCACCACCATTTCAGAGGGGTCACACTATTGTCTTCTAAGCAGGCTTTGTAACCCAATTTGACCGAATAGGACCCATTCTGTGGATTTTTTGACCAACATAGAGTGTCTTCAGAATCTCTGTCTAGGGAGATAAAAAATTTGCATAAAAGGGAGATGTACGAATTCCACTCATCTTGCATAGCTTCGAGAATATCAAGAGATTTTGTGTTCTTCCATCCCATACGCCCTCGAATCTGGGGAAAGTTGGTGTTTACATTGCCCAAGAACATGAGGTTTTTTATCCTTGAGAAAGTGTAGTAGGGGAGGAGAAAGCTTATAATTGTTTCTCACTCCCAACCATGGGTCTTCTCCTAGTCTTACCTTTGCCCCATTTCCAATATGCCAAACAGTCTAATTTCCAACCAAGGGGAAAGGTTCCATAAGAGCTTTCCACACAATTGAGCCTTTGGAAGATTTTGTAGGCTCTCGAAACCATACAGAAATAGATAGGTTGGGAAAATATTTAGAATTCATAACTCTTACCCAAATAGAGTTCCCAAGGGTTAGTCTCCAAATAGTCCTTCCCGCTAGGGCTCGAGCAAAAAGATGAATGTTTTTTAAACCCCATATTCCCATCTCTTTTGGGGTAGTGATTGAATTCCAATTGGCTAGATGAGTACCTCTAGGAGAGTTGTGTCCCGCTTATAAAAATTGAAAGCTTATTCAGTGAATTTTATCTAAGACTCCTTTAGGTATTGCAGCTATAGAATTCCAGTACACAGGAATTCCTTCCAAGACTGCTTTAATTAACACTAGTCTTCCTCCTCTGGAAAGGCGTCTATTGACCCAAATGGCTACCTACCTCAACTTTTCTAATTAACCAACTCCAGTCTTCTTTCCTGTAATTTTCTAGTTTTAGGTTGAAGCCCAGATACTTGAGTCCTTCAAAGAAAGGTTTCCTTTGAGCTGGAAAAATGTTAGCAAAGGCGGACTATTCCGCTTTCGCACAATGATTAATAATTAAACATGATTTTTCCATATTCACTTTCATTCTCGTTGCGCTACAGTAGAGGTTTAAAATATTTTTAAAGGAATTCATATTCCTCGTAGTACTGAACAAGTTACAGAAGATGTCATCCACAAATAAAAAATGAGTTATTGATTCAGATTCAAAGACTGCAATTCCTTTCAAGAGACCATTGGATCTGGCCTCCTTTATCAATTTGCTTAGTGCTTCGGCGACAATCAAGAACATAAAGGGAGAAATGGGATAGCCCTGATAGAGCCCTCTGGAAGCTTTGAAGAAATGGGACGAAGCTCCATTGATAAGGATGGAAAAGGAAGCGCTTTGAATGCATCCCATTATCCAGTTGACAAATTTCAAGCTTGTGCCCATTTGGATGAGGACCAAGTGCATAAATGTCCAGTTTACTCGGTTATACGCTTTGGAGAGATCCAGTTTAAGGATGGTTGCCTTAAGATTTCTTTTTTTGACAGAGTGGAGCACTTCTTGTGCGATGGCTACCACGTCGTGGATCTATCTATTGTGTAGAAAACCAAACTGTTCTTCTCCTATGAAAGCACTTAGCATCGGTCTCAGTCTTCTTAAAATAATCTTAGATATTAATTTGTAGATAACATTGCAACATGAAATTGGTCTATAATCCTCAAAGGAAGATGGGAACTGTTTTTTAGGGATAAGGCACAAGAAGTTGGCATTTAGAGGCCCATGAACTCTTCCTTCCTTTTGATATTCCCTTACCACCATCATAAGATCGTTCTTTAGGTAGTCATAGAAACAACGCCACTCTTAGTTTTTATTATGTGACCTCTTTCTCCAAGTATAAATTTGTATCTTTAGAAAACACAGAGGGAAATTTTCCCACTACCTCCAAAATTTCTTGAATAGGGAAACCAGGGGGGGTTGAGAAAATATTACTGAAGAAGTTTAGTCCAAGATTTGACTTGTCCTCAAAGGATACTACCACATTTCATTCTTCATCTTTTCCCATATTGTGTTGAGGTTTCTTCTATAGTTTGCAAACTGCTGAAAAAATTTGGTGTTATTGTCTCTTGCTTTTATCCAAAGAGCCCTGCTCTTAATGCACCATTCTTGTTCCTCTGTCTTTATCCAAGAGGCTCGTTTGTCCTCCATTTCTCTTAATTCGTCTAACTTTGCACTAGAAAGGGGGCTTTCCTCTAGCTTCCTATAGGCCTTGGCGATACTTTCTTTAGTATCCCAAATAATCCGTTGCCTCTTGGATTTCCAAAGGGGAAGTATTTTTTTAATGATGCTTTTCAAATTCTTAAGATTAGCTGCAAATTGTGCCATGAGTGGAACAAGATTCAGGGGGGATAGCTTGACCCAAATTGAGAGAACCATATTCTTGAAATCTTCTTCTACCATCTAGGTTTGGAAAAATTTAAGAGGGGAAGAACGAGACTCAAAGCCCGAAGACCAATGTAAGGAGATTGGGAGATGGTCCAAAATTCCTCCCACCTCTACCAGTGCTTTAAAAATTGATCCCAAATCTAGGAGGGCTTCAGAAACTAAGAAGGGATCCAATCTTTTTGCAACCTCCTCATCCCCAGTCTTGGAATTTCTCCAAGTGGATGAGAGCTTCACAAGGTCAATATCCACCAGATAGGAATTTTCTAAAAATGACAAGAAAAAAACACTTTGTGTGTCTTCCCTATGGTGCGCTCTCCAAACCTCCTAAAGGGATAGGGTGAAATTCAACCCCCCCGCCACCAATAGAGGGTCATAAAAAATGCCTACATATATCAAGTCCTCCCATAAGGAGGTCCTAACAGAGTAGGGACCATAAATATTGACCACTTAGAAGGCTAAATCACTATTCTTATGTTTTAATTTGACTGAAATTGAAGAGAGAACAACAGAGGAGGACAAGGCATGAAAATTATGGCTCCACCCAGTAAGCAATCCTGTCGATAATCCAGAGGCGTCCATTGTACTGAAAGACCAATTCTTAAGCCAAGGACTAAAAATTCTCTAGCTTTGTCACTGAGACACAATGTCTCTTGGATTAAAATTATGTTTGGCTTTAGGCTTAGGAACATTCTTTTGAGGGCTAGTTTCTTTGGGGCACCCCCAACCCCTCTCACATTGAAGGAAAGGAAGATCATCTTGCCCTCATCAAAAGGGATTTCCTTGCTCTAAGGGCCCTTGTGATGGCCGCTTGGGTTCCTTTGTGAGTTTTCATAGTGACTCTTTCTTTTTCTTTCGAGAGATGGGATTTTCTACCAGCCTGAGCATGAGGAGGAGGGTCGAGAGACAATCCTCCATAATATGGGTTAGTCTCTTGAGTTTTGAATCTCAAGGCATATATTTTGACCAAGGGATAAATGGAGACTTTTGGGGAAGGGGGAGAGGGTTTTTGGGGGGAGAATCCTCAGGAGAGGGCAGGGAGGATGTAATACCCCTATTTCCCCCAGCTTGTAAATATATAACTATAACCTGCTAAAAGACTATGGGAAAACTAAATATGTGTGGATGTTGGAATTGATGAACCTTTTTGTTATAAAAGGTAATGCATATATATATATGTTACTAAATAAAATGGAAAGTGTTGCATAATTGTTGAAGGGGTTTTCCAAGGTAGATCATGATGCATGAGAGAGATGGGGAGGGGAACCATTAATGGTTGAGATGACCCCTACCAGACCAGTACTCTGATGGATTTAAATTGTTCAGACCCAAAATAGTCCTCTGACCTAGAAAAGTAGATTACCAGTCAGGTTCGTAGTTGCGAAGTCCTCATCAACAATCAATGAGGAGATGGGCAGAGTACCCATCTGGAAAAACTTCCTGACATGACCACGAAATGGGGATTTGTACCCACAAAATATTGTTGAAGAAGGAAAAAAAAGAGAGGAAATTTGTGGGCATAAGCGAGGAGGAAAGAAGATGAGTCTGGTGACCATTTTCGGAGGAGAGAGTGCATGTGCAACTCTCTGGTAATGAAGAGAACTGAAAAACGAATTGGTTTCTGGGTACAGGAATTGTTGGGCAGTGTTTTCAATCCAAGTTGACAAACAAGGTTGCAGAGAAGATGAGTGATTGAGGAAGCACTCATTGCAAACCCCCATGCTTGGTGGAGAGAAAATTGATCTGCCAAGTTCCTATGGGAAGAGGAGAGTGATCTCCATCCCTGGTTGTTGCTAAACAGAAGGAAGAATCTCTCTCAGAGCATCATGATCTAGTTAGGGGGTGGCCAATGGTAAATCCTTCTAGGAGTTGTTGTGCCTACGGTTAGGTGGAAAAGGGCACTCCTTTCAGCAATTGCAACACTTTCTGGATCCTAGATAAGTATATTTGGTTAAATCTATGGAGTGTTTAGATAAGAAATTTTTTTATACGATGTTTTAGAACTGTGTAAGTTTGATTTCTGGAAAAAGTGACTTGAGAAATTTAAGTAAAATAAAGAGAATGTCTTAGTTGAAGCTCATTTGATTTAACTCCTTATCTCTTGACTATCTATGTGTTAAAATAAGATTTATGGGAGTGGATGCTGTGGTTGAATGTGTTGTACATTTTAATGCATGCTTGGGAAATGATGACTAAATAGTTAAAAATCTCTATAAAACATCTGAAAGAAGAGAGACTGATTTTTCTGCATAATAGTGTTCTATTTTAGTATATCCTCAAATATTGTGCTAGAAAGCTTAAAGGATATCAAATCTGGGTTTGCACTTTAGGAGAACAACCAGAATATTGAAAAATGTATAAGTCCTTATAAATGATTATTGAGGAAAAATAATTAGGAAATAAACATGAAATCTTTCTAATTGAATTAAAATACAAAAGTTCTCAAAATTCTATTTGGGGCATAAATAAACATTTATGTTAAACTTGTGTTAAATCTCCTAAATTTGGGAAGAATCCCCTTAAATTTTGGTGGGCAATAAATCATGGTAGAAATATCGAATTTACAGTGGAGGTAAATCTTTGTCTTAGGACCAATTTCCTTAAATTTAGTAAGAGTAGTAAAGCACGGTAATAAGGAAACAAAATTGACTCATTTATCTACAAGAAGGGAGAGATTATATTATATTTTTAATTTCCAGAATTGGAGAAATCTCCTTGAAAAATAAATTTTATTAAATCACTTTACAAAGACTAGAAAACTATATTTTCCTTTCTCTTATTTTCCTGTAAGAGAAAATAAATTCATTTAAATTCTCCAGGTAATAAAACCATACATGGATATGGAGATATATGTATATATATGTCTATATACATATTATTATTATCATTATTATTAATGTTGTTATTATTTTATTCTGAAAATGGAGGCTAAAGTTCATGGAATAGACTTGAGACTAAAGAGAATATAACTTATTATTATTCTAATGTCAAAGCATAACACGTGACCAAATACCTTAGCCATCTTGTGGTCTTTGGGACTTCGAGACTTTGGGGCTATAGGGTGTTTGTGGTGATGGAATCCATGAGCCAAAGTTGTCGAAGGCCCGAACCCTACCTTTCCCTATACAAGGTTGCATATATAATAAATATAATTAATTATATTATCATGTTTAATGTGCTCTATTAACATAATTTGTTATAATACACCCTTATTACAATATATATATATATATATATATTATAATCTGAAATAATACACTGCGTTTAAATCACAATGTAATACAAGTGGGTCACCTCTGGAACTTCCGGCCTCTGGGTTATTTGTGAGTGAAGAATTGTGTGGAAGAACCGAAGAGTGGACCCGAATATATTTTCCTTCATTACAATATTGAATATTAATTATATACTGGAGATTGTTTAAACTTGGGTGAGATTTTTGAGAGGTATAATATAATATATTATATTATATTAAGGTTAATTAAAATAGCCACACGTGAATAAGGCCAACTCCTTTCCTTTCCTGTTTAAATATTAAATGATGTGGAAACGTGCATAAGTGGGACCACTTCAGGGCTTCCGGAATTCGGGGCTCTGGGAGATTTGAGTATAAATAATGTATTGGAGAGCCGAAGGAGTCTCTCTCATTCCAATATTAAATAAAATATTTAGGATTTTATAAATCTGGGCGCAATTTCCAAAGAAGTGAAATATAATATATTTTAAATGAATTTATCATGATATTGGTACGTGATAAAGGACCAACCCTTTTTCCCTTTTTAATTTAATATTTAATGTGAAAATCATGTGTAAGTGTGGACCCTTCGAGAGTTCAAGACTCCAGAGCTCTGGGAGTTCGGGACTACGGGATATTTGGGATGATAGAAGGAAAAATCTAAAAGGGATGAAAGCCCAAACCTACCTTCCCATACCCCAATATTATAGTAAACATTAAACATAATCAATTATATTGTATGATAATATAATTACTTATATTGCATAAAAACATAATATAAGTGAGACCCTCTCTGTAGCTTGGCATTTGGGAGTTTAGGGTCTGTTCATAAAAGCATGATGAGGAATTTCGCTAAAGTCTGGAGGCTTAGGTATTCATGGATACTGATAATCCTAAGTGCTCCTTTGATATATTAAATCATATTATAATATAATTAAATAGAATCATATTATAATATAATTAATAAAAGAACAAGTTTGTAATAATAAATATCAAATTGAATATAGTTAATCCTTTTCCCCAGTAAATAAATGAATATGCATATATATGTGTGCATGTGTGTGTGTGTGTGTGTGTGTGTGTGAAATTACGTGAAAATTCAGTATGGAGTTGTGTGTCGGGGAGGGATTGAATTATATACCTTAATTAAGGTTAATCAACTTAAGTATATTATGGAGAAATTAACCTCATTGTGTTATAATATAATTACTCATAATTATCATATGAGTAATTTATTGAGTTAGTGCTAAACTACTTCTAAGGGGGGGAAGAGAAAGTAAAACCTCAGTAATTACTGGGCCATGGGTATTAGGCTAAGAAAAAATTAATTAATGGATAATTAGTTTGTGGAGGATAATTATCCTTAATGAGGTTTAAGTAATTAATCACCAAAACAAATGGTATTCTACGAAATACTAATTAAGTATTTTAATTGAACTATAGGAAAGGGACAATTGTCATCCTCTAGTCGAGCAAGCCTAAGCGCCATGCAGTGACATAACGAATCGACGTTGACTAAGAATATCATTGTGATGGCGCATGTTAATCTTCAATGGGTTGATGAGCTGAGTGGGGTCTAGTAGGATTGGTGAACCTTAGGTGCCGAATAGATCCTAACCGTAGTTCGGGAGATCTGGCATCGAGACTGTCCATCGAGAGAAAGGGAATATTCCCCAATACCATATTCATTGGAGGTAAGCGAAAAATTTATACCCCATCCCTTAAAAAGGCACTTAGGGGTCGGGTGTGTGACAGAGGAGGAAACCCTAGGAGGGGAGGGTGAAGAGGGAGCAATCATAAGGTCCAACTTGTGCAGGGAAGAGGGGAAAGGCTCTCCCAAAGGATCCTTTTCCATATCCATCAGGACGACAGGTGAAACCGGGGGGGGGACCTCTTCAGATGAAGGGGATTCTTCAGGAAGGGATGAGTTCATGGGGGATGGGATGGAAACAGAGGGTGAGGGGATAAAATATAGAGGAAAATTCAACCTCGTACCATTGTGAAGAGCACTTGATGGAGAAAGGGGAGAAAGAACCATAAATGAATCAAAATATTTTTTAACCAGGTCACCCAAAGCTCGACTGGAGAGGACCACTTTGTCATTATCGAAAGGAATTTCCTCATTTTTTCCTTCCACTGAGATGACCTTAACTACCTCCTATTTTTTGATTGTAGATTTGGATTTCCATTGTCAGGCAGGGGTTTTTTGAAGCGGTTATGTCCAACTTTGCAACAACCATGGCACTTGAAAGGTAGTTTCCAATAGTATACCTTCTGGTGCCAAGTAATTCTAGCATAGACTAAATTGATACTACCCACTAGACCTTCTCTGATATCAACTTCGATCAATATCCAGACCCACCTGCGATATTTTCTTGAGTCCCAATTAGGTTCTAGCTTGACGAAAGAACCTGGTTTGTTACCAATAGCCTCCATCACTTCCCTAGACCAAAATTCCAATGGAATATTGGGTAAAATCAACCACACCTTCATTGTAGCCATGGATTCCTTAAGGGGGTCAAAATCTACTGACCAAGGTTTAGGGGTAAGACCAAACGAGCCCCAGGTCCAGTTCTTCTTTTGAATCTCTTTGCAATCTTCTGCTGAAAGGAACATGAAGGAAATCCAGTTCTTAGACAAGATATGGAATTTCGGGGAATATCCAATCAAGGGTTTCCACAGGTTATTCATCCATCCTATGAGGGATTTTTCTCCTAGAGACTTACCGTTAAATCTTCCAACCAATGTCTTCCCAGCCAACTGAGGGACTTTGCTAATGGGAATGTCATCTCTGACTACCATCCTCACAGTTCCATTTTGTTCCTTGATACACCTTACTAATTTTTTCTAGAACGAACCAGTCGGAACTCAAGGCGAGGATTGGTCTCCTTTAATAGTATTCTCCTTCTTTTCTTCCTTCTATGAATCAATAGGAAGAGAAACCTTTTGCTTGGGTGAAGGCGGTTGAAAACCGTTTGGTTGTTTCGACGACTTGGAGGTTGAAGAATGCAGAGAACTCGGGGAGACGTCATTAAAATGATCGAAACTAGAAAGCTCAAGTTCAGGGATGTCATTAACTCATTGTAAGTGTGGATTCGTGCAGAGAACCAAACAAGGTGTGTTGAGGACTTCCAAGAATTCATGGGAAGAGAAGGAAGACGACTCTGGGGGACTTGCTTCGTAATCCATGACCTCCATATCTGAGTCTTCCATGTGTCCCAGACCACTTGGGGGAAACGCGAGCTCCTGTTGGCTCTTGTCGATGTACTCCATCAGAAAAGGGTCGTAATGGGAGACAAGGGGATGGAAGGGAAAAATACGGGAAACAAATAATGGAATCCAAAGGACTAGAAGGGAATGGAAAACAGATATGGAGGGTCTGCGGCCTCCTTCTAGTGTTCTATGTCGTAGGAGGTATTTTGCGCGAGGAGCCTAACCACAGACCAAAATCCTCGGACGCTCCCCTAATTAAATTTAATTTAAACACAATTTGTTACCTATTATCACATGTACAAGTCAGGTTACTATTTTGTATCCATGTTCATATTTGGGTAAATTGAAGATAAAAATAAAATTGCTTGTGTAAAACATTTCAAAAAAATCGTCAATTAATTTGATTAAAAAAAATAAGAAAATTTTATTGGTATTTATTTCCTATTAACTTATTTGGATTTGGTGGGATTGATAAGACCTTCATATCCTCAAATCACAACCTTTCAGTTTCCTAAGGTTCCAAGCATGCCCATAACACAATTTTGATCCATCAGAGTCTATACTCTTCACTTACTAATTAGATTATTTCATTAGTATTACAATCTTTCACTTCCTTGTTGGTTGGATTTATCCTTCACTTGCATCCAACCACTAAAGAACAAAAACAACCACCATTCCAACTATTGCAAAGTACCTAGTCTTGTGATATACCATCTAGCTTCATGCTAAAACATTCTTCACTATAAACTTATTTGTTTTAGTGGGATTAAAAAGACCTTCATATCCTCAAATCATAAATTTTTATTTCCCTCATGATCCAAGCCCATCCATAACACACTTTTAATCTAGTATCATCTCTACTCTTCCACTCCATGCCTTGCTTAATCCATTAGTATTGCAATCTTCCACTTCCTTTCTAGCTAGATTTAGCCTTTGCTTGTGTCTAACCATAGCAAAGGACAGGGACAAATTGAGTGGTATTTTAGATGAATTACTCTACTTTCACATCCTCTCAAAGCTTCATGTAAGAGACATAATATTTTTTCCCTTCCCTCTCTCAGAGATGACAATTCCTTTGGAGTTTACTCAATCCCCCATATTGATTTCTCCCATGTTTTTTTTTATTCTATTATCTCTCAAGAAGAAAAATAAAGAATACACACAATTGATAACATCACTTTCTTTTATTTCACTAAACTTGAATGCTTTGATCTTTCATTAGACATGTTTTCAACTAAGGATTTCTATTAAAGAAAGATTTGCAAATCGATCAAGAAATGGATGCATTATGTAGCTTCAAAAATAGTAAAAAAATTTACTAAGGAAGGTATAACTTATGAAGGTGAAGATATAAATGAAGATGAACATGAAGGTAGTCTAGTAGATGTTTTAGAATCTCTCTTTTTAGTCAACTGCCTCTCATGTTTGGATCCCGAGTACTTTAATTTTAGAAAGCTACCAATCATTTTTGTGGTTTCAAATACCTTATGACCTTGTATCAATCTTGTATTCACACAAGTGATCACATAATTGAGTAGCTAGTAGAAAAATCCCTTCTTCTTAAAATGTTGATGGTCATCAGTTGTAAAGGGATGAGCAATTTGAAAATCTTGGTAGTCAATCTCAATTATTTACAACCTTTTAGTTTATATAGAGATGAGGTGGAGGAGGTAGATGAGTTTGAAAACTAGGAAGAAGAAGAGAAAATGGTAGATAATGTAGTAGTAGTAGAAGAGAAAACATGGGGAAAATGTAAGGATTAGAGCGAGTTATACAATGTATTTTTAATAAAAAAAATTGGTTGATTGGGAGGGGATATGTGGGATCTAGAAGCCAAGCCAAGAATTGTTTTCTTTTGCTTGTTGTTTGTATATTGCTGAGTAGAAATCATGTCGAGGATAATTATGGAATTTGTGCCTCAAATGTGGGTTCTTATGTGATATTTAAATCTTGTTTGTTATATTCTTGATAAAAAAAAAAAACTTTGAGCCCTATTATCATCTTTGCAGATAAATGTGTTTCCTGAGCTGTGATACTTGGCATGGGTGAATGCAAGTCTAATTGCAGTCATATAAATATGGTAAAGGATTATCTACATGAATTGTTGTCGATGACTTTGAATGCATCAAAATATCATAGTAGAATTGAAAAAAAATGTGTTGGATTACTTTGAGTCAAATGTAATGCCAACTGTTAAAGATGCATGTAGGTACAATATTTTGAAAGAGTTTAGCGCTAACATTGAGGGTATTAAATCTAAATCAAATGAAAAGGGTATCATTAAATGGCTTGTTCTACCTTATTGTGGCTAGTGGGTGTTATTAAACACTATTATAAACAAATGTTTAAAACAATGCTCAAGGTGTCTTCTAATACAAATATTCATAATTCAAGAATTGCTTGTATAGTAAACAATTAACATTATGAACATGAGATACCTAATATTTTAATTAATCAATTTTTGAAGGTCGTGGGAGATGGGGAGATAATTACTTCAACTTCATTTTTAGTTTCTTTTCTTACCAATGGGGTTGATACTATATCATCAACCACATGACCGTTATTCATCCATACTATGTTGAGAAATTCACAAAATTTAGAATGCATTAGAGAAAAGAATGATTGACGTTGGAGAAACCCTCCCAAGAGTTGAGAAAAGAATGATTTTCATCATTTCGAAATTTGTCTTCACAAAAAATTCCATGAACAGAAGCGATGTGCTTAATTGGTGTGTTGATAAACTACAAGATGTTATCATCATAGAAATGATATTTATTTGATATAACTGGAAGAATTCGCTTGAATCTAGTTAATACATGACATCATCAAGATGATTTAAGCATCACAACTATATGTCAATAATCAAACATGAATCCCCACCATGGTCACAAGAATCAAAATTATAAAAGTGGATAGAAAGAATAAGAAGCATGGATTCATGGATCACAACACTAGGTACTTAGTAGTGGTTTGAATGATGGTTGTTTTTCTTCTTCAATGTAATATATTAGCCTAAACTTTGAAGAGAAGAGACTCACATGCTCACCTACTTTAAGTGAAGAAATTCAACTCTTCAATGGATATAAGAAAGTTTCAAACATTCTTAAAATATTGATTGGTGGGTAAAGGTTGTTCTTAAGGAGGAAGTCATGAAAGGTGATTTTCAACGATCTATTGTAGACAAAGCTAATGAGTTTACATTTTATAAAAAAATTGTTTTATTTGCATACAATTTCAATGTCATTCTTCCAAGGAGTTCCAACTGATCATTGACAAGAGTGTAGTATATAGAACCTAATGTGAAAAATCGTAAGGTAAATATGAAGGGAATGATAGAACCTGACATGAAGAATCATAAGGTAAATTATGAGGGAGGGGCAATGAGAGAAAACAAATAAACTAGGGAGTGGACGATATAGAGGAAAATGCAAATGGAAGATTCAAACCAAATTTCTAACCCATCCATCTTTTCATTGAATTATAAAACCTTGTAAATCCTTGGAAAACATTTTACTTGATTATAAAAAGTTGTAAAGTTTTGGTGAATTTTTCACCGAGTATCATTGCTAGAATATCATAATTTTCAACAATAAATGTCAAAATGCCATTGCCACAATATCATGGGTGCCAACTTAAAATATGGCACATATTTAAATATAGAACATATCATGAAATAATGGGGAATAAAACACTAATACAACTATTATTCAATGTATCCTTATGATTATAAAATTGCTCTAATGCACGTCAAAGGCATCTCCACCTCCACTTGGATGATATTTTTAAATGTGGTGAAAAATTAACATATGCAAATGTGATGCAAAATCAAAAGTCAACCATGATTAATATACTAAATACATGTTGATCCTCATATGTGTTAAGTCTTTTGTTCTCCTCCCTCTTGTGTTTTATTTTTACATACTTAGAAACTTTCGCAATTGTTGTGAATTAACAACACATCTTTTTCTTAGTCCAAAGTTTTGTGGCCTCCAAAATACACCCTCGCATTTTGTTGCCTTCACTTTGCACCCATACCTAGAATTTTTTCCAAAAGCACTCCACCGCGGGTCTAAAATCTTTTTCCCGATTCACTTGTCTATGATCACGACTTCTCCATCCGACTGATTATTCACACTTAGTCAAATTTCTAAATTTCACTGTGCTCCACAAGACATTATTTTATCTTTTCTCCATGCCCACCAAATCACCATACTTAATTACCCCCATGATGTCTCAACACTTAGTCAAATTGTAAAACCTCACCACGAGCCGTGATAATTTCGTGTTGTAAATGTGTTGAACCTGCACAAAATAGATCTAGCTAGAAAATACCACACACATTTGCAGAGAGAAATTGGGAAAGAAGAAGCAAGAGAGAAAGAATGGAAGAATTCTCATTAACCGTTTTCCACACTCAAAGAGTGAATAATTTACAATAGATATAGGCTACATGAGTAACTAATGCGCCATAGTAGTGATCTAGGGAGATCTAGACACTCACTGACAGACATTGGAGTGAACTTCCACCTAGTCCTAGTTAATGGATCCATGCAATCATCAGTTCACTGAGACACGTGGGGAAGTGAGAGAGACACATGCAATTGTTGGTGATAAAACCGAGGTTTCCATGCATGAGTGACTTCCATTAGTCTAATTGACTGTAACTGACTCTGAACTGAAGAGGAACACTCTATTTTGTAGGGGAATATTCTCTAGAGAGAATATTCTCATCTAAGGAATCGTTCTCAACATTGGACTATCAAACTTAGGAAAATAATTATAGGTGAGTGTGTAATATCTCCAACATGTATTTCATCCATACGGACCCCCAATCCTCTTTGTTCGACCGATTCCTCATACTTAGTCATTTTTTCAAAGTCCCATTGCGGGTCTATGGGTTCACCCACATTTCATTATTTCTCAACATACACCTGACTCCGCTTCCCCGTCGTTCTCATATCCCATCATTTCATTCTTCATCGCCTCGTGGTAATCCAGGTCCTATCTTTTCACTTTCCCCAATAAAAAATTAATGCAAATCTCATGGATACATCAATGGGTTAACTATTGAAAGGTCGTTATTAATGGCAATTTTCTCGAGCCAAACCTTCATTAACTCAAAATTTAAGTTGTATTAACAATCCTTTGAAATAAAATCCAAAATCATACTATATAAAAAAAAATCTTTGGTAATAACGTTCTAAAAGGACTGTACATTAATCCACCAAATCGATTAAGCATGACAACTAGAAGAAAGTAAAACTTCTCCAGAGATTCCATAAACTCATTTGGGTGAGAATATCAAAGTTTTTAGTGGTTAAGAGCATACAAGTATTACTCCTCATTTCCACCTCTAGAGAGGAATTTGAACCTAATTTGGATGTTAGGAATTTCTTTGGCGGGCTGTGTTCTAGAGGTCAACGACTTCAAAGAGTTACTTTCATGGTGCATCGACAAATTTGATAAGAACCAGAGAATAATTCAGCTGCAAGGGGAGTTCCCTATTTTTTTGGCACCTTCGGTCTTCAAGAAAATGCTCAGACTCCAAGAGCTAACAATGAACTTCAAAGGGGATGAAGCTAAGGACTTTTCGAAGGCGAGAAATGGTGGATTGGATCTTCTCCGAGAGTATCTTCATGACCTAGCAATTATTCCAAAAGATCTATCAAACATCCAGGTTAGTTTGTTGAAAAACCCCTACCGAGAAATGACATGGCTATTTTCCATAGTGGTTGGACAAGAATATGAAACTACTATTCCCCGACTGATTCTGTATATATTGCATTTTTCAATTCATGAGAAAACAATTTTTTATTGCGAAAAAATTATCTTCAGAGAACTATCTTTTCAATTGTCAAATTTCAGGAAGAATAAGAAATTCTACATGTCCTCATACCTAATCTTTGTTATTACCTACTTTCATGTTTTCAAAGTCTTGTGTCTATCCAAACAAGTAAATTCTAAAATCAACCCTGTCCCGATGTTGTACCCTGCCTTGTGGAAATAGAAGGCTATGTATTATTTTTATGAGGCGCACAATGTATTTATTTCCTCATTCAAAAAACTTAATTTTGGACCAAAAACATCAAGATTATCTTTAGAAGCAACAACATTCTTGGACAAGAGAGGGAGATATTAAGCAATGGAGTATTTCAACATTATCAAGATTTATTGTGCCCGTGAAAAACCCTTGTATCTATGGTATTATGTGTCAGCTAATATTTTTGTTGTGGAAGTATGCAAACATTATAGATTCTAGGCCCATTTCTTTCATGAAAAGAGGAAAAATCAATTCATTCCTCTACCTTGGAATATTGGAGAGATAATGTTGAAGAACACTGCAAATATAGTTGAATTTTCATTCAATTTGATTAGTATAATTTGAAGAAAGAAGATGAAATCAAAGGGTTTCACCCTAACCAATTGTTTTTGAAACACATGACATTGGTTGGCTATAATGTTTCATTTGCTAATACATTCTTATTCAGATAAGAAGAAGACGACAACTAGAACCTTCAAGCATTGTTAATTGAAAATAAAGAAGAGGATATTGAAACTGTTATTAGCACCACTGATCAACATAGACAATGGGGAAAATTTGTGAACAACAGGAGTACTAGGTCTTCAAACACTTCTTAGAAAAGCAACCTACCGAAACAAAAATCTCAGTCTATAGCTCAGGAACAATGGAGATATTCAATACAAAATTTCGACGAGGGAGGAGATCAAAACCCTCCTAAAAGAAGTCTGGAAAGACCCCACAAGCTCCCAGTGACTAGTGAAAGGAAAATACAAACAAATAAGGAAGGAGGAAGTGAGGTCATCTCCAAAGAAGAAAATGTTCTTAAAGACATGGACCTGGATGCGAACATTAAAGACATTGAGTTTCCTGATGAAGAATAGAGGATTCAGGAAAGCAGAGAAGTCACATCAGAATTGTCCACATATAAACCAATTATATTTGAAGAATAATCACTGACTTTGCACAACTCCCTGTTCGACCAAAGTTCAAAGAAATTGGTCATTGAAAAAATTCATGCAAAGAATAAAAAGGTTCAAGGAAAATCGAGTTGTGAATTTGATCTTAATGGAGTTCCACCACCTAAAATAGTACATATTCATGAATCTATGGGTGAATCCTTAAAGATGTCGGTCGGAGAAACGAAGAATGAAAATGCCACCCTAAAAGAAATAATTAAAGAATTAGAGAGTGCTTTGATGCCCCCACCTATATTTGTCAACCCAATTGTTACAATGAAACCATGGAAGAGTTTTCATGGAACTCCATAATCTATTTCGAGATTAAGAGGAACATCGAGCCTACTTGTTTCCATCAAAAGATATGTTGGGGAAAACATCAAGACAAGAATGTCTCTTATTCTCTGGGCATGGGAACTGACAAATATTTTTTTTTCCTTGGGATCAAGAACAACAAATTTGAGACAATACCTTCAGGATGATCTGGAAAATGACAAGGAGTTCTATAAAGGGGTCGTTTCCACCATTGTTACAAAATTTTCAAGTATGAATGAGTTCAAAAGAAAAGAAGAGGACTTGCCTTCCGCAGTCCGCATAAAGCAACTCAAAGCATGCTGGATAAAAATAATAAAATGTTTAAAATAATTATTGGTTGATTGTGACACTATAAGTGTCAAAAGGGAGAGTTGTATTTAAAATTATTTGAGTTGGATTTAGCCGGGACAACCATATAAGTTTAAGACCCAAAGTTTATATTAAGCTCCATTCTTATATCAAAAGAGAAACTTGAGGAAAAATTGGACTTATTGAAGTTTGCATCCGCTGAGAGATTTAATAGTCTGACCGAGTATTCATAATTGGAAGTGGAGAATTGGTTGGTTAGTTATGTAAAAAAAATGAATATATTGAGGACACACTACACCAAATTTCAATGGACTTTATAAACAATTGTAAGGCAAGAAATAATTGTTGCAAAAATGAGAGATTATATTGAAAATTGGTTAAAAAATGCCTTAACTAAAATAATGAAACCATATCAAGAAGAGTTAGTTGCAACTGGTCATAGAATTATAGCGAAGGAAATTACAAAAGGAACCTTAGCAAGCAGATAACACACGAGAGAATCCATCATAGTAAGTAGAGCAAATTGATCATTTTTCATAAATCCCCATATTTTATTCTTCTCGTTCAAAAATTGTCCAGTCGTGTATTTTCATTTATTGAGAGTCCATGAATGATATCTGACCATATCCTTTTTCTTCTTTCAGGTCCAATCCCATTCTACTTTCTTTTATGGTCCATGGGAGCCCCGTCCCATTCCATTTGGACGAACACAGTCCTTTATTTTTAATGTAAAACAAACTATTGTTTTTGAACTCCCAAGAGAACTACATCGGGGTGTAATTTCAATGATTTCTCAAATTATGAGTTTATGAGCATGAGATTTTGGAAGTGCACCTAGCATATTCACTTTTATTTTGAATGAAGTGTTCTTTTAAAGTTCTCTATATTGTGGACTCGTAACTTTCCTTCTTATGAATGTGATCAAATTTTATCATGTTGTGATAGATGTGAGGAATGTTTTACTTTCATATTATGGTTTCTTTATCCTTGTAGAATATGTTTTACATATATCTATTTCAGTCTTGAAAGATTTTTGGTCCTTCTCTCAGTAACCTTTTTATGTGAATATATTTTTATCTATCCTTTATGTTTACAAAGAAATAAATATATTGGGTTTGTTGTTTAGCATTTCCCATTTTGATTGTTTAATTAAGAACATTCAAGCTGTATATTTTAGACCATAACAAAGGAGTACCACCTTTATAAAAACGCAGGGGGATATTTTATCCTCGTGAGGTTGTTGTTTGGATCTTGACCAATCTAAACGTCAACATTTTTGGCAATTCCACTAGGGAGAACAAAAGGTTGGTTTCGCAGGTCAGAAGCTTAATGACTCAACCAAAACCTAATCAACCTCAGTTACAAGTCGACCTAATAAATCAAGGAAGTGTTTTGAATCAATTGTATGATTTAGTGTTGAAAACAACAAGAAGTCGAGTAGAACTCGAAATATCATGGGGAACCCTTGCTTGGGAGGAAGAAAGATAAATAACATTGGGACAAAGACGAGGTGCGTGGAATCCAAGAAAAATGGGAATCTTGTAATATGAGCATATACTCATTACTATAAGGATATAAATGGAAATGGCATTTTCCATACCTTAGATATGTCAAATTTCAAAACTACCAAATCCATAGCTACTCAAGATATTAGATACTTTGACCATAGTGCATGATGTTTTGTTAATTGAATTACTTTTATATAAATTGGATGAGTACTTGGAATTCCCTAGGATAAAAGAAACTCACTAAAGTCAACCCAAAACTATGAACGGAGAGATGTCATAATGTAGTTTTAGAGGAAACAAAGGTTAAAGGTTGAACACATTTCCCCTATATAATAAAAGTTAGGAATCCATGTATAACAAACCACCTATTGTACAACAAAAGTTTTACTAGTTTCCAAACTTGAGTACCAATACTTTTGCTAGTGTTTCTATGCCAAGTTTGATAGTAACTAACTCCAATAAATTAGTGTAAGTAGGGATGATCAAATGAGCTCTAAGGTTTCCTTGACCTTATATTAAAAATCCGATTGAAGAGCATTCCAAAACTCTCTCCTTACCATGGATACAACATTTTTAATGAACTTTTCCTTGGCTTCCTTGTATACATTTGAAACTACCACTATGGCATGCTTATTTGATAGAAGGCTAAGCCATGTCGTTCGATCAAGCAATGCTAACTAACAATGCTAATAACTTGTTTGTCAATAAATCCTTTGCTATCCAACAATGATATAGGGTTAATCTTTGCATCTCTACATAGGTTGATCTTATGTGTGTATATTTTTAATGTTCATCTCAAATTATGCACATATTTTATTCCATGGATTTTATGTACTTAACTTAGTAGTGTGTTGATGTTGAGATTCCTTAGATGATGACGCTATATGTAGGGAAAGAGAGCAACATGAGAGAAGAAAAGATAAAAAAAATGCAACCAGTGAAGGAAGCAACAACAAAAAGACCTTGGTGAGTTATAATTACATACTTTATGATTGTTATATAATCTTGAAAAATATATATTTATTTTATGAAAAATTGCATTTATAATTCTAATTGTTACTTATTGTACTCTATTTTATGATGCATAAAATCTTGATAAAAAGAACTTACATTATTTCTAAACATTATAAAAAAAAAGGAGAGACGACACCTAGATATGTATTACTTGTAATTGGTGTAGTGGGGAGAAATTTCCAAGGGCCTTAGTCACAATAGATCTGAGCATGTTAGCCATGGCATGATTTATCCTAAAATTTTCAAAGAAATTTAGAATGTTATTGAATCCAATATACTACATTTTTTCATGGCACTTATTAATTTATGATGTACATATTAATGTTTGAACACAAGCACAAACATGAGGATGAACCAAGATGAATATTTGTTTCATCTAGAAGATAGAGAAAATGTATTCAATTATGATGATATACTAGTTATTGATGAATGGGAGATTTTAAAATTTGGTAGTGGCATGATTGTCCATAATGGAAATTTTGACATAGTCACAAGAGTGTGGTCGAAAGAATACCACAAAAAGTGGGCAAATATAAGTAGTGCTATAAGAAAACAACATTAGAACATCTACATAAAAGCTTCCCAAGTTTACAATATAGTGATAAATGGACCCTTAATATATTCTCCAAAACTATCACGAGGAGGAGAGACCATATTAGGTGGAAAATATGTTTGAATTAGTCTTCTATATACTCACTCGTGTTTCTAGTCCTTTGCCTTTTATATGTCATTATGTATCGTCATTGAATTTTATATATGACTTATTTTTTGTGGTTTTGAACAAATTTAGTAGGAACATCTCAATGCTCACTCAATAATGCAAAGACTATTAAAAAAAGATCGCCTAGTGTAGGAAATCTATATTTAAGAAAATATTAAATGATTTCAAAGAGGCCTATATAATCACTAAAGAGAAGAAAGCATGAAGAATGGACCTTGAGACACCATAACAAAAATCCACAAAGGTAATAAATAATGTAAGCTTGAAGTTATTGATTTTCATCTGCTTGTAGTTATTTATTTTGATATGTTTTAAAATTGTATCTTTTTTTTTATGTAAGCATGTGGTACCATTAACCTAATTTTGTGGTTACTTGTTGGACATTGATCGACTTAGCTGATCTTATATTTTCTTATGTATAAGCACAATGGATACAAAGAAATCAATTGTTACACATTTTTCATGTCAAGCTAGGAGGTTTGCAATTTGAGGGCATGGGGGTGCTTTGCAAGTTTATCAATATAATCTCATTTATTATGCTAATATACTACCTTAATATATGTGATACTTAAATACAATTTTCTCTTATTGCATACAATTGAATGACTATAGTTGTGAGCCCATTGTGGAATAACTAAAGTATATCCTAAAGAAGGGTTATGAAAAAATGGTGGATGATATGCAACCCATGCCCAATATATTTAATTGTTAATTATGTGCTTATTTTTAGCTTATATCTAGCTAAAATTATTAATTCTAATGTATGATATTATTATAGATTGATTATGATGGGGGTGACTTGAAAGAATAAGAGGGTATTGCCAATTTTTTAACTTATATTTTTTTATTACATCTTTAAATGTTAGAATCTTTTATTTTATTTCATTGAACTCAAGTTATTTTACTATGTTTTTACAAAGTGAGGATTAGGAGGGTTTAAATAATGAAGATGGAACTGACAATAGTTCAATCAAATTATGATGTCAAATTCATTTCTTTTTCTTATATGTGTACATATTTTTTCATGCAATGTTATATACAAAGTTGACATTTTCTTGGCGTGGTAGTGTACCGCATTTTTTTTTACCATGTTACAAAGCCTAGGGAAACCCCCCGAGTACTTCCCCTCATTTTGAGGAAGGAACTCAAGGTAAACCCTAGAATATTCAAGGAACAATCCTGGTCAACGATAGGGCTCAAAGCCATTACAACAATATACTCGTTATGAGCTCAACATGTCAAGGAGTGTGCATCAAGAATAATGATCCAAAATCGACACAAAAGATGACACACCCCATTGTGATGTGTTTTGCATCATACAAAATTGATTTCTTTTTTTGAGAACTTACACTATGATATGATGCTACAACCTTGTATTGTAGTAGTTGGGGATTGCCTCCCTGCCACCTACTACTTTATAAGTTCTCATTATCCACCACCTAGTTGTGAGCAACTTGGTGATTTGCAACCTGTAGGGTTTCTAAAGGATGGCCAAGTCTCCTAAGAAATATCTTGATTCCACAACTACCATATCTTAGTCCTTCTAGATATAAATCATAATTCCTTTCAGAATATCTTCATTGAATTTTTTTTCTTGTAGAAAAAACAATGTCTGGATGTTCTAACTATAGCTTGTTTTTTAGGATTTTTTGTTTTCCATTAAAAACTAGACCCCTAATATTCCAAGAAAGGATATTAATTATAAAACTATTTGGGGTTTGGGATATACATCTATGAGATTAAGGATCGTTTCCCTAAGTTAACCTAGAGCTCTCCAATTTCTTGCAATTTGTTGATGGTTGCTTTCCTTCCCTTCTTGGCCATCTTAAGCTTGTAATTTTTTAGAGTTATTTAATTGATCCTTATAGATCTTTGTGGTATAGAGGAAGTTCCATGCTTACCCCCTTTTCCTCCTCCTTTGGTTAAAATTTTGTGCAGTACTCTAAGTTGTTGTGTTTTTTCATATAGGAAGTCTTGTCCATACTTGATCTCCAATAGCTAAGTATACTTCCATCATAAGCTCATATTATTTTTTTCCCAATTTTATGTTTCTTTCATACTCTTATTGATAATTTAGTAACAAGAACATGATTTTTTCCTCTTCTTCCTATGTATTAGTAGCTTCTTGCAATGCCAACTCTTCCCCCTCCTTCACTTTTACCTCATGTCGCTCTTCTTCTTCCATTTTCCTTCATTTTAGGTTTAGATTATTTTATGACCTTTGCTAGAGGGGTTGACCATTGAATATTCTCCTTCATTTTCATTTTGATGATTTTAACTCTAGAAAATGTTTTTCTAGGATGAAGTGGTGTGAGGATTGTTCCCTTAGTTTGATGTCTTCTCTACCACTTTTATATTCTAGGTTTTTCTTCTTGACTTGTGGTTTCATACTTATTAGAGTCATTCCAACTATTGTTGGATGGAGTTGTAGCTTTCTTGGTTGATTTCCATTTTCTTTGCACCTATGTGAAACCCTACTTATCCTTCAAGTTATCCCTTGAATATTTTGGTTCCAATGCATTGAAGGGGCAATATTGGCACATGTTTCCATGAACATGGAATTCTTGGCACAGAAAAGACACGTTCTCATAATATAGGGTTTGAATCCACTGTGTATCTTGGTAACTTATATCGATAGACTTTGGAAGTGCTTCTAAAACATTCATGTAAACACATATGCAGGTGTAGTAGGTATACTTTACTTTAGTGATTTATGAGGCTTTAAAATAGGAACCTAGGGTGTTTTATATGCCCTCCAACCTTTCATTGTCCTAGAAATCCTATGGGAGAGAATACATATGAATCTAGACCGATACTTGGGTGAAAACCTCTTTCTTCATGGGAAATTTGTATGTATAGTATCACAAATATAGTTCTAAGGATTTCAAGAAAATTGGGTTACTCTAGTCAAACATGCACTCTTTGTCCTCACTATTGTTGAATATGGAGATGCAAATTTTTTTGGCTCCCACTCTAAGGTCAAGCACTAATTTCACTTTCCATGTAGAGTTCACCCACCATCAAAGCACCATTTTTGAATGCCAAAGGTCAACTAACTTCCAAATTAGTGCATGTTCTTTCACAAATTGTATGAAGTTGCTAATTTTGATTAATGTAACTACATAACATGGGTTTTCCACTGTCTTGGCCAGGAAACCACCTTCATTTTTATGCTCATAGGAGGTCTTTCTAGATTCACTATTCGTCATTGGGACAACTAGTTTGACCTTCCTTGATTATACCACCATTTTGGAGGATGGAGAACCTTTTACCATGTAGAGAAATAATAATCACACTAAACCAACTAGGAAAGAGAAGACATAATTAAAGTGGAATTAATCAATGAAAATCACACAGTACACAAAGATTTTTACCCCATAAACCCTTAACCAGGAAAACCAACATTCATTGAGAATCTCTTGCTCTTTTGTTGTTTTATTCATTCGGTGAATAAAGAGTTACATGACCAACCTTGGTCTACACCTAGGACACAATCATCATCATATTCTCTTTCTCTATGCAAGGACAACTCTATAACCAATTTGGCCTATGTCTACATGACCACTACATACCTCTCAACTGAGAGTTTCAATCACTAAGATTTATAAGCATTAAAATTTTATAGTGTTACATGATGCCATATTTATAGTATTTATTGTATGAAAAAACATATTTCATGGCCTAAAAACGATAATAGATCCGTGCAGATGATTGGTTGCAATATCACGAATATCGAGATTCTGTTATAGTCGACGACCCATTGAAATTCAATCGGTTATGAACCGGTCGACCTTCAATGAGTCTCCAATAATCTACCACTCGACCTCCTGTCGGATAACCTATCAAACTTCTAATCGATCACTTCAACCTTTGATTTAACCATCGACTCGACTTATCCATCCAGTCAAATATTCACCCAATTGATCCACCTTGACTAACCAATCGATTTTGTTGATTTTTCACTACAAAGAATATAGAAACCCAACATTCTCGCAATTGTTGTCTTCTTTGTTAATACACGAGAACTTGAAATTGTGTTCACTAACCTAGGGTAGCAATGCCCATTGCCTCTCTACACCAAGAGAACTTCACAACACTCATATACTTGGTCAATGAGTTTGCTATGTTTTATAAAGGGTCTAATTTCTCCAACAACACCTTCTTTCTTTCCACCATTTCTATAACTAAATGGTATTGTACATCAATATGCTTCATCCTTGAATGGTAGGATGGGTTCTTTACCAATAAAATTGCACTCTAACTGTCACAATTTATCTTCATATATTTATTCTCAAACTCAATCCCTAAACATAGTCGATGCAACCATATAACTTCTTTCCTTGCATGAGTGGATGCCATGTTTTCAACTTCTATTATCAACAAGGATACAACCACATGTCTCTTACTCATCCAATTGATTTCTCCATCAAACATCTTGAACACATCCACTAGTCGACCTTCGTCAATCCATATC
Organism: Picea engelmannii; assembly: GCA_009831015.1. Classification (NCBI taxonomy): domain Eukaryota; kingdom Viridiplantae; phylum Streptophyta; class Pinopsida; order Pinales; family Pinaceae; genus Picea; species Picea engelmannii. Next base: position 166,432 of record ML790376.1, on the reverse strand, counting down.
TCTAACCCAGTTGACATTTACAAAGCCATGTACATTTACTTCTGTATCAATTTTAGGCTTCCCTTGTTAATAGATCACATACTCTATTTTTTCGTCCAAGTACCTGAACACACTTTTGACAACAATCCAGTTCACTTTCCTAGGTGTTGACATGTACCTTCTCAATACTCCCACTACATGGGAAACATTTGGTTGAGTGTAGACCATTGCATGCATTAGGCTACCAACAACACTAGCATATGGAACATGTGCCATGTCCTCTATTTCTTCATATGTCTTTGGAAACTGTTCAACAATTAGTTTTTCTCCCACGAAAATTGGTACCTTGACTAGTTTGCAATCCTACATGTTGAAACGTTTCAATATACTTTCTTTGATTTAACCACCATTTTCTAACTTCTCAATCTCCCTTAATCTCCATTCCTAGAATGAATATAGCGGCACCAAGATCCTTCATGTCGAAATTGGAGGACAATTGCATTTTCACCTCCTTTATTGCATCCATGTTATTTTCAATCAACAACATGTCATCGACATACAAAGCTACATATATGAAATGACTGCCTTCTTCCTTGGAATATACACAATTATCAACCTTGCTTATCACAAATCCCAAACTAAGTATGTATGTGTCAAACTTTTGGTACCACATCCTTGGTGACTACTTTAGACCATAAAGGGATCTTTTCAACTTGCACACCAACTATTTCTTTCCCTTTGCTACCCTTCAGGCTGTTTCATGTAGATTTCTTCTTCAAGGTCCCCATGTAGGAACACTATTTCACATAAATTTTCTCTATCTCAAGATCAAATTTTATAGCTAGAGACATCAATACTCTAATTGGAAGTTAATTTTGCAATAGGGGAGAAAATATCACCAACATCAACTCCTTCAACTTAGGAATACCCTTTTTCTACCAGTTGAGTTTTGAAATTCTCGAATTTCCCTGTTGTGTTCATCTTTTTCTTGAAAACCCACTTGCTACCAACATGTTTCCTTCCATTAGATAGCTCGACCAAATCCCACGCCCCATTATTTTGCAAGGGTTCCATTTTTTTGACCATGCGTCCTCCCAAAGTCTACCCTCTGTTGAGTTGAATGCTTCCATGACTAACTTGGGCTCATCATCAGTGGAAGATAACATAAATGCAAAACAAAAATCAAGTGGACTATACCTCTCAGCTGGTTTCCTTACTTGTTCATACCTCCTTATGATGAGATTTGATTGTTCCACCTCTTCACCTGATTCAGTCGACTCATCTAAATCATGTTTTTTGTTCCTCACTCAAACACCAAATTCTCTGGTTCTTTCTCCATTTGAGCCTCTTCAGTCCTGGAATTTCCTTCGACTTCCCTCAAGATCACATCTTGAATATACACTATTTTACTCAACATAATATCCAATAGCTTATATCCTTTCATTCCATTCTTGTAGCCGATGAAAATACACTTGACTACCTTATTTTCCATATTTTTCCTCTTTTCCTCGGGAACATGCACAAATGCATCACAACCAAAGACTCTGAGATATGAAAGAAAAGGATGCTTACCAAACCATACCTCACATGGAGTCAAGTCGACTAACACTAATGAAGGAGACCTATTTAACAAAAATATTTTGCAGTATCGGCTGCCTTTGCCCAGAATTCTTGTGTGAGATTGGCACTAATGAGCATGATCCTTTCTGTTACGAGGGAAAAACTCTCTATGGCCAAGGGTAAACCACAACAGACAGGTATGACTACAAAAACCAACTCAATTCCAACATATGCTATATGAACTAATGTGCAAGATAATAAAGAGGCCTACCTCGATCTAACGTTTGATGATGTTCCACTTTTGAGCATTTCGACCCAAATCTTTATACCTGCAATAAGTTCTTAACAAAGGAGAAGAGAAAGTATATAGTGATGATATAAAGGGGTTATCACATTAGATAACATAATCCATCAATAAACATTACAAACATTACCATGGATAATAATCATACATTTGTAATATACCAATAGGACAGGAAAGGAGTATTTCTATTAATAATTGATCAGCAGAAGTGACAACATTACAGACTTCTGTGTTGGCACAGTTCGAAACCAAGAAACCAAGTTCCTTCCAACTGGGCCTCCACCACTTCAATCCTCCACCAAAAGAAAACTCATAAGAGAGAGTCAATGAGATTCTCTCAACAATAGGGAAAGAGCTTGGGGGCTGAACACTGTGTTCAGACTTGAGGGACAAAGGGATGCAGGCTCAATATGAAGTAATTTCTCCAGAGTAACTTTTCTCTCAAAGTTGAATGCTTTCTCCTCTTTTCCATAGCTCATAATTGTTCTCTTATATCCTTTAGGATGCAACTGAAGGGCCGAGTCGGAATGTTTCAAGTATGTGGAAGGCCAAGGATCAGATATCTTCTGTCACGACATGGAAACCCGACCTAATTTTTGTATTTTCTGGCACAAATCCTGATGTACACAGGTTGTAGTGGAGAAGCCAGTGTATACACATCTTGCATAGTTGATAGGGAGTGTATATGTGGAAAAAAGTATATTTTTGGCTCTGGATTCATCAAAAAGGGATGAAAAGTCTACATAGGGAAATGGAAAAAGGCCCTCTATGCAAGATAGCAATGGTGAGGAAAATCTTGCTATAACATATTCCCCCTAATGTGTGAGATTAGAGGAGTATTTGCAATGGCCAAAATACATTATAAATAACCCAGAAGTAGAGTGGTAGAGAACCAGCTAGACGAACTCAATTGCTCATTACATTATGTACTGACTTTGCATACATGGCTGCCAAAATACAATGTAGATCCATGTGGAAAATATACCGAACAAGTGTTCATGGCCATGAATAGGAAAATACAGATGCGGTTACATGCCAAAAGATGTCATAGTCATGAACAAGGCCTAGTGAAACTATTCTCAAAATCAATCTGAAGATATATGTATATCATGAAGTACAATCTAATCTCCCATGATCACTGAAAGTCAAATAGGTACTGGTCCAATGAAAAAGGAAGCAACAACTCAGGAAAGTTGCGGCCACATAGTGATGTCTTCAAGTCTTCTATACTATCTGCCAAGGGTGCAAGTCTACATTATGTGAATAAATGAGTTGAGGTTGAACATGATGAGACATCGTTTGATTACCGATTATTGAGGTATATCGTTAAAAAACGTGAGAAAACCTACCAATAATGAAAGCAGGTATCAAGGCACCGAGTACATTTCTACAAGTGTGAATAAAGGAGTCAATGTCGAACACTTGAGAAATCCATTGATTAGGAGACATTGATGTATTTCCATCTGTCAATGGCAAGAGAGCCTGCCACTAATGACTGCAAGCCTCAAGGTACCCATAAAACTCTAGGTCCCATATCCAGAATAAATGAGTTGAAGTCGATGGAAAGAGACTCGATGAAAGGAGACATTAAGACATATCTCATCAGTCAGCATGAGGAACAAAGCAGGAGCTTCATGATTTGGTGGATATCGGGCGAAGAACATGTTCATGAACCAATGACCCTGTGCATCTCTCACATGTTCCAAATGCAAGCGGTATATGAAAAAGACCCTCCGAATAGAAGCCGATGATGAAAACTACTGACAAAGTTGAGGAAACCACCAATAAGGATAATGACATCCAAGACACTACACGAATCCCAAAGTGTGAACAGATGTATTGTCATCGAACACAAGGGAAACCACCCAGTCAATGACCAATGATGAAGTGTTGATTGTTGGGTTCAAGGTGACCTACCAATGATGAAACTAGGGCCAGGGTGCATGATGCGACAATAGTATCATGTGATTCTGAGAGAAATTGAGGGTATGGCCAACATGCAAAATCAATATTTTTGAGGAGTGGCCGACACAGGTTGATAGACTTCCTTTGAACAAGAGCATGAGACATATGGTGGACTCCAACAACATAGACTCAATGATGTGACTGTTAGATACAAGAGGCATCAATGATGTTCTCTATAGGGACTGGAAGAGTAACTAGTCGGTAGAGAAAACTCTGTAACGAGATCAACTTCCTAAGGCCATGCTAAAACCAAAATTATGATGACACAAGGAATCAATAACTTTGTGCTCTATTCAAAGGCGACACGACTGCTGCCAATTATAATATAGTACTCCCTTCCCACCCATCTTTTTTTGTGTTTTCATAAAAAATGAATGTTATGATACAGAGGAGGGAATGAGTGTCGCAAGTAAGCAAAACTAGTTCCAGCAATGGAACATACCTATGTTCAATGCAAGGAAATGCATGCGGGAGATGGACACTCGGGGTGATGTTCCCTCCAGGGTATAGGGTGTCAAATTGCGAAGGATATAAACAAGGCTCTGCTTGGTTGAGGATGCAAAAAATTCTTAGGCAATGATTTATAATGCAAAGCGAGAACCAGCTAAAGGCTCAATACTGCAAGTGAGGGCATGAGATGCAATCACAACTTAACGCCAAAAAATGTCCTTTTTTATGTCTTTTAGTCTACTTGGTGTGAAAAAGGGGTAAAATTGTGCCAAATAGACGTCTTTTCAAATCCAATTTACGAGTGTGAAAAAGACAAGTTCACTTGGCAATCTTTTCTATTTTTTATAACGAGTCAGAAAAGAGCTTAACTAAGACTCATGACCTTTCAAATCCAATTTTAACGAGTGTGAAAGGGACAAATCACTCGACAATTTTTTTGGTTTTTTAGACTAGTCAGAAAAGAGCTTAATTAAGACAAGATTTGCAAGAGTTCGTGGGGAATAAGGTCACATGTGTATGAATGAGAAATGAGGTTCATCATAAAGTCATGCATCGAATTATAATGGACTCTCGGTCCTAAGGAAAAAACTCGGCATGGGCACCAAATGACAAAGAGGATCTAAATAGGGTACCCATGTTTGGTAAGTCTCTACCATTTATTAACAACGCTACTTATAGTAGATGGAGGGTCATGCGTCACAATAAATGGGTTCGTACCTAAGGTGTAAAAAGTGATAATCGGAGGATAATGTGAAATGCACGATGGAATAAATACCTATCCTATATGCTAGGTTATGAAAATACCTGTATGAGGAGACGAACGACCAACCATGACGTTGAAAACCACAAGAAAACTGAGTCAAAACTACAAAAACCGACTTAAAACCATTCTTGAATTAGTCCATTAGGTTAAAAAATAGCATGAAACTATATAAAGTGGGTACAAATAACTTATAAATAGTAATAAAATCACAAATTACTGTATCATTTTGAATTTTACCCAAATAGTGCAATTTGGACTAAAATACCTCCAAGATTCAAATGACGATTGAGGGAGCATCGGGAAATGAAATCACGAACCGTCTGGATTAGGTAACTCTTCATCTCATCCTCTTCAAATTTAGTGGATTACATTTTTGAATTAGGTTTCCATTTTTTAGTTTTTGAGGGCGTAAATTAGGATTTTCGGTATACGCGGGTTTCCTTGTGTAGGTCACGTGTAAGACTAGATATATGCCCCTATGTTAACCATAGGGAGCATGTATTGATCCCTACACGCGACTGTGGGCAAGTACGCTGCGTATATGTATGTAATTGGCAAAAAAAAAGGGTTATTAATTCAAAAATTGATTTGTTTTTTGCAGGATGGTCTTGGAATGGAGAGAGCGAGATGCATGAGGAGGTAGATGCAGTTGTGGATTTGGATCCGGTGGCTCAAGAAGCTTTAAAAAGATGTGTTTTGTAAAGGTTTTGGGCTCTCAAAGGAATGAGGGCCCAAGTGAGGTTGTTGGAAATGTTGGTGGGTTATTGGGATCCTGATAACGAGAGATTTATCCTTGATGGACAACCATTAAGGATCGAAGTAGAGGACATCTACTTCTTGACTGATCTATCACGCCGAGGAGAGGTTGTGAACCTCAAGTCATGCGGAGCAAGGAGTGGGATGAAGATCGAGGAGTATATCGAAGCCCGCTGTATAGCAGGGACTCCCATGGTGGGAAGTCAAGTCCCCATTCGGGAAATCAATAACCTCAGTTTGAAGATCATTGTGCTCATGCGTACTAGGATCATAGGTTCAACCTCGTTGCATCAAGCATTGAGACCACTTATGTTTTATGCAGTGGAGTGTGTGAGACCCACTGTCTATGATTGGTGTACCTCACTGTTGACCAATATGAAAGGTCAGTTGACAGAGTGCAAACAGGGGGGTAAGCAAAACTTCGGGTTTTCCTCTATTATTTGTAGCTTCTTTTTCGAGCGGGTTTTAGGTCTGGGACCTAGAGTGGATATCCTTCCTAGGGGACCACGTGATCCAGCCATGGCACGGTGGATCGAAGTCATGAGACGACATGGGGGAGGTAGGATGTCGACACCCTACAACGATGATTTTTTCTTCTAGTGGTGGAGACAAATAATTGCTCTGGATGACTATCCCTATGCGGGGATCAATTTCAAAGGAGACTTAGATATGTTGCTTCCACCACGGGCTGCCTATGGTGCCACAGGTAAAAAGTTTTTACATATTTCATTTTTATTTTTTTTTGTATTTTTGTATTTAAGGAACAAAAATATTTTTGAATGGTGTTTGAATATTAACTAGACACATGTGTAATTGTAGATGTGGGTCCATGACTTCCAGAGGGATTCCTTCGACATAGATGGAGGAACCAGGGAGATGAGGTGGTGGGAGGGGAAGCGAAGAGATTCCTATAGAACGTGCAGGGCAACCTATCTCGTTTGACACAGAGGATTCCTATGGTTCAGGTAGAGGATCTACCTGAAGCCATGTATCGACATGTGGTTGGTGTACCTAGAGCATGGGTATGACTCTTCTGATGTCTCACAAACATCATGGTTTTCTATCATGATGCACATCCAGTGCCACAGGCGTAGATGTCTTGGGATATGTATATCGGCTGTATATGTATATTGAGGGTTTTAGCCCCAATTTTTGTAATATAAACACCATATTTTTGAAATATATAAAAAGGGATCTTCGACTTTACTTATATCTTACAATGTGTACATTGAGTTAATGGTTTTCTTTGCTTTATTAATGTGACAAATGCCAATCTAAAACATAGTTAGCATAGGCATCAGATACATGATTAGAACTCCTAGGAATGTGATAATATGTAATAAAATCAAATTGTCGTTCTAAAAGACATACCCGTAGGAATCGACGGAGTAAATTAGGATCACGCACGCGGTAATGACTGTTCAATTAACATACTACTTACTGGAAATCTAGTCGAACTTCTAAAGAGAGAATACCATGCGAGATAGCATCACACAAAAGTTCTATGACGACGCTATATTTGGCCACGTTATTCGTGGATGGCCCTAGGCATGCGCCACCTGAAGATACCAACAAACCCTTGGGTGAGTAAACCACCCAAGCGGTGGAAGCCAAGTTCTGTGTATGATGACTGGCTTCGTCTACAAATCCTAGGTAGACCGAAGACTCTGTTAACATCTGCCAACAAAGGGAAAACGCGATAAGCAAGCTAAAGATAAAAGAAAAGGAAAAAAGAGATGTATATACACTAAATTTACATTAGTATACAAAGAGTTCCGCCCGAGCCTAGGGCTCAAGCGTAGTACCTTTTCAAGTAGAGCCCATTTCTGGGCTCGACCAACTTATTCCCTTCATAATCTTCCAACTCATAGGCTCCTTTTTCTAGGACCCGTCGCACGATGTAAGGACCGTGCCACATGGGTTTAAACTTGCTGCCCCTAGTGTTTCTTTGTCTTGATCATACAAGAGGACCAAGTCACCCTCATCATACAACTGGGGACAAACATACTTGTCGTACTGAACCTTAACACGTTTCTTGTTTTCCTCGATAGTCGTAAAGGCATCCCGACGCTGCTTGTCAAGACTCTCTAGGTGCACAAGGTGTCGCTCTAAATCCAAAGTGTTAGGTAGGAGCTCGACTACCAACTTGAGAGAAGGGATTTTGCATTCAATGGGAAGTATTGACTCCACACCGTGCACTAATTGAAAAGGGGAAAAACTGGTGGCAGTCTTAACCGAGGTTCGGTATGCCCAAAGCACGGGATATAACATGATGTGCCAATCGAAATTACTTCGACTGATAGTTTTTTGCAAAATGGTCTTGAGAGACTTGTTGATGGCCTCTACTTTCCATTTGCCTGGGGGTAGTAAGGAGATGAGTGACCATGTCTAAACCCCAACTTAGATGCTAGTTCTACCATCATTTCATTATGAAAGTGACTGCCATGATCAGTGACAATCTCACTCGGGATACCGAACCGGGCGATAATTTGGTTGAACACGAAGAAGGTTGCAGTCTTCCCATCGAATTTTACAGTAGGCATGGCCTCGACCCACTTAGTGAAGTAGTCGATGACCACGATAATATGTTGGTGCCCCCCAGCCGAAGTTGGGTTGCAATCGACGAAATCTAACCCCCACTTTGTGAAGGGACCGACAATAATGATTGGGTGAAGAGGGGATGGATGTGAGCACATTTTCTGAGTGAACACCTGGTAGGGGTGACACTTCTTAACCACTTCGATACAATATTTAAATATAGTGGGCCAGAAATAGCCGACTCGCGAGATTTTTTGGGTTGTTGGAAGCCCGGATAGGTGACCACCATAAGCCCCTTTGTGGCAATCGTTTAGGACTGACTCGACTTCCTCATGATTTAAGCAATGACGCAAGATATTATCTATTCCTCGGTGATATAAAGTGTTACCGATGATGGTATAATTTTTGGCTTGATATCTAACACGTCGTCGATCATCTCATGAGAGATGCTGAGTGAACTTCAAGGTTTGAAGATATAAAACAATGTCTCCATACCATGGGTTAGACGACGAGACAAGGAAAATGTGTTCGTCTGCAAACGAATCGACATGGATAACATCCTCGTCTAATCGTGGAAAGTTGTATATTAACTCTGCAAAAACTAGTGATTTCTTGGACTTGGCCGAAGCAAAGTCGAGATCAAATTCTTGTAGGATGACAATCCATTTATTATATTTCCCACCCTATATACACCTGGTGAAGACGTATTGAAATGGATTGACATCGACAACCACAGTGGTCTTACAGAGCAATATATAGTGACATAGACGTTGGACTGTGTGAACGACAACCAAAGCTATCTTTTCAAAGTGAAGTAATTAAACTCAAGATCGACTAAATTTTGACTGAGATAGTAGATGACGTGATCATGGAGCTCATTATCCTCCTGAACTAGAACCATACCAATCGTCTTAGCAGACACAACAATATACAACAAGTAATCTCTACTGTAATCAGGGGATTTCAGCAGAGGGGACGATACCAAGGCTTTCTTCAAAGCGTTGAAAGACTCTTGGACTCACTCATCCTAGATAAAAGGGGCATCTTTATTCAAAAGGCACATGAAACCCTTAGTGATACTGGCATAATTCACTATAAACCGACGTAGAAAGTTAACTTTCCCCTATAAACCCTGAAGTTGTCTAATTGTGCGTGGGGGAGGAAATTGAAGTATTGCCTCAACCTTAAGAGGATCTACCATGATCCCAGTCTCAGAAACTAAAAATCCTAAGAGATGACCAGACTTAACGCAAAAGATGCATTTATGAGGTTTAACTAGATTCTAGTAAAAACATCTTTCAAAAATTAGTCGAAGGTGTATAACATGATCCACTCTCTTGCGAGAGTGAGCAGTAAGATCATCAAGGTAGGCTTCGACTAGGTGCTTGAGATCATGAAAGGCGAAATTCATGGCATGTTGGAAGGTTGCTCCGGTGTTTTTAAGGCCAAAAGGAATTTTCTGGTATGCAAAAGTACCCCAAGGACATATAAATGTCATCTTGTGTTGGTCCTCAGATTTGATCTGGATTTGGTTATATCCTGAAAATCCGTCCATAAAATAAAATATCTGGCTTCCTACACACTCATCGAGAATCTGATCAATGAAAGGCATGGGAAAGTTATCTTTAGGACAAGCCTTGTTCAGGTCACGAAAGTCCATACACACACAGATGGTTCCTTGCTTTTTATTCATGAGAACGGGGTTGGATACCCATTCGGTCAAGGGAACCGGGTAGATGAAGCCAACATTAAGTAGCTTCTCTAGCTCTGCCTTAATAGCAGGGGACTTCCTAGGATTTACAGCTCTAAGACGTTTTCGAATAGGTTTAGCATCCGGATAAGTCCTAATATCATGTTCAACAATACGGGGGTCGATCCCTGGCATCTCTTTGTATGACCAAGCAAATACATCTCGAAATTCTTTAAAGAGTTTGGTGTAGATCATAATTTCTTTTGGCGAACAATCCACACCTATATTTACATTCTCAATCTTGCTAGGGTTACAAGAGATATTGATCGAGACGGTAGGAGAAATACTTCCCTTAGAATAAATGTTGTGTGTATCAAGTGGAACTACGGCGTGACTGACTATCTCACTCAAGGTAGACCGAAAATCATCTTGCTCGATTCTTTTGAGACTTGGGAGAAAATAAGATCGATGATGCATATCATCCCAAGGTCTCTTAGAACCATTCATAGCTTCGAGGATGGCTTCGTCCGAAGGCAAAGTATCATCTAGGAAATTATGCATGTAGGACGATGAGGTGGACCATACAGGCCTTAGAACAGGATCTTCCTCGTCCGTTGGTGAGGTAACAGGATATGGATCGAAAAAAGAGTCTCGAACAACTTGATGCGCAATCTCCGCTACCGATAGTGGCATATCCATGTCAGCGTGAAACTTTCCTTCACCCTATGAAGTCGAAGAAGGTAGGGTCCATGAATCACTAAAATAGGAAGTGTGGGAAGGAATGGACATCCCGGTTGAAGCAGGCCTACTGGACATAGCGTAAACGAGGTGAATCGGTGCCGAAAAATCGAAGGTACCCATGAGGGAAGAATACATTCTGACGTCGATATTCTCAATTGTCGGCTGAGAATTGTCGATCATAGGGATCGACGGTCCAACAAATGCATTAGGACTAGAGTACACAAAGGATAACTGATCGATAGTCACGATCTCCCCTTGATGAGGAAAACAAAGTACACGGAAAATGAACGATATGACAATGACCATAGCATAGGTCCAATTGCGACCTAGTAACAGATTATAATCGAGAGGTGCATCCACTACCTCTACTTCCACCTCTACCGTCTTCCCACCTAACAGGACCAGAAAGGTAGGTAGAATACCGTGAGGGCGGAAGGAATGACCGTCAAATGCAATCAACATGTTCGACGACTTGGAAAGGGTCGAAGAACTGATAGCCTTCCAATAGACTAGGGACATCACATAGGTGGCAACACCTTCATCAACGATCGCTCATTTGATGGTATATTTGGAATACTCCACGTGGATTTGAAAAGCCACATGGTAGGGTAAGTGAGGCTTCACGTCTGTGACGTCAAACTTGATAATTTTCGAGCCACTCGGTTCTAGAGCTCCTAAGGTAGAGAGTACGACATTCCTCTATGATGGACATGTCTGGAGTACCTCCAAAGCCGACATCGCACAAGGGGTTTGGCCCAGATCCTCAACAATAGAGTAGTTCCGGGCGGCTCTAGCATTAGGGTTGTGGGTAGAGCGCTTGATTACTCCTTTTGGAATACAAGGTGGTGGCTCTGGTTTCTCAATCTGTAAGTTCATCTCTAGAGGGGGAGGAGGAGCTTCTAGATCGGTACTATCTTTCGAAGAGATATAATCTCGAGAATGGTTGGCTATATCGATTTTTGCGTCGACCATATTGATACAAACATGGTCACCATCTTGTGGTAGTGGGTTTTGACTCCCGCCAACCACATTTCTGGTGTTTGCAGAGCTCGAGGCTAAGTGTTGGTTGTGTGGGAATGGATTCTTCAGCACAGTGGGCTGTAGGTTTAAAAGTCTCGCAGCCTCCACGAGTTTGGGGCATAAATGTGTAAGGTGGTCATCGGTACAAAGTTTACAAGGAAACTTCACCTTACGTTTCTCTTTCTTTCCCTCTCCAACGTTATAATTTTGCTTCCCATTATTATATTTTCCCTTGGGTTTGTTACCATTTTCCCACCCTTACGTTTGTTTCGACCTTTCCTTTTATTTCCATTTGGCTGCTGGTCAACATTTGGGTTTTTCGATGATTGCACAGAATGTACATTTTCCGACTGGGTGGGTTTGGAGGATCCAGACGAAGTTGACCCTTCGGCATACTTCATTGTCGAGTCTGCGGATTTTACATTGGTGGACCCCACAATGCCATCGTCATGAGGTTCGATTTTTTTCCTAGGATCATAATTTGACCACGGTTCTTCTGGAAGAAGGTGATATAACATCCCATACTGAGCATATATTAAATCTAACTGTTGGGCTCTACAAATATCCTCTTCCTCGTTGGAGACCCTAGAAGTAGCAACATCCTTTGAGATAGGAGGGTCCAAAGACTTTAGAAACCATTATAGAAGAAAGGCCGGGGGTATGGGGGTCTTAATCAATCGCCTCCGTCTACGCCACTCCTGGATATGATCTGAGATATGAGTGGCAGTGTCCTGGCATAAAGTTGAAAAAAGTTTGAGGTCAACATCATAATGAATGGGCAACTAAAAGTGGTTGAGAAATTCCACTACCAACTGATTAAATGATCCATATGTTCCCCTGGGTAACTCAATATACCATTGTGAAAAAACTCCAATGAGAGTGCTTTGAAACAGTCATAATCTAATGGAATCATGGTTCATAGAATTCAATGAGCACCAAAGGTGAAAGGTAGTAACCTGTTCACCAGGGTCCTCTCCATTCTTACCCTCAAACTTTGGAATGTCTGAAGGAAGTTTGGTGGGGATGGGGGGCCATGAGGGATCATGAAGTATTGGGTAATTCATTAACTTAGCCAAGTCTGGCATATTGAGTGTGTCCAGAAAAGGGAGATGGGGTTGCGGCATCGAGCCCCATCCTCCCGTGAAAGATTGCGCGTTGGGAACTGCATTCCATCGAAGGTTCAGTTAAGTACCAAAGCCCAGTCCAGAATTATAAGGCCCTCCTCCGGGCTGATTCGTATAGGATGGGTTTGGCATCATTTCAGTAGGAATGTTTTGATAAGGATTATGAAAATTGCCTCCGGCTGGATTAGATCCGAACTGGGGGTTGTGAAAATTGCCCCCGACTGGATTGGATCCGGGTCGGGGGTTTCCCAATGTGTAATATTGACCTCCTCCAGATGGGAATCTGGAGGATTGAAGTGGATTCGTCATACCAAAAGTATTGGTCAGAATCGACACCGAGGGGGTAGGGATGAAGGGCAGAACTTGTTCGCCAGCTTGGTTGTTCCATCCAGCCATAGAAGGAATAGATCTGGGGTTATGAAAAGGGGCACTTCCTACATTAGGATTCATTTGGGGAATATGAGAACCACCAAATGGGAAAGGAGTGTAAGGAGGTGTATTGCCCCCAAGTCCAAAGTTATTGTCAGGACCAGCAGCTGGGATGGTAGTCGAAAACTATGACGTGAAGTTAGGCATACCATAAGAAAATGGGTTAGAATCCATAGGGATGGACTTGCTATCCCCGATTTCATGGGATAACTAGGAGATCATGTCTCGAGGCCCATAGGTCCTAAACATGGAGTACCGAGAGCAGGATTGACCTGAGCATGGCCTTGGAGGGTCCATCCTTCTTCTCTTTCATCAGACTCATCTTGTCAGTAGCAGCAACACCCATCACCATCGGCCTGGTCTTGTAGCAGAGAAGACTCTTGATCCATGAGGTAATTGGTCCAGGTATCATGGTATGTGTCACCTTTGATCATTATAACCTTTAAATATATGCATATTACTCCTTTTATTTCTAACGACTACTTCGATCTTACATTAACCCACTTGACCATTGTTGGGGGGATTGACATGGTATCCTAGCAAGCATGTGCCCATATTTTTTAGTTTTCCACCGAGGGGATTTCTAAAGATCCATCGTTCGCTCCCATCACATCATCACTTTTTTTTATCTTATCTCCTGCTCATCTACCCCATTCCCCTAGTCCGGGAATTAGGATGATTTTTTTGTGGGGTTGCACCTTATCTCGTGGGAAGAAGGGGCTAAAGGCCCAGAAGGTAAAAGCAGCTGGTAAAAGATAAAAGCCATAAAAATGAAACCTAGAGATGGCTCGCCCAGAGATCCTTGAGAAGGCAATAAAAATCCTCTTAGGAAGAAACAAGAGGGACCCAAAGAAAAATAACAAAACAAGACCTAGCCAGGAGGATAGGGGGTCTCATCACGAGCCATCCTATTATGTTCATGGGTACCTAACAACATGACATTGCCACTATCTGATTACCATGCTAGGGAAGTGACCTTTGGTTGCATGGCCAAGGGAAAGGGGGTCTCATCACAAGCCAACCTTATCATCTCTGTGAAAGTGCTTGTGGGTAACACGGTCAGCTCTGGTCACCATGCCAAGGCAATGTCCTATAGTTAGTCCTTGAAATAAAAAGAAAAATAAAATAAAGAAAAGAAAGAATAAAGGCAAGAAAAGGGCTTGGAAAAAATTGCATCCATGACGGGTACAACTCGCCTTCTACAAAGGAACCCACAGGTAATATCATGCATCCCTGTCTCTCACTCTACCCATATGTCTGGACATCCCTTATCCACATCACCTCATTTTACATGGCTTGGATGATACCCCTTGGAGACTTTCCTTTCCTTATGGATACTAGCCCAATAGGGTGTCTTGTCTTTTTCTTCAGCCTTGTATTGTAGGTCTTTGTAATATCATTGAGCTATTAGATGAGATATCAGGGTTTTTATGCATATGTTTGATAATATTAATGATGAGACGGGATTAACATTGCTATGATCCCTGTGACTAATGAGCCCATGGATGGCGAAGTTTTTGATGTGCAGGACCATGCTCGACGGATAGGTGTCACGTGGACTGGTACACATGGGGAGATGATTAGTTCGGACCTCCATGGGGCTGAAGAGCCCATCAGATGGTTGTTGGGACCCCATCATGGGTAGAGACATGACAGTGTTTGACCGAGGTCTTGCACCAGAGAAGAAGAGGATGTTCCATCAGGGGCACTTTGGTTGAGCCAGACCTAGGGGTGTTGACCCACTTGCAGTGAAACGTTGGCCCTAGATGACCCATGACGCCACCAGGAGGCTTGTGATGTCATCATGAGCATATGGCATATGGACAGGGTTATTGGCACGTGTGGCAGCTTGGAAGAGCCCAAGGAGGGATAACGTCTTGCTTCTAGATGCTGCACTAGCCCCAAAAGGGCCTAACGTCTCCCTCAAGAGGGCTTGACATCTCATCTTTTGCTCATTTAGGGTTTTAAAAGAACATTCAATGTAAAAACAATATGATTTTTGTTTAAATCCTTGTCGGCTAATTTAATGACCTAAAATTTAATTAAAGGTCATGATACAGTATATATTGAAGAGTTTTATCCTCATTTTGACATAACACATCACTCACTCTCAAAGTGAGGTATGATTTTTTGTGCCCTATTAGAGTTATTGGCTATTTTGAGGAAGGCGCACTTGTTTGGAGAGGAGATTTTGGCAATTTATGGTGTTTTTTTCTTGAAGGAAGGTTTACAACTAGGGTTTGCATGCTATTTTCTTGATGATTTGTAAGTATTTTTCTGCAAAACTTCTTGATTGGATGGTTGTCGTTTAATTTCTTGCATTTTACTTATATATGTATATTGCTGAATCAAAACCCTAGGGGACAAACACACAAGTAGGTTGTTGTCTCATGTCCCTTGATAGAAAAACCTTTTAAGCCATTGAAGAAGAAGAAGAGAGCCTAGCCATTGCTACACTCTTTCTATCTTCCTCCCTTAAGCTAGCCATACTTTTAAATTTCAAGAGAAAGAGGACGTCCCAGGCCTAGGTTATCTACACCTAGGGTCGTTTTTCTTTTAGGGTTTGATGATAGAGCCTTGCCTTTTCAACACTTTCCCTCTTTAAACTCTCTTGTCTTGATTTTACTTATCTTTGAGCTAGCCGTTTTCCGGGAAGGAGGAGAGAGCACAAGGCCTTGCTTAAGCAACACTGGAGTGAGCCTCTCTCCCCTAGGGTTTGTTCTTCAAGGCCCTGCCATTGCAGCACCTTGAAACCTTTCCCTCTTGTCCTTTAAATCTCATCCTCTTCAAGTTGTGCGTCCTTCACCTTTTGACTCCACAACCCCAGGCACCGATCTTTAGCCTCTAATGTTGAAGTGAAAGTGATTGAAACAACTCTTAAAACTCTTGAATTTGAAAGACTAACTAACTAACTAACCCTAATTACGCTGACGTCATACTTGGTTATTCCATCTTGATGCAACACTTTCTGTTGATAAGCAATTAGATGATGGTTTATGAGTATTTATTGAGTATAGGATTGATTAAATATATTGTTTCCCACATCATCTCGACATTCATTGATGAATTGATATTGTTCCATTGCTATTATTGATAAACATTGATCTCATCTCTATATGTTGTTATAATTGCTCATATATTGATATCAGATAGTTACATGAAGTACTAACCCATTGAATTATAGCCTGCATATATTGCTTTGCTATTGTCTTGTTCCAAGGAGGTGTTCTCATTTGGGGCTACACTTCATTATTAGTTGTTTAGCCAGACTATATGATCTTGGTGGTAACCTGTGAGGAGGGACTGTTACTTATACCTTTATACCTTGGCCTCTTCAAAACCCCAGGTTACCGGGGACGTCTCCCCTGGGCCTAACCTCCCTAAATAGAAAGAACCTCCCCATTGTGGTGACATTGGGTGGGGCAGGTTTTTGTTACGCCAGTTTGGCCTCTATCTTCTAGCCATTTGACCTAGCTACAAATTGTGCGATAAAATTTTGGCACCGTTGTCGGGGAACACTGAGTCAATTCTCCTCAAATGACAAATATTTTGGTAAGCCTTGCCTCAAAGACCTTTTCTTACAAGCTTGCCTGACGACTCCACTAGGGTGTTTTTCCCCCTTTTCTTTGGTCGTTTCAAGTAAATTATCTGGTGACTCCACAAACTAAAAGGAGATTCATTAATCCTCCTTTGTCTTTCAGAAGGAAGCCTCCCTTAAACTCTCATGTTGTCAAGTCACTTTTTGGGAAGAGCCTTCCTTTAAGAATCATGTCTAGCTCTCAGACCGCTACAACGAACCCAACTAAAAATCAAAGACAATGGTGATCTACCCTTTTCAGGGCATTATACATGTCAGCCATACTAGGCTACCCTAGGCAAATGCCACCCAAGTATGAGAAGTGGTTGCCTAAATTCACCGATACTGATGCAATCAGTGTCGAAGAGCATATGAGTAACTTTTGGTCATTCTTTCAGCTTCACCCCATCAGTGATGATGCTGAAGATTTGGTCATGAAGTTGTTCTCCGCTACTCTCTATGATGCCTCAAGGTGTTGGTACCTCAACCTTCCTGACGGAAGCATCAAAACCATGGATAGACTTGAAGAGGCCTTTCTCAAAAGATGGAGTATCAAATAAGACCCTAATATGATTCTCACTCAACTAAATAGCCTTGCTAAGTATGAAAATGAGTCCATTCGAGAGTTTCACACCAGATTCGAAACATTGCTACAGAGAATTCCCACAAGCCATCACCCGAAAGATGACTATCTTGTCCATATTTACACTAGATCTTTCAATGGTCAACTAGGGTATCTTCTTAGAGACAAAAACCCCAGTCCATCCAAGAAGCCCAAGAGCTCGCCACTAAGATAGAAGGGAACCTCCTTTCATCTAAAATTAATACTTTTGCTAACCCAAGGGGGAGAATAGACACCAAGCAGAAAATAATACACAACGCTGAGTCTACTTCAGATCTATGTACCAGTATCAGCAAGCTACAAGCCTCCATGGATGGCATCATAAAGAATCAAGAAGAAATGATGAGTCAGATTGTCAGACTTGAAAAATCCCAGATCCAAGCACCCAGGCCCCCGTTCAAAGGACAATTCTAGAAAGGGAACCAATTTTACAAGTGAAATAATGAGCATGAAGTTCCAAATACCTTGGTGTCACACATAAAAATAACTCACATTGATAGTGTCACAAGTGTCATCATTACAAAGGTCGCAAGTGTCGCATTTTTCTCACAAGTGTCGCAAGTGTCAGGGAAGCATACTGCCATGATGCCTATGGTGTGCCTGTAAATGACATCAGGAGGACACTTGGCACATGTCAAACACTTGATTTAGAAGAGGAGGAAAGGTTAACTGGGCTCATGAACATTTTGTCATCTGAAAACACTAAAAAAACTAAGTTTTTGGAGGAGAGCGCTCCCCTATACCTCTTCTGGGAGTGCTGACGCCCCCCCTTACACTGTCTGGGAGTGTTATAAAGCTCCTTTGGACCTTCTGGGGAGTGTTGGTGTCTTTAAGAGTGATGGCGCCCCCCTTAAGCCTACTGGGGAGCGCTACAACGCTCTGATGGCCCTTTTGAGGGAGCGCTGCCTATTCAGGGCAGTAGTTAAGTTGTTGAGATGAATGGGGGAAGGATCCTTTCATTCTTGGAAGGAAGTTGGATTTGAATCCATAGTCAAGCCATGATCTTAGGGCATATCTCTAACTGGAAGAGGAAAATCCTCAACTCACCCCAAGGATATCTCAAGTTGTTGAGCCTCTCCAAGGCTATATAAGCAAGATTTCTCATGGTGAAAGGGGACTGAAAAAGGGAGAATCACACCAAACTTATGATCTTACAAGTGGTGCTGGAACAGAGATGATTTGGAAGCAAGAGACCTATGATCTCATAGGGAGCAATCAGTGAAGCTATTTTCATTCAGATCGTGGATCTTTTGATCAAGGGGTAGACAAGGAGGACTTGACGAAACTGCTGCAATCCATCTATGGCTATAAGAAATGTTTTGTCCTCATTAATATAATTTGCTTGGCCTGTTTATTTCTAATTCATGTTCAATATCACATGAATTTGTCTCTTTAGTAGATAGATCTATTTCGAACTAATCTTGATAGAGTAGGAAGTGGTCGTACTTTGTTTGTCTATAGGGCTTATCGAGGAGCGAAAGATCGGAGCTCAATTCGGAGCGTGCAGGGACAAACACCGGTAAAAGGTACTTCTTTTCTCCTTCCTCCTCACACACTAGTCCACCTAGATCTAAAAGGAATTCAGTGACCATGATAAGCACTTTCGGTCTTAGAGTTAAGAATCTAGCTCTTTGAGGAGATCTACCTGTCAGCAGGGATATTTTCCTTCAACACTTGGCCCCTATGAACGTTGTTGATGAAAATCCTTGGTGTCTGGAGTGCAGTGAAGCACAATGGGAGCATGAATGTCCTTATAACGCTAGCCATCAACAAGTCAACAACATGGATTGCTTCATGGGTTTCCCTCAGAAAAATATCACAGATATAGAACATCAGGAAGCCGTAAGGGAAACAACCAGAGCAGCAAGGATGGAGGTGATGAACAACCTGGATCAGGAATCACGAGAAAATATAAAGAAACAAGAAGTTCAAGTATACAGAAGGAAGGACTCGAAACAACCTGTTGCTGATCAGGCAAAGCCACTGCCCTTGGAGATACTTCTTCCCAAGACTTCCAAGGCTGGTAAGGTTGACCTAAATTTTGACTTCGAAGGGGCATTATCAAAGATGCATGTGAATGTTCCCCTGAGAGAAGAAATCAAGATCCCATCCATCAAGGAACGCTTTGATACTTTCTTTTCGGGATCAGATGAACCTATGGATCCCCCTATTATGTTGCAAGCTGATCATTTCAGGGTCCAATATGGTGAAAACCCTCCTTTCTTCATGACTTTGACGATGAACAACAAAAATCTCAACAATTTCATGCTAGATATAGGTGCTGGTGCTAACATGATGTCTCTTAAAGTCATGCAACAAGTGAGTTTGAAGGTCACTAGGCCTTATAGGAATGTGTGTGGTTTCGAATCTAAAGCAATACCCACACATGGGGTGGTTGAAAATGTTGAAGTATGCTTAAAGGAATATCCAGAGAAGACAGTCCACATTGACATTGTGGTGGTTGATGTCCCAGACGTGTGGGGAATGTTATTATCTAGGAAGTTTGGCACAATGATAGGTGGTTCCCTTGAGATGGACCTCACCTTTTTGTGATTACCTTTGAAAGATGGAACAGTGGGATGTCTACTCAATGTGCCGATAACTGGGGACCATGTGCAAGATATTGTCCATCCCACCAATAATGACAAAATGCAGAACGACATGATACAAACTCTTCAGAAATATTCTCCAGAAGACATGCCCTTTGCAACAGAAGAAGAATTTGATCAGATCGAATGGCCCAAGAAAGAAGAATACCAACAACTCCTAGATGAATTCAAGAATAAAGAAGTTGGGACGGTGAAAATATTAAAGAAGAATGAAGATGACGTACAAATCGGTCCATCTCAACAAGAAGTCTTCATGACAGAAGCCCACCCACTTCCCTCAGTACAATACACCAAGGTTGTTCAGGGAATGACCAAATACAAAGTCAGAAAGTATAAGGAGGGAGATATGGTATGGATGTGGGATACTCAGAAAGGAGAGCCAACCAATGTAAAAGGAAGCACACAATCGTGGCTCGGACCCTTCAAAGTTGGAATGGAATCAGTTGATAACTCATACTACTTGTCCACTTTGGAAGGAAGAAGGCACCCATTACCAATCAACGTGCAACTCCTTAAACCCCACCAGGGTGGGGGGACCTGACTTCATAGGTAAGTGAAGGTAAGTAGGCATTCTTCGTGTATTATACCATTTTCATTTCATGTTAGTTTGCTTCCACATCTGCATATTGATTGTTTTATTTCAGTTATATATATGTCTATATATGTGGGGTGGAAATACCACCCCATCTTTGTTACTGATGCCCCTATCGAGTTGAGAAGGTATGCAAGTTATGACAGATATTCTGAGGTTCTCATGCGCTCTACGGTGAGAGCATGTCCTCGAGTTGGAGCCAAATGTTATCCCCGATTTCATGGGATAACTAGGAGATCATGTCTCGAGGCCCATAGGTCCTAGACATGGAGTACCGAGAGTAGGATTGACCTGAGCATGGCCCTGGAGGGCCCATCCTTCTTCTATTTCATCAGACTCATCTTGTCAGCAACAACAACATCCATCACCATCGGTCTGGTCTTGTAGCAGAGAAGGCTCTTGCTCCATGAGGTAATTGGTCCTGGTATCATGGTATGTGTCACCTTTGATCATTATAACCTTTAGATATATGCATCTTACTCCTTTTATTTCTAATGACTACTTGGATCCTACATTAACCCACTTGACCATTATTGGGGGGATTGACGGGGTATCCTAGCAAGCCTGTACCCATAGGTTTTGGTTTTCCACCGGGGGGATTTCCGAAGAGCCATTGTCGGCTCCCATCACATCATCACTTTTTCATCTTATCTTCCGCTCATCTACCCCATTCCCCTAGTCTAGGAATTAGGATGATCTGTTTGTGGGGTTGCACCTTATCTCGTGGGAAGAAGGGGCTAAAGGCCTAAAAGGTAAAAGAAGTTGGTAAAAGATAAAATCCATAAAAATGAAACCTAGAGATGCCTCGCTTAGGCATCCCTGAGAAGGCAATAAAAATCCTCTCAAAAAGAAACAAGAGGGACCTGAAGAAAAATAAAAAAAACAAGACCTAGCCAGGAGGATAAGGGGTCTCATCACGAGCCAACCTATTATGTTCATGGGTACCTAACAGCATGACATTGCCACTATCTAGTTACCACGCCAGGGCAGTGACCTTTGGTTGCATGGCCAAGGGAAAGGGGGTCTCATCACGAGCTAGCCTTATCATCTCCGTGGAAGTGCTCGTGGGTAACACTGTCAGCTCTGGTCACCACGCCAAGGCAGTGTCCTCTAGTTAGTCCTTGAAATAAAAAGAAAAATCAAATAGAGAAAAGAAAGAATAAAGGCAAGAAAAGGGCTTGGAAAAAATTGCATCCATGACGGGTACAACTCGCCTTCTATAAAGGCACCCACAGGTAATATCATGCACCCCTGTCTCTCACTCTACCCGTATGTCTAGACATCCCTTATCCACATCACCTCATTTTACATGGCTTGGATGATACCCCTTGGAGACTTTCCTTTCCTTATGGATACTAGCCCAATAGGGTGTCTTGTCGTTTTCTTTATCCTTTGTAGGTTTTTGTAATATCTTTGAGTTATTAGATGATATATCAGGTTTTTTATGCATATGTTTGATAATATTAATGATGAGATGTGGTTAACATTGCTATGATCCCTGTGACTAATGAGTCCATGGAGGGCGAAGTTTTTGATGTGCAAGACCATGCCCGACGGACAGGTGCCACATGGACCGATACACATGTGGAGATGATTAGTTCGGACCTCCATGGGGCTGAAGAGCCCATCAGATGGTTGTTGGGACCCCATCAGGGGCAGAGACAGGATAGTGTTTGACCGAGGTCTTGCACCGGAGAAGAAGAGGATGCTCCATCAGGGGCACTTTGGTTGAGCTAGACGTAGGGGGGTTGACCCACTTGCAGTGAAACGTTGGCCCCAGATGACCCAGGACACCACTAGGAGGCTTGTGAAATCGTCATGAGCATATGGAAAATGGACAGGGTTATTGGCACATGTGGCAGCTTGGAAGAGCCCAAGGAGGGCTAACGTCTGGCTTCTGGATGTTGCATTAGCCCCAAAAGGGCCTAACGTCTCCCTCAGGAGGGCTTGACATCTCATCTTTTGCTCATTTAGGGTTTTAAAAGAACATTTAATGTAAAAATAGTATGATTTTTGTTTAAAGCCTTGTTGTTTAATTTAATGACCTAAAATTTAATTAAAGGTCATGATACAATATATATTGAGGAGTTTTATCCTCATTTTGACATAACACATCACTCACTCTCATAGTGAGGTCTAATTTTTGCACCCCATTAGGGTTATTGGTTATTTTGAGGAAGGCACACTTTTTTGGAGAGGAGATTTTTGGCAATTTATGGTGTTTTTTCTTGAAGGAAGGTTTACAATTAGGGTTTGCATGCAATTTTCTTGATGATTTGTAAGTATTTTTCTGCAAAACTTCTTGATTGAATGGTTTTCATTTAATTTCTTGCATTTTACTTATATATGTATATTGTTGAACCAAAACCCTAGGGGACAAACACACAAGTAGGTTGTTGTCTCATGTCCCTTGATAGAAAAACCTTTTAAGCCATTGAAGAAGAAGAAGAGAGCCTAGCCATTGCTACACTCTTTCTATCTTCCTCCCTTAAGCTAGCCCTACTTTTAAATTTCAAGAGAAAGAGGACGTCCCAGGCCTAGGTTATCTACACCTAGGGTCGTTTTTCTTTTAGGGTTTGATGAAAGAGCCTTTCCTTTGCAACACTTTCCCTCTTTAAACTCTCTTGTCTTGATTTTACTTATCTTTGAGCTAGCTTTTTGCCGGGAAGGAGGAGAGAGCACGAGGCCTTGCTTAAGAAACACTGGAGTGAGACTCTCTCCCCTAGGGTTTCATCTTCAAGGCCCTGCCATTGCAACACCTTGAAACCTTTCCCTCTTGTCCTTTAAATCTCATCCTCTTCAAGTTGCGCGTCCTTCACCTTTTGACTCCATAACCCTAGGCATTGATCTTTAGCCTCCAACGTTGAAGTGAAAGTGATTGAAACAACTCTTAAAACTCTTGAATTTGAAACCCTAACTAACTAACTAACCCTAATTAGGCTGACGTCATACTTAGTTATTCCATCTTGACGCAACACTTTCTGTTGATAAGCAATTAGATGATGGTTTAAGAGCATTTATTGAGTAGGGGATTGATTAAATATATTGTTTGCCACATCATCTCGACATTCATTGATGAATTGATATTGTTCCATTGCTATTATTGATAAAAATTGATCTCATCGATATCTGTTGTTATAATTTCTCATATATTGATATCAGATAGTTACATGAAGTACTAACCCATTGAATTATAGCCTGCATATATTGTTTTACTATTGTCTTGATCCGGGCAGGTGTTCTCATTTGGGGCTGCACTTCATTATTGGTTGTTTAGCCAGACTATCTGATCTTGGTGGTAACCTGTGAGGAGGGACTGTTACTTATACCTTTATACCTTGGCCTCTTCAAAACCCCAGGTTACCGGGGACGTCTCCCCTGGGCCTAACCTCCCTAAATAGAAAGAACCTACCCATTGTGGTGACATTGGGTGGGGCAGGTTCCTGTTACGCCAATTTGGCCTCTATCTTCTAGCCATTTGACCTAGCTACAAACTGTGCGATAACAGGACTGAAAATTGTAACTCAGTGAGTGGCCGAAACCCCCAAAAGGGTTTGAGGCAAGAGATGAAGCATTAACTACAGGCCGAGCCATAGTACCGGTATAAGCCTTCGGCATTGCAACTGTAGCAGTTGCAGAAGTTGAAGGGGTTCCATTAACTATAGTGGGTATGGGAGTCAAAGAACTCACAGTGTTTTGAAGATTAGACTCAATACTCATCCTTGCGGAACCACAAGTCTGAAAGGTGGATGTGTGTGTACCACTTCCAAAAATTCTACGCCTTTTAGAAGGCAAGAACCCGAAATTCAGTGGTAACTGTAACAATTGACGGGACCAACAAGGAAGTTGGTCTGACTCCATGATGACTTATGACTCTAAAAAATACAAATATATCCTAAGGACAACTAGTAGTCAAAGAGCATATAAAAAATTCAAACGACCAATATGCATGCAAATGGGCTAAAGTGGTTGAGTGGCCTCCCTCACTAAAGAAGGTATGTCTTGTCCAAAAGGGACCTGAGACTCCCTGCTAAAGTTTGGAGGTAACATAATCAGTTATAGGGGCCCTCGTTGGCTTAATAACCAGTCGGTCATATCCCCATGGAGAGGTAATCCTCCATAAAGGCTATGTGTTGTTCGACCCCTATTTGACCCAGGGTACAAGCAGAATAACCCCTGCAAGTAACCTATGAGATACCTAAGTCAAGCAACTAATAAACCACTGTATAACCAATGCACAGGCGAGTAGTCATAAGTCCAGATCACTGTATGGGCAGGGTAGCAAAGTCCGAAACCTTGAAATCACTGCCTCTCACAGAGGTATATGCATTAGCAAGATCCCCAAATACGAATAAATCCACAAAAATATCTTTGACGCTAGGTGAGTATCCAGGGGTTATCCCTTCAACTAACTTCGTGCGACCTCGTGATTAACTTCGTTGTGAGCGGAGCCTCCTGATATTACCAAATATACAATGGACTTCTCAACTCCCTGTCTTAGACACATATGTTGATTTAATTTCCTTGGAGAAGTTTACTCACAAAATCCTATTCCAAGGCACTAAATCCTAGACTACTTTGTGCACCCTAACAAATAAAATCGTGACTAATCAATTTTAGTTTAAAGCGTAAATTTTATTGGCCGTGATTACTCAAAAGGGTATGGAGGCGAAACTCATGATGTTATGACTCTGCAAGAAAACGAATATTAATATAATGCAAAGTCTATCTTTAACTTTTCAATGAATGATATGCTAATAAAAGCAGTGCAATTTTCAATTTCAACTCTGCAATTCAGAAGTAAAATAAAATCTTTTGCTAAATGAACTAAGCTAATGATAAAGGCTCAAAGACAAAAATGTTAACCAATGCAAAAATGTCTGTTTTTTTGTATTTTCAATATACTAAAAAAGAAAATGCATGGACTGGTAAGAAACTTGATATATAAATTCTGCTGTGCAAAAAGGTGATAATTCAAGCAGAATACCAAGTAGCCAAGCAAACAACCCAGGGTACAAGGACAAATCAAAAATGAAAAACAATGAGAAATACTACGCCCAAAAAGTCAACTCCAAACAGGTTCCCTGTCATCCCAGAGAATCTCAACAGGAACTTTAGAGACCTAAGAAGGCTCAACAATCATCAACTCCCACCCAACAACTACCAAACCGAGCAACCAAGCAAGGAAACAAGGTATATGCAACTGTTCAGGAGAATAGATCATATGCCTCTTGTAGTGAGACAACAAGCTTGTATACAGAACTGTCAAGTCAAAAGGAGTGTATAGGCTTCAAAATAAGGCTAGGCAAGGGCAAAGAGGCTGAAACCCAGACCCAGAGTGAACAAAATCTGTGAAACATTGATACGGCAAGAAACACAAAGGAAAAAGAGCGATGTAAGAAGAAAAAATACTTCAACCCTTAGAAGGAATATCTCTCCCCAGTGGAGTCGCCATTTCTGTTACAAGGGAAAAACTCTCTATGGCCAAAGGTAAACCACAAAAGACAGGTATGATTGCAGAAACCAACTCAATTCCAACATATGCTATATGAACGAATGTGCAAGATAAGAAAGATTCCTACCTCGATCCAACGTTTGATGATGTTCCACCATTGAGAATTTTGACCCAAAGCTTTATACCTACAATAAGTTCTTAACAAATGAGCACAACAAGTATATAGTGATGATATAAAGGGGTTAGCACATTAGATAGCATAATCCATCAATAAACATTACAAACATGCCCATGGATAATAATCATACATTTGCAATATACCAATAAGACAGGAAAGGAGTATTTCTATTAATAATTGATCAGCAGAAGTGACAACATTACAGACTTTTGTGTCGACATGGTTCGAAACCAATAAACCAAGTTCCTTCCAATTGGGCCTCCACCACTTCAATCCTCTACCAAAGGCAAGCTCATAAGAGAGATTCAATGAGGTTCTCTCAACAATAGGGAAAGAGCTTGGGGGCTGAACACTGTGTTCAGACTTGAGGGACAAAGGGATGCAGGCTCAATATGAAGTAATTTCTCCAGAGTAACTTTGCTCTCAAAGTTGAATGCTTTCTCCTCTTTTCCGTAGATCGGAATTGTGCTCTTATAGCCTTCAGGATGCAACTGAAGAGTCGAGTCGGAACATTTCCATTATGTGGAAGGCCAAGGGATCAGAGATCTTCTGTTGTGACATGGAAACCCGACTTCATTTTTGTATTTTCTGGCACAAATCCTGATGTACGCGGGCTGTAGTGGAGCAACCAACGTATACACATCTTGCATAGCTAATAGGGAGCGTATATGTGGAAAAATGTATATTTTTGGCTCTGGATTCATCAAAAAGGGATGAAAAGTCTGCATAGGGAAATGGAAAAAGGCCCTCTATGCAAGATAGTAATGGTGAGGCAAATATTTATATAACACTTTCCTTTTCCATCAATGTCCCATTCATTCTTTCAACAACTCCATTTTGTTGTGGGATATATTATGTGGTATTTTTGGCAGTCTATGCCACATTTCTTTTAGAAATGCTCAAAATACTTTCCACATAACTCACCTCCATTGTCATTTCTCAACACCTTGATCCTTTTATTTGTTCGGTTTTCCACAAGATATGTAAACTCTTTAAAATTCTCAAAATCATATGATTTCTTCCTCAAGAAATATAGCCATGTCTTCTTGGAGAAATCATCTATGAAGGAGACATAATATAGAGATCCTCCTAGTGAAGGTACTGGTGTAGGCCCAAACACATCACTATGTGTCAATTCCAAAATCCATTTTTCCCTTGTAGCTCCAGATGGGAATCTAACACGATTATGTTTTCCATAGATGAAATGTTCACATAAATTGACTTCTAAATTACAATCCAAAAAACTTGCAACCATACCTTTGTTGTGCATAGATTGAAGTAATTTTTTTCCAATATGTCCCATCCTCTAGTTCCATAGCATGGTCAGGTAGACTTAATGAATAACAATTGGGTCAGATGGAGTCAAGTTGATCCGATTCGAGTCTAGTTGAGTCAGAGTTGATTCAAATTTAGAAACAACAATGTTGTTGCATCCAATCAAGTTGACACTCCCTAATAACTTGTATAACATTCCAATCTAAACTTCTCTCATTAAGACCATCGCTCTCCTAACCATTTTGCATGTATCCTTATGAAATAAAGTGTCCACACTTGCATCACTCATTTTATGGAAAGATATCATATTTCTTGCCAAACCAAGAATATGTAGTACACTTGGAAGGGTTATACTCCTCCAATCCTATAGCAATAGTTGGACTCTACCTCGTCCAACAATTTTGGTTTTCAAGTTGTCCCCCAATAATACATATCCTCCATCATATCTCTCATATTCATAGAACCATTCTCTATGAGGTGTCCTATGGAAAGATGCACCTGAGTCGATCGACCAAATTTCATGCTCTAATTGTGTACTAGTTGATTCCAAATACATGTCTCCTTTTTTGTCTGAAGAAGTATTTCCTTCAATCGATTTATTCTCATTGGATCCTAGACTATTCTCAGTTGCTTTTGATTTTCATTATTTCTTATAATGGCCAGCTTTACCGCATTTCTAGGATCTCCCCTCCGACTGAACTAGGGATTTAGATGTACCCTTCTATTTCGACTTTCAACCAGAGAATTTTCCTTTTCCTTTGTCAATCGGTTGACCTCTCATCATCAAGGCATCCTTGGTCGATCCTTCCATGGCCTTCCACCTCATTTCCTTTGATAATAGAGATGCAATCATGTCTTCAAGATTTAATGCGGTTGAATTACTCCTGATAGCCACAAC
Organism: Picea engelmannii; assembly: GCA_009831015.1. Taxonomy (NCBI): domain Eukaryota; kingdom Viridiplantae; phylum Streptophyta; class Pinopsida; order Pinales; family Pinaceae; genus Picea; species Picea engelmannii. Next base: position 137,907 of record ML790376.1, on the reverse strand, counting down.
TAAGCTATCACATGAATATGGAAAATAACACAATAGACTAATACATTTCTCCTCCTCAGTGATTTTAATGTTTACAGACAATAACTAATTTATTACATTATTGAATGCATTCAGGTGCTTTGTTATTGAGCTCCCATCACTCATCCTTAGAAGATACAATTTCTTCCAAATAAATAACTTGTCTACGAGATATTTTGACTAATACAAGCTTCCCAAATTGTCCCACAATTTCTTTACAATGTCTTCACTTGAGACATTCAATAATATCTAATCTACAAGACAAAGTTGGATCGTACTTATTTCCCTCTTTTTGAGTTTCTCCCATTTTTCCTTTGACATACCTGTCAGAATTCTTTTTAGACTCACAGTTCTCGATCTATAAAGAAATATTCCATCTTAAGCTACCAAAGATCAAAATTATGGCCATTAAATTTTTCGATCTCTATCCTCGAACTACTTTCCATTCTTTCAAGCACAAATTAAAGATCATTGTCTTACAACTCCCACTTGAACTAGGTTTAGCTTAGATCCAATATTTTCTTAACCTTGCTCTGATACTACTTGTACAAAGCAACAACACGAGCTCTAATACCACTTGTAGAGAAATAATACTCACACTAAACCAACTAGGAAAGAGAAGACATAATTAAAGTGAAATTAATCAATGGCAATCACACAATACATAAAGATTTTTACCTTGGAAATCCTTAACTAGGAAAAACCAACATTCCTTGAGCATCTCTTGCTCTCTTGTTGTCTTATCCATTCAATGAATAAAGAGTTATATGACTAACCTTGGTATACACCTAAGACAAAATCATGATCATACTATCTCTCTATATGCAAGGACAACCCTACAACCAATTCGACTTACATCTACATGACCATTATATATATCTCAATTGATAGTTTCAATCACTAAGAGTTCTAAGCATTAACCTTTTACAATATTACATGATGCATATTTATAGGTTTTACTATATGCAAAACCCTAATTCATGGTGCCAAAAACTGGTTATAGATCTATCTAGATGATTGGACGCAATCCCGTGAATCTCGAGATTCTATTACAGTTGACTACCCATTGAACTTTAGTCGGCTACGAACCATTAGAATACCACTCGACCTCCTATCAGATGACCTCTTGACCTTCCAGTCAATCACTTGGAGCTTTTACTTAACCATCAACATTGACTTCGGCCTTCAATGCTTCGGGTGATTTCTTCTATACAGGCCTTCAATCTTTCAGAGTACATTTCACCGAAGTAGACCAAATGGTGGGATTTTACTTGCACGATGAACGATTCTCGTTCATTTTGGAAATTCAAGACTCCAGGCATTTTCTGGTGGAAAAAATCCCGAAGTACATAATTCCGAAGTGACATAGCTGCGGATGTCACTTGTTGACATGGCACTGACCGAGTGGATGCCACGTGTCACATAGATTCGTGAATTACACATACCTGAAATGATAATAGCACCTTGACACTTGTCACGATTTGATTGTGCCACATGTCCTTGCTGACGTGGTCTGCTGACATGGATCTCTTGATGTTTGTGCTACGTGTCTTCACTTCGTGACTTCAGAACTTCAGCCTTCGTGTGAATTTACATGTTCTCAATCCTTTTTCGCTGAAGTGGTAAACGTCGAAGTTGACCACTATTCTGATCCAATGACCATCATGTATTGTCCAGATCCGATGGTCCTCATTCAGTTCGAGACTTCGGGGCTCTGACCTTCGTCTTTTCTTATCTTATCCTTCCACTTTACTCAATCCAATGGTTGGTATATTATCCGAAGTGTTCCTTGGATCGGATGACTCATGTTGACTTCGGGACTTCGCCCTTTGAGTAATATTACCCGTTCTGGGCTTCTTTTCTCCTGAGTAGTCAGCGCCGGAGTTGACTGTTGTTGATCTAACAATTCCCCTTTTCTATTCCATATCAACGACTAATACTTAAATCTAGATCAAATCTTGATGTAATGGCTGGGAAACCATCCAAAGATCCTGCTTTAGATCAGACAGTTGAGATTTTAATCCTTCCCAACCTCTGACTTCACCTCGATCTAACAATCCTAGATTTTATCGAAATAAGAATGAATGGCTCCTGTGCATCATCTCTTCTGAGCTTCGATTAACGTTCTTTCTTCTAATCTGTTCATCATTATTTCTCTTGAGTTTTTAATAATAGTTTGTGCATTCTTTTATGCTATGATCTTCAATCATTAACTCTCCTGAGATCTTAATTCCTTGTGCTTTGTTACTTCTTCTGTACATGGATTCTCTGCATGCTACCTCCCCTGAGCTTTAAAGTCATAGTATCATTGTTGATCCTATCGTGATCAACAATGATCATGAATTGCTTCTGCCACAAGGTGACCTTCCTCTTCTTTCGATTATTGTAGATATTGGACTCATGTTGCCATCAATGAAAACACATAATCAATAATGCCAACAATCTCCCCCTTTGTCATTGAGGGAAACACACTAACTTCATACACAAACTCCCCCTGTGATGATTTTTCTCTCCTATGAAGTTACTCTCCCCCTTTGAAATCAATGGCAAAGGGTTGCTCCCCTTATGATCAAGCTCTGTCAGTCTGCATGTTGTTGAACAAAATATGAACTTGGGCCTTGTCAATCTATTCTTTCTGCCTTTGACATTAATGAAAAAGAGTGAGTCTCTGACTATTTTTATTCCCTCGTGGATTTTACTAACTACTTATCTTAATCCATTGGGATATTCGTGTTCAAATAAGTAGTCTTTTTTATACCGACTTGTAGTGATACCCACTTGTAGTGATCAAGTCTTTCAAAACTTAATCTAATAACTTTCTTATTTGATAACCAAAATACTCCTCCAGAGTTTTTACTGACTTTCCTTTGTCAAATAGAACAAGAGTATGAATCTTACTGATCTTTTTGATCTGCTTCTTATTCTTCTTTGATATTTCACAGGAATATCAAGTGAGGATTGATACCAATTTTGTTATCAATTGATCTTTGTTTGAATGATACTCCTTGAACTTCTCTGCTACCTTTATTTTTCCTCTTCTCCCCTTTTTTTACAAAAATGACAAAAATAATATTTTCTTGCTCCTTTTGAGGTCATGCTCCTCCTAAGGTGATGTTCCTCTTTGTCTATTTTTGTTCTTCTTGTATTCTACATCTAACCCTACCAATGATTTTTCTTTTAACCACTAATCTATAGATAGTCAAGATTTTCCAAATGTTATTTTTAAAAACTCTTGGCATGATCCTTTGATTTTATAGAAACCAATTTAAACTTGTTTTAAGTATTTTCTTTCTTTGGCTAACAAATTATGACATCATCGGAATTTGATATTTTCCCATATTCTTCTATAGGCACTTCATTTCCTTGGGCTTGATTTATTTCATATTGAATTTCACATTCTTAATTAGGACCTTCACCCATCATCTTCTTATTATTAATTTCTTCATTTTCAGGTGTAATATCATCTTTCTTGCTTTCTCCTTCATATTTTCTTCTCCATATCTCTCTATCAGATATTCTGCTTTTTAGATCTTCTCTTTCTAATTGTGTTTTTGGATATTTGCCATCTCCTTTCATCTTGCAAATTTTATTAGGTTTTCTCACTGACTTGAATGACTTATTTAAGGATTGACTTTTTGAAATCCTACATCTTTGGAATTTGTGCCCAAACCTATCACAGTTGTAACATCTCATTGTATGACAAAATTTTGATGTGTTCCCAACAAAATTGCATCTCCAACATTAATTGACTTTTTGAATTTTCTTGTATATCATTTCTCTAGTTTCTTGCAGTCCATTTCTTTATGGCCAAAGTTATGACAAGAAAAGCAATAACCATTGAAGGTGTTTCCATTCTTGATTTTATTTTGGCTTGAGAGATCTGTCATTTGATTTTCTTCTTCATTTTTACTTCTATAGCCTCCTTCCTTAACAAAGTTCATGGCTTGTAATTGCTTTGTGATTGCACCATTTACTTTTGAGAAGGTTAATCCTTTCACATGTTTGTAAATGGTGCTCCACTTGTCACTATCTTATTTCTTATTGTATCCATGACCAATTTTGTCATCAACTAATCTTTGAATGTTCCAAATCTTATCTAGGATAGCTGAGCTATTATGGAAATTGATAGTCTTAATTGTATTTCCATTCAACTTTTTGAGATTGACTATTTCTAATTTCAACATGTGACATAATTCTTCCCTTTTGGATGATTGCATTCTCTGGGCTTCTAGATTTTTCTTGGCCTCCTTGAGTTGAATCTTTAGATTTGTATTACTGTATTCATTTATCTTCTTAAGGTTGATTATTTCTGATTTCAACTTGTGACATGTTTCTTCTTTTTTAGTCAACTGAATCTTCAGGGCTTCTTCCACTTCCTTAGCATGTTCAAGTTGAGTCTTTAGATTGAAGACTATTTCTTCTGTCTCATCCAAGACTTCTTTTCATTGAATAGATTTGTCATATGTCTTCAATTCTTCCATATCTTTTGTTAGATCAAAAACTTTAGTTTTCAGTATTTTGATTTCTTCCTCATATTCTAGCTGAATCCTTTTGAGGTTGATGGCTTCTAATTCAAAAATTTGGCATGATTCTTCCTTTTTAGTTATTTGGTTCTTCTGGGCTTCTTCCTTTTTCTTGGTTTCTTCAATTTGAGTCATTATATCTACATTAGTATTTTCATTTATCTTTTTGAAATTGATGATTTCTAATTCCAACATGTGGTAAGAATTTTCTTTCCTTGTTAACTGGATCTTAAGGACTTCTTCACTTTCTTTAGTTTCCTCAAGTTGAGTGTTTAGACTATTAACTAATTCTTCTATTTCTTTTAGTACTTCTTTTCTTTTGTTATCATGTTTTTTCAATTCTTCTATTTCCTTTATCAGTTGATCAACTTCAATATTTAATCTTCTGATCTATTTTTCTTTGTCTTCTAGCTGAACTCTCTGTTCAAACTCTTTATGGCTAGATTGATCTAATTGTTGAAGTAGAAAAATTTCTTTATGTTGAAGTTTCTCCAATTCTTCTAGAGTGAGTTTCAATAGCCTCCATATGAACTTTAATATGTATACCATTTCCTGGTTCCATGCGAATCTCTTCTATTGCAATTGTAACATCAGTCTTAAGATTATGTAATTTTTCTTTAGTGATTACTGAGGTATGCCTCAAATCATTGATGAGGTTGTTTTCCTCATTGTTGACTGAGGTTTGCATCAAATCCTGCATTTCATTCTGATTAGAAATCTCTTTTTCTGTATTATGTTCTTCAATATGATTGGAATTTTGCTGTTCTTTATCTTGTTCCTTATCTTGATAATAATTCTCTTCTTCTGAGTTTTGTTCTTTATTCTGATAGGAATCATCTTTATCTGAGTCTTATTCCTTACTTTGATAGGATTTATCTTCTTCTTATGCTTCATTCTGATAACAAATTTCTAGTTGGAGCTATAATTCTTTAGCAGATTTGTAGTGTCTCATCTTTTCTTTGACTTGGTCTGACAATCCATCCTGGATTTCTTTTAAGGCTAATGAATTGTTTCTCCTTGCTTCCTTTGAAGTTTTGGTTTTTCTCTTTGAAGTAGTTAAGTGGAAGGGCTTACTTACTACCGAATCCAAAACTCCAGATCCTCTTGACTTCAGATATCTTTTCATATTTTCCCTCCATGATGAATACTATGTTCCATCAAGTAAGGGAGATTCATTTGTGGATATAGCAATTTGTCCACCCATTTCTTCTGAATCTACCTTTCAGTGTTTTAAACTGTGTTTAATGCACCCACTGTGATACCAATTGTTGAAATGGACACTTGACATTGAGATGGGGGGGGAGGGGGGGTGAATCAATGTCACAAAACTTTGGACAATTTTCCACTTTTCATAAATTAACTGAACAACATATAATTATTTCATTTTCTCAACCAATATATAAAAGAATAAATATTTTATTCTTTTATTTAACTTGAATGAATACATAAGATCAATATTTGAATATCTTCAACTTCAAGCAACTATGGGAGACCCAACTCTCTGTTACAAGACCCAGCTTGTAGTTCTCATATCCAACTGATAAATGGGGAATCCAATCCTCATAACAAGTCCCAGCTTGTTGATCTCAGATCCAACTGAGATGTGAGGAATCCAATCCTCATACAATACCCAACTTGTAAATAGGTAACAACCTGATAGAATGAACCTGCAATAAATCCATTATATATAAATATATATACTTCAACAAATTCAACTACACTTCTTCTCACCATTCTTTCTTGTTTATATAGTCTTCCAACTGGTGTGAATTTGAAGCATTGTGTCTTTTGATATTTGAACCATTGTACCTTTTCATTTAAATGATAAATTTAAACTTTAATTAATATCATTTTTCATTTTTATTCTTTATTCATAATGTTTTCATGATTTAACTATCTTTTAATTATGACTGTCTATTGGTTCATTTTCCCTCATGAGTTGATCACATATGGATCGACTCATTATATCATTCTCATGCTTCTACTATGTCCTCAATTTGTCAACATATCACATTCGATCTTTCACCTATTCTTTGTATTGTTATGGTGTTAATTCTCTGTTGAATTATAGAGATGAAATCTGTATGAGGTGCTTCCTTCAAACCATTTTCATATGACCATAGGCGCAAAACCACAAAATTATTAATTTAATCACTGCCTCTTCTTTTACCCATATTTCTTTATTCCATATGACCGCAGGTGGTGATCAGGTGCTAGGCCAAGAGAGTGCTTGATCACTTATCAAAATCAATGATCACGTTTTAATGTCACAATGAGATGGACAGTTCTCATTTACTTCGAAACTTCGGCTATTCGTGGCTCCTGGATTCTGGAGTAGAAATTCCTCCGGAGTGATTACCTACCGAATAAGTCATAAAGCAGTGGTGACCGCTTGCTGTCGGTTAACACCTCCACTTACGCTATCCTTCCAGTATGCTTGATCATCAGTTGAGAATACTCCCGAAGTAGATCAACAATTAACGTTATTTCATGATTTACGCTTACTCTAGCTTTCCATTGTACTTTGATCAAGGGCTATGACTTAATCAAATGTTAATATGGATGACCACTATTTACTTTGGGACTCCGGGACTTCGGGGGTTGAAAAGTTCGGGTGATTGATGTTTCCAATTTCCACTGGAGTTGATCAGCGCTAGAGTTGACTGTCTCCTGATATGATGGTTGAGAATGCTCCCAAAGTTATCTTAGATCAACGATCAACATTGACTTCGACCTTCGTTGCTTTGGGTGATTTCTCCTACATAGGCCTTCAATCTTTAGGAGTACTCGTCAAAGTAGATCAGATGGTTGGATTTTACTTGCACGATGAACGATTCTCGTTCATTTTGGAACTTCAGGACTCTGGGCATTTGCTGGTGGTGAAACTCCTGAAGTACATACTCCCAAGTGACGTAGCTGCAGACGTCACTTGTTGACGTGGCACTGCCTGAGTGGTTGCCATGTGTCACATAGATTCGTGACTTACACATACCTGAAATGCTAATAGCACCTTGACACTTGTCACCATTTGATTGTGCCATGTGTCCTTGCTGATGTGGATCTCTTTATGTGTGTGCTACATGTCTTCACTTCGTGATTTCAGAACTTTGACCTTCAGGTGAATTTACATGTTCTCAATCCTTTTTCGCCGAAGTGGTTAGCACCGAAGCTGACCACTATTCTGATCCAATGACCATCATGTATTGTCCATATCCGATGGTCCTCATTCGCTTCGGGACTTTGGGGCTCCGACCTTCATCTTTTCTTATCCTATCATTCCACTTTACTTGATCCAACGGTCGGTATATTATCCGAAGTGTTCCTTGGATTAGATGACTCATGTCCACTTCGGGACTTCAGGGCTCTGACCTTCATCTTTTCTTATCCTATCATTCCACTTTACTCGATCCAACGGTCGGTATATTATCCGAAGTGTTCCTTGGATCAGATGACTCATGTCCACTTCGAGACTTCAGCCTTTGGGTAATCTTACCCATTCTGTGCTTCTTTTCTCTCGAGTAGTCAGTGTCGGAGTTGACAGTTGTTGATATAACGGTTCCCCTTTTCTATTCCAGATCAACAACTAATACTTTACTCTAGATCAAATATTGATCTAACGGCTGGAAAACCATCCAAAGATCCTGCTTCAAATMTGACGGTTGAGATTTTAATCCTTCCCAACCTCTGACTTCACCTCGATCTAACGATCCCGGATTTTCTAGAAATAAGAATGAATGGCTCATGTGCGTCATCTCTTCTGAGCTTAGATTAACGTTCTTTCTTCTGATATGTTCATTGTTATTTCTCCTAATCTTTTAATAACAGTTTGTGCATTCTTTAATTCTCTGACATTAGTCATTAACTCTCCTAAGATCTTAATTCCTTGTGCTTCATTACTTCTTCTGTACATGGATTCTCTGCATGCTACCTCTCCTGATATTTAGAGTCATAGGATCACTGTTGATCCTATCTTGATCAATAATGATCATGATTTGCTTCTGCCACAAGGTGATCTTCCTCTTCTTCCGATTATTGTACATATTGGACTCATGCTACCATCAATGACAACACATAATCAATAATTCCAACAGGAAACTCTCCAATGCCACTTTGAGTGAGCTTCCTCCAGATAGTGTTGAGCACATAAAGATATGATACAGAATGATCCACACAATGATATTTCCTCCTTATTTATATTCCTATTCCATAACCCTAATCACAATGGCCACTAGGGGACCTTATTTAATGACTTGGACACATTACCTTATTAGCATATATATGGGCCTTATTTAATAAGTTAATTGTGCATTATATTAACCAACATAGAGGGTCTTATTTAATGATTTAGGTCACATTAAATTAACTAACCCATCTTGCACCTACTAACATTATCCCTTTATTCAATTACTCTATCACATAATTAAGATAAGGTCAACTTTATTTAATATCTAATTCATGGCAACCTTACCTAATGTCCTCATGCTAATTCGAAACCTAATGAGGTACATACCATATTCATGGAAGTATGAATAACGCTCCCCCCCTCAAAAATGTTTTCCCTAAAATATTTCCATGTATCAAAAGAACCAAATGCACATACATAAGCCTTAATACCTAGAGATAGTGTACTGCAACAATTAGAGTTTGCTAGCATGAGATACTATCTAGAGTTTTCTAACATGAGATACTATCTAGGACATTGCAATAACATTATGTGAATGAGTTATTGAAAGTAGATAAATGTTTCCAAAGGGTGCATGGTTTCCCTTCATAACTATATAGTGAGGATAACTCTATATATGGTATTTGTATCTTTGAACTCCTTCATCTCCTAATCCATCAAGGAATTCCATGTCTCTAATTTTGTCAAACATTTTTCTTGAGTTCTTATCTTAGAAAACCCATATATGATTGAATGGATTAAATGAAATAACGAGGATGATTATACTTGTAGTGTCCCCAAGGCCGAGCCCCGTTGCAGATCATGTTATATGCAAAGAATTGTAAATATGTTCTATAGGCTGGTGAGCCAAGTTTTGAATAAGCTGTAGGCTTATGAGTTTTGTTAGGCCAGGGAGCCTAAGTGTTGAAGGCCAGGAGCCTGTTGATGTACTTGTATGTATGCAGGTCAATTAATAAAATATAAATACCGCCAGTGAAGACCGACCACGATGAAAGAGTGATGGGGGACTGAGCGTTCACAGAATGGGCAAGGGATCAGGGGCTGAAAGGTGGGAAAGGGGGTTGAGTGATGAGCCTAGGGGCTAAGTCTAGGGGCTTAAACCTGGAAATAATATTTTAA
>ML790376.1:102183-114399 GCA_009831015.1 Picea engelmannii | reverse complement strand
AGGTGAAAGGTGGTTCAAAGCCATGTCTTTGAGTTAATCTTATGCAAAATATCTCTTTAAACCTGAATATCAAGCCAATGACCTGTCCAAAAGTATGCCAAGGAGCCAATTGATTGAACAATTTGACAGACTACTGTAGATCATACAGAGATATTTTACTTGTGAAGGGAGATTCAACACATTATACCAATACCATATAAGATTGTTGCTACATTTTTCTAGTAAGGTTGAGATGAATATTCCTTATTACTTGTTGAGTAGTATAGGTAAGATGTCAGACAGGATACAAGACAAATCTAAAGATGTGGATTCTAGCCTTTTCAACTCTAGATTAATCAGAATGCTAGTATCTGAGGAATTGGGCAAGAAAGATATTTCATTGGAGCATTTTGTGGTTACCTCTCATTTTAAGTTGGATCTAACACCCACTCCTCAATCAAAGAGGGCAATTTTTTTGTCACCTACTAGTGCTACCAAAGCAGGGACCAGTAGGAAGAGAAAGGGCATAGCCCCTGTTCAAGTGTCAGAGGTCAACAAGCAGGTCATTGAAGCTGAGGAGGAAGTTTGTCCTTCTCAACACAAAGCTTTTTCACCTCCTCCTCCACCAGGGTTAGAAGAGGTGCCTCCTTCTACCAAAGATACATATAAGAGAGGGAAGAAGCTTCTCTTTTCCTCTTCTCCTCCAGCAGTCGAAATCAAAGGTAAAATACCTTTCACAAGGTCATCAATTCCTAAGGAGGATTATAAAGAGCAGTCCTTACCAGAGATCCCTATTCAAAAGAAGAAGGGGAAAAATATTGAAAAGCCTATAGAGGATAAATTAGAAACCTTTGTACAAAGGAAGAAGGGTAAAGGTGCTAAAGGACCTTTGGAGAAGAGAGATGAGACCTATGAGAAAGACATTGAGAAGCATGTCGAAAGAAAACAAGAAACCCTTGTATAGAAAGGTAAAGGTACTAAAAGACCTTTGGAGAGAGAAGAGGAAACCCCTGTGAAACACTTCGAGGAGCCAGTGGTAAGAAATGAAGAAACCATTGTGTAGAGAGAGAACGATAAAAGTAAGGCCACTGAGAAACCTGATGAGGTGGACAAGACACTTCCCATGCAGGAGGAAGAGGAGTCTAAGGAAAAGTCGATTAAGACAAAGCATGCCACTGTCCCTCCTGACAGTCAGACCTACAAAAGACTTATCAAGCAGCTTAGATATGCAAGGAAAGAAATAACTCATCTTAAAGTAGAAGACAAGGTCCACTTGGCTCATATGGAAGAGCTCATGGTTGGATAAAATCATACCCTTGACTTGGAAAGGTTTGAAACAAGAAAGGCTCTGCCCCTTCATAAACAACTAAAGAATATTTACAGATAGAACAAAGGCTTTCAGTCTCAGAACATGAAGTTAAAGGCAGAGTTGAAACACTTTCAATATGAGGTAGCCCAAAGGAATTTATAGGTGTTGGTTGAAGCTGCCATTGAGGATGATAAACCAACAACTAAGGAGAGAACAACTACACAAAAGAAGCCAGTCAATGCTAAGAAAAAGAAGTCTGATGTGCCAATTGAAGATCCTCTTTCTACCAGAAAGAGTATGAGGCTAAGTGTTAAAATGACAAAATATCTGGTAATGGTAAGCCTGATTTTTGAGAATTGTCCCTTTTTGGGAGGGTTAACTGCTATGCACATACTAGCTATGCCATCTGTACAGGATTCTAGGCATTTAGCTATATGGATTTTGAGTTTTTGTTAAGTGATAGCTTCACCCAGTGGTAAAAGGCACTACCTATGGTACGGTCAAGTAAAATGGTTCTGTCATCATGAAAGGACACACACTACTTGGTACATATTTAGGATTGAAAGGCACTGTGTTTTGGAAATGCTGCCCAAACCTATATGTAGATGCAGCGTAAGTGACACTACATAAAGGCACCGTGTGATATTCCACAGAGAACAAAATCGACATACGGGTTCAACACAGTGGCACTACCCACATGCGCTACGCAATATTTGGCAGGGAGCATGTTTACACATAGGCACAACATAGGGGCGCTACCTAATATTTCAACAGAGGACCAATGTCGGCACATATATGCAACACCGTGGCGCTACCTTCTCTCCTTGTTCTGTTTTACGGTGCGCTACCCATAGTTGCTACCCAAGGAAGTTGCCAACAAACAGTAGGAATCTAGGAGGACTAGGCCAACAAATTTTGGATAAGTTGATGATGGAGAAAGTTACAGAAGTAGCAGCTGGCATTTTGAGGACAACTACAGGCTCCAAAAGGACACATGGTAAAACAGGAGCTGAGCAACAAAAGAGGATCAAAGCAGTTAGAAGCATGATTGGATTAGTCACCAACATTTCCTTGTTTTATAACATAGGCTGTTTTTCTAGTTGTTAGAACAAATAAATGTTTAGATATTTTCAAGGGAAACATGCCAGTTCGTACCTCCAGCTGTTGCCTCCCTTTCCTATTATAAATAGATAGATCAATTTCTTTAGTGGATGGTTAAGCAAGGCTCCCTTTACTTGTAATATTTTGATGAAGTGACTATGATCTAGTGATGTACTAGACTTGAGACTTTTTGGCTAATAGAAATCAGCTTCTCTTTCAGTGTTTATGCTTATGATGATAAATGTTCATGCTTTGAATGATTCACATGAATTATTGTGGTGATGTTATGGTGGATGTTTGATCATTATATTATCATAATGTTTATTTAGTTTCCTTAGTTTCTGATGTCAAGAAGATCTTGTGATTGGAAACTTTCTTCCTTAGACTTTTGTAGACTCGATGTTTGCAGCAGTCCCTACACTCCTCGCACTTAAGTCTTCCCTCTGTTCATACTTACTCTCAAACTACTGATAGAAGTTAGCCAAGACCTTAATTGTTGGTGCATGCTAGCCCTGTTGTCTGAGTTAGAACATTACCATTTGAGTCCTTTTCCATTTGACCCTTTAAAACACTCTTTTATTCATGTATAACTTGATGGGTACTGGGCTTACCTTCCATGCAATCTGAAGGTGACTCCTAGTGCTAACAGGTCCCATTCAGCTGCCAGAGCTCCATTTAATCTCAGATCTGTGCTCCCAAACCAATTTTCAATAAGGGTGAAGTGGTCTAATTGTTTTTTTTTCCTGTGTGAGTACCGTAATCTTATTCTTCTTTAGATGTTCTAAAAGATCAAGAGACATAATGGATCTATCTCCCAGTTGCAATATTTGATCTCTGCCAATAGAGATAAGGTGACCAGAGCCCGGTACCCAACTAAGCCGATGTGTAATGAGGTGGACGGACTTTAATAGACTGTTCCAAATCCTAGAAGCTGAATTCCGTTTGAAAGAGATAGATCTGAACAAATTGATGATGGTAGTGTTCTGTAGATATTTATCTTTAATAATGTTATGCCAAATTCCTACTCGATTGAGTACTCGCCAAAGGGTGTTGGCGTTCAGTGCTGAATTGAAAAGAGATAAGTTTCGAAAGCCCCATTTGCCACAAAATTTTGGTCTAGATAACACATCCCAACTGCAAAGGTGGTAATGTTTGGTCTCATTGTTGCCATTCCAAAGAAAGTTGAACATTAACTTCCGAACCTTAATAATAACTGATCGTGGAATAGTCTATAGAGACATCGAGTAAATAGGCTAACTCTCCAGAATAGATTTAATTAGAATATAGCGCCCATTCAATGATAACCACTTATTGCACCAGAGGCCAATCTTTTTCTCCATTTTTTCCAGTAACAAATACCAATCATCAACCCGATGCGCCCTAGTCTTAAGATGATATTCCAGATATTTGAAACCTATGGCGAGTGCTGAAAATGTGTAAGGGAGAAAAGACATGTAAGGGGTAASATCCAAATCGGATAAACCTTCAAAAAACATTGAATTTTTTGATACATTTACTTGAAGACCCGAGGCTTGAYAGAATAGAGCTATGATTTTATCGATTTCCATCCACTCTTGAATATTTTCCTTTTTCATGATTAGAACATCATCCACGAAAAATAAATGCAGTATGTTAATMATTCTGGAAACTTTAATACCAGAAATCTTGCCTTCCTCTTTGCTCTTTTTTAATAATAGACTAAGTCCTTCCATARCCAGGATGAATAATAACGGACATAGAGGGAAACCCTGACGCAAACCGCAACCACTCCGAAAGAAATATGTGGTTTCTCCATTGATTAAAACAACATAAGTAGGAGATATAACACAACTCATAATCCAGTTTGTCAATCGGGTACCCAAACCCACTTGAATTAATATCATCCTGAGAAGATCCCAATCTATACAATCATAATCTTTGTGCAGATCCAACTTGAGTAACAAAGACTTTGTTTTCTTATTTGTTATACTATGAAGGCACTCAGGAGTTGTACCAATAGAGTCTTGAATCCGCCTTCCTTTCAAAAAGCCTAACTGTTCTTTTGAGAGTGTGCTGGACAGAATGGGCTTGATCCGATTGGAAATGATTTTTGATATCAACTTGTAGTAGAGATTACATAAGGAGATGGGCCTGAAGTCCCCGAAATTTGCTGGCTTATTTTTTTTTGGAATTAAGGCGAGGAAGGTGGATTTTAAGCTTCCTGTTATAAACCCCCCTGTCTAGACTCCTCAATCATCTGAACGAGGTCTTCACCAACCAAGTCAAAAAAGTATGTGATAAATTCCACCGTCCAACCATCGGGGCCTGGAATTTTGTCTTTTTTGAAAAGTGCTAATACTGCTTTGATTTCTTCTAAGTTGACTGGATCATAAAGGGATCTTGCCTCATCATCATTTACCATCCCGAAGAAAAGACTAGTAACTTGCACTTGTTCAGTAGTGTTAGGAGAAGAACGGGCTTTGAAGAAATTTTTGAAGTAGTGTAGAGCCTCTTCCTTGATTTCTTTCTGCCCTGTATGCCTTTGACCAGTATAATCAACTATCTCCCAAATATGCTTTTGATTGCATATGTGGTTAGCAAAGTGGTGAATTTTTTTTGTATTTTGATCACCACTTTTAACCCAGATCGCTCTACTATGTTGTCACCACATTTCTTCGTTAGCTTGAAGTAGATTATTCCTTTCATGTTCTAAACTGCCGAGAAGAAGTTCCTTATCAGAATGAGAGTGGTCATCCACAAAACTAAGAAATGTGTCTCTTATCTTTGTTTCTAAAAATTCCATGCAATGAAGTATGATCCCGTCTCTATGCTTTACCCACAGTTTAGTCTGTATTTTCAATTACATATATTCAAGAAAGGAACAATATTGCATAAAATACATGTAAATACTTAAGATATTTATATGAGAAGGTTAACCAACCAAATTGTATTTAATTTTATATTAACAAATTTAATTTTTTTATTAATTTAATTTTAATTATTTTTTTACAGATCAATTTTTTTTTTCACATAATAATTTGTAAAAATTTCAAAAATATCTTTTTTTTTTAATAGAATTTTCTTATATAATTTTTCATGTCTTGCGCAACTTGTGAGTAAGATAGTACGTCCATTTGAAAAAACAACCAAAAATGAAAATGTTAAGACTTTTTTTTGGCATGTCATGTAATGATTTCGTGCAAATTGGAAGGGGATTTAGGGAATCTTTATCTATTTTCTTAAGGTTCTCATTTATTTGAGAAATCATCATCTATTTTGCAAGAGAGGAAAGATTCTTATGAAAGATAGATTTGAAATCTTATTACTACCAAGCTCGAATTAAATATGAAGACATATTAAGACAATGTTTATAATTTATTATGGGGACTATGCGTTCATGGTAGTGTCATTTGGGTTCATTAATCCACTAATGACATTTATGTGTTTAGTGATATGTGTTTAGTTATTTAAACAAATTTGTATTTATGTTTTTAGATAATATTGTAGGTTAATCAAAATTAATTGTAGGTTAATCAAAATTAAAAGAAGAATATTGAGAACACTTATGTCTTGTTTTGAAAATGCTGAAGGAATATAAGTTTTATGTCAAGATAAGAAAGCATGAATCATATCAATTTAAACAATTTTATTGATGATTAAAAATATTGGAGAGGATATTTCTTAAATCTCCTTGGTTTTGATGAGTTAACAAGTTATGAAGATTGATAGTATCACAAATATTTTGAAATTGAACTTTAATGTGTACAACTACATAACATTTTAAGAGAAAGTGTTTCTCCACCCTTTTAGTATCACAAAAATGATGAATTCTTTCATCCTACAATATTTTATGATGAATGAGGAGGGTCACATCATATATGAAGGTACATATATTAGTGGATTCAAAGAAGATTAAGGAAATCATGGGTTGACAATTCCAAAGAATGTTTTCAAAGTGAGTTCACCTATAAGTCTCATAGGATACTATATGAGATTCATTAAAGGATTTTCCTAGATTTCTTATCCAATTAAATCACTTCAAAGGAAGGATCGTGAGTTTGAATGGACATCAAGGTGTGAGGAGATTTTCCAGCTCTTAAAAAGAGTTTATACTAGTGCACCAAATTATAAAAATAACATATCCAATTAAATATTTGGTGGTATGCAAAGATATAAGTAAGGAGGGCATAACTCTTAAATAAAGTTTATACTAGTGCACCAAATTATAAAAATAACATATCCAATTAAAGATTTGGTGGTGTGCAAAGATATAAGTAACGAGGGCATGTGGCAAGCTATATGTGAATCAAGAAAGCTCAAAGAGTATGAAGTGAACTATCCTTTGTGCAACTTAAAGCATGTTCTCGTGGTTGATGCCTTAAGAATGTGGAGACGCAATACTTTATTTTTAGGAGATTCATTAAAGGATTTTACTAGATTTCTTGTCCAATTAAATCACTTCAAAGGAAGGATCCAAAGTTTGAATGGACATCAATGTGTGAGGAGAGTTTCTAGCTCTTAAATAAAGTTTATACTAGTGCACCAAATTATAAAAATAACATATCCAATTAAGATTGGGTGGTATGCAGAGATTGGGTGGTCCTGATGGTTGGAGAACGGAGTTCTTCTTATTTTTCTTCGATGTGGTAGCTGATGGTCTTTTGGAGGCGATGGAGGAATCTAGACTATCCGGTGTGGTGAACAGTTCCATAAACTCGAATTTTATTGCTCTCATTCCAAAGGTGAGTGGTCCTGCTTCTTTTGGCTATTTCAGGCCGATCACATTGTGTAATCTCTGTTACAAAGTCATCTCGAAGATAATTGCAAATCGGATTAAACCGATTTTATCAAGGACACTATCGGAGGAACAGTTCGGGTTTCTAAAAGGCAGACAAATTATAGATGCTATTGGGATAGCCCAAGAATGCATTCATAGCATAAAAGAAACAAAGTTACAAGCTCTAATATTAAAGATTGACATGAAAAAATCCTATGATTGCATTAGTTGGGATTTCTTGCGAATGGTTCTTCTACAGTGTGGTTTTGGTTTGAGCTTAACCAGGTGGATAATGGGTTGTATTTCATCTGTGAATTTTTCAATTCTAATTAATGGGGAACCAACGAATATTTTCAAAAGTGGAAGGGGACTCAGGCAGGGGTGCCCATTATCCCCTTTTCTCTTCCTTCTGGTACTGGAAAGATTGAGTTTAGCGTTAAATAAAGGTCAAGAGGACAGATTAGTAACTGGTATCAAAGTATCCAGGATAATTTGGATTATCCATCTACTTTTCGTAGATGATATCATGATAATGTCCAAAGCTTTGATCTCTGAATGGGTTGAGATTCATAGAATACTCATCAGTTTTTGTAACTCATCGGGGCTATTGATAAATTCTCAGAAAACAACCTTTATCAGTTTGGTGCTCAACAAGATGTTTTGGAATCTATAAAAACTACCTTCTTGTATAACCTAAATGAGCTATCGGTGGGATTTAATTATCTTGGATATTTTTTAAAGGTAGGTAGGTATAAAGCAGAGGAATGGGATTGGCTCGTTGCTAAATATGAAAGATGTATCAATCATTAGTGTAATAAATGGCTGACCTTGGGAGGATGCCTATTCTTGATAAAGGCGGTTTTGGAAATCCAGCCAGTATATTGGCTGGCTTTGGCCAATATTCCCTCTTCGGTTCTAACTAAAATATGCCAATTGGTATTCAACTTCCTATGGAATGGGAAAAGAAAAAAGAAAGGTTTCATCTTTGTAGCTGGTAGATCATCTCACGTCCGAGGAAGTATGGGGGATGGGGATTGAGATACTTGGACAACTTCAACAAAGAAATGGCGGTAAATACCTTATGTAGGGCTCTGATGCATGATGGCCTTTGGCATCGAGTGCTAAAATCCAAGTACCTCTCCTCTATTTCTGTGTCTTGTTGGCTACGTATGGTTCCGTTGGAAGGAACAAAAGGATCTCTGACTTGGAGATACCTTAAAAAATATTTATCTATTTTATTGCATTGGCTGGTGTGGCGTCCGGGCTCGGGGGAACAGATTATGATTGGCAAAGATCAGATATTGGGGATGGGGGATAAAGCAATGATGTCAGATGATATCATAACTATTTTAAACCATCAAGGTATTTATTTCTTATTTCAGGCGAGCAGAGATTCCAGGCAGGGCGTGACGGGACAAAATTGGATTACAAGTGCGGAGTTGGGTATTGAGGGATCTCTAGCTTCTAAATGGCAGAATTACAGGAAAATGATTATAGACCATGGTGTGTTGTTGAGGAGGAAACCAAACACACTCATGTGGACAGGTGGAGACACTTCAGGAAAGATCTCGGTTAAAAATATTTATGAGGCTATTGAGAACAAAAATAATTATACGACGATCGAAGGATGGAGAACAACATTCTGGTCTTGGTCGGCTCCTATGAAATTAAAGTTATTTATCTGGCTGATGATTGAAAATAAATTATTAACCTGGGAAATTTTGCAGCGAAGAGGCTTCGTAGGACCTGGCCGGTGCATGATTTGTAAGAAGAACTTGGAGACTGGTTTTCATTTGTTTGCTGATTGTTCCTTTACCCGCTCAGTGTGGGAAAGCATCTTATTAAAATTAAACTTCTCGGGGACTTGGACGGGGAACTCCTTGAATGAGTGTTTTAAAAACTGGAGATTATTGTGCTTAGATTACCTCATCCTCCCTTTTCATATCTGCTGGAATATATGGAAAGAGAGGAATTTAACCATCTTCGAAAACAAGGATCCATCGGTTCAGAAAGTGGTATTCCTGTCTACTCTTCATGAGACTGATTATAGGAAACCATTTAAACAACATAAATCTAGGAAAAGGGCGGTTTGCTTGGCGGGGGAAGGATCGATTGGATGGTTCGATGGAGCAACAACAACAACAGGCAACAACAGTGGAGCGGGAGGAATTCTAAAGATCAGTGATCATAGGACTATCCATTGGTTAATCAATTGTGGGCCTGGGACAAATAACATAGCAAAGTTGATGGGAGCCTAGGCTCTACTAACCATGACATCCCACTTTTCCATCACAAATATCTTGGTTATGGGGGATTCTAAGATAGTCATAGACTGGTTGCATGGAAAGGGATGCCTATAGGTGATAGCATTGGAATGATGGAAGGAAAGACTAACAAAATTGTTAAAAAAATTTCAAAAAATTCTTTTGAGCACATTTATCGGGAAGATAACACAGAGGCATACAGACTATCGAAACTGGCTATGTTAAAAGATCCAGGATCCATTGAATATTTCCAGGTTGAATGTGGCCATGAAGGGCCACACTTGTTCTTAGAGTTATATTACCCTTCTGTGTGTTTTGGTGAACAATAGGTGTTTCTACTGTTGTATCTTTGCTAAGGGATAGCATGATAGGGGTCTTTTTTGATGGAAGTCTTCTTTTCGCTGTGTTGTGGGATTTACTATGGGACTGGGATCAGTTGGTTTATGTAAAAGGGAGGGATTGTTTCCTCTTTTGTTTCTTATTGGGAATGGATTCAGAAAGTATAGGGGTATATGGGATGATGGTATCTATTGTATTTGAACTGTTTATATTTCAATATAATATAAAGTGACTTTTTCAGTGGAAAAAAAAAGTAAGGAGGGCATAAATCTTAAATAAAGTTTATACTAGTGCACCAAATTATAAAAATAACATATCCAATTAAATATTTGGTGGTGTGTAGAGATATAAGTAAGGAGGGAATGTGGCAAGCTATATGTGAATCAAGAAATCTCAAAAAGTATGAAGTGAACTATCCTTTGTGCAACTTAAAGCATGCTCTCGTTGTTGATGCCTTGAGAACGTGGAGACACAATACTTTATTTTTAGGAGATTCAAGATAAAATATATCATGATATATTGAGATATTTGTTTACCCAAACACATCTAAATGTTAGAACAAGGAGGTGGTATGAATTTCTAAATGAATATTTTTGAAATTCAACATATTAAAAAAGAAAAAGAAAAAAAGAGAACAAAGTTTTTAAAGTACTCAATAGAAGATGAAATTTAGTTGATATATTTGTTAATGTGATAGACAAAGCAAGGAGAGATAACCTCAAGGGACAATCACTCCAAGCCATAGGAATACCCTACTTATTTAATAGCCTTATAAGCCAAATCTAAGGTGAATGGGAACCCTCTCATCCTCGTAATACCATGGATATATACAATAGATGCATACATCAGTTGTAGGGTAGGAAACATGACCATTACCAATGGTCAATCTTAAAAATAGTTTTCCCTCTACCATCATGCCAAGACATTAGTTGTAGGATAAATTCCTATTTAGGTAGAAGAATAAAAAAAACAAGTACCTTATACCTTTGTCTATCCTATCCCCTCCAATGAAATAACCTTAGCCAACAAAACCTCAGATGAAGACACCTTCATATCCAATTTTATGCAAAACTTGTATCCTACTGCTATAAAAATTAACRGTTTATATGAGCAACAATAGCCTAAAATTGATGTTGATTAGAAAGAGTATATATGGGAATACTTATTCCATGTTGAGATTTATAACACAATATTCAAAGYAGTAGAAATATGCTCCTCAAAAACMCTAAAAATCAACACTAGTTTGACCTAGGAGCASGAGAAAAACTTATTAATTGTCCTMAAAAAACACACTGCAACTTTTGCATGGAACTATAGAGACATGAAATGGATCCATACAAACATTTGTACCCATCATATTTACATCAAGGAAGACTACATAACCATTACAAAACCTCAAAGAAGGATGAACCCTTCCCTAAAGGAMATTGCCAAAGAACAATTACAAAGTTTTTTGGATGTAATATTCATCTATCCTATTTATGATAGTGAGTGGGTATCACCCGAAAATGGAGAGTATCTATATATTACAAGTAATTCAACAAGGCTACTAGGAAGGACCATTTCCCCTTTCCTTTCATTGACCAAGTACTAGATGTCCTAGCAGGAAAAAAATGCTTCTCATTTTTAGATGGATTCAATGGGTATAACCAAATTCAAATCATCCCTTAGGATCAATACAAAAAAAACTTCACTTGTCCTTAGAGAACAATTTCCTACAAGGTCCTTCCCTTTGGCCTCTGCAATTACCCTGCAACCTTCCAGAGAGTTGTGCTAAGCATATTTTCATATCTTATCCATGACACTGTAGAAATCTACATGGATGACTTCACACCTTATCAAAATTCCTTTGAGGAAGCCTTTACCAATATTGAAAAAGTGATACAAATGTGTGAAGAGATAAATCTGTCAGTTAGCCATGAGAATTGCAACATTCTCATTAGAGAAGTGGTTGTCTTAGGTCATCATCTCTCCTTCAGAGGGACTGAAGTAGACCAAAGAAAAACAAAACTCATCAAACACCTGCCTAGCCCCCAAATATTAAAAGATGTAACAATTTTCTTGGGGCATGCAAGATACTATAATAGGTTCATCAAAGATTTTAGAAAACTAGCCTCTCCTTTGTTCACTTTGTTGTCCTAAGATATTGAATTCTATTCGACAAAAGAATGCCAAAAAACATTTTAATTCATTAAATAAAATATCACAAAAGCTCTTGTTTTACAAGGTCTTAGGTGGGACATTCCTTTCCTCATACACATTGAGGCCTTAGACAAGACAATAAGGGTAGTTTTCGGCCAACGAGAAGATACAATCCCATTTGCAGTTTATTTTATTAGCAAAAAATTGTTTACTGCAGAACTAAACTATAGAGTCACTAAGAAATAATTTCTTGGAGTAGTTTACGCTATTAATAAGTTTAAGCACTATATAAATGGGTATCCAATCTTTGTGCACAAAAACCATGC
>ML790376.1:65515-76661 GCA_009831015.1 Picea engelmannii | reverse complement strand
CTTGTTTGACATTTAATGACAGTTGTCCAAACAAATGCATCATACCACAATGGTCTGTACTTAGCTAAAATATTCTCCCCATGAGGTAGTTCCTCGATATATTTAGCGCATGAACAATGGATACTAACTCCATGTCATGGGTAGCATAATTTATTTCATTCTGTCTCAATTTCCTAGACTCATAGCATACCACATGATCTTTTTGAGTGAGGACCCCACCGAGCCCCTCTTTGCATGCATATGAGGACACAACAAAGTATTCACCTGGGTTCGTAATATTCAATATTGGCACACTAGTTAATATGTTCTTTAGTTGCTGAAAGTTGTCTTCACATTTGGGAGCCCATGCAAATTTCACTCCCTTCTTCTGCAAAGAAGTGATGGGGCTTGCAATCTTTGAAAATCCCTTTATGTATCTTCAATAATAACTTGCAAGAACCATGAAAGGTATTACCTTGGTCACATTTCTTGGCACTAGGAATTCTCTAATGGCCTTTATCTTCTCGAGATAAACTGCTATCCCATCGACTGAAATAATTTGCCCCAAGTAGTGAATCTTCCCTTGATAGAAGATGCACTTACTTAGCTTGGCATACAACTTATTCTCTCTTAAAACTTGCAGAACCATTCTTAAATGCTACTCATGTTCTGCTTCTATCTTTGATTAAATGAGTATTTCATCTAGGAACACAATTACAAACTTGTCCAAGTATTCTTTGAACACTCCATTCATTCAACACATAAAAACAAATAGGGATTTGGATAGCCCAAATGGCACTATCATAAATTCATAATGCCCATATATTTTTCTGAACGTTGTCTTGTTGATATATTCTTCTTTTATACTCACTTGGTGATAACCTGATCTCAAATCAACCTTTGAAAATATCATTTCACCTTTGAGTTGATCAAATAAATCATCAATCCTTGGCAAGGGATATTTATTCTTTATGGTGACCTTATTTAGTTGCCTAAAATCAATACACAATCGTAAGGTTCCATCTTTCTTCTTCACGATCAACAATGGGGGACCCCAAGGTGACACACTTGGGCGTATATAACCCTTAATTAATATTTATTCAAGCTACATATGTAACTCTTTCAATTCTTGTGTTCCCATTCTATAAGGTGTCTTGGACACTGGGGAATCTCTTAGCACCAAATAAATAGAGAAATCAATGTCTCTCTTTGGTGGTAGTCTTGGGATTTCCCCCAAAACATCCCAAAAATCCCCCAAGGTTGGATGGTCTTCAATACTTGGAATTTTATCTCTAGATTCCTCTTCCATATGGGTTGCAAAAATATGACACCCTTTCTTGAAACTCCTTTTCAACTACATGGCTAAAATATCTCTAACAACTACAACTCTCGGAATGCCTTGGATTTTTCGTTGCTTCCCTCCCTTATCAAGGCAAGTGATTCTTTTGTTGTAACAATCTATGACAACATGGTGTTTCTACAACCAATCCATGTTAATTAGAAAATCATATTAACCCAAAGGTATGATGTTCACATCCACCTTTGTGTTGAGTTCATTCATGTCTACTAAACAATATTTAACAAACTCATTGATTTTCCTTTTATCCCTTGTGTCCAATTGAACTAACCAAGATTTATTATGATTACTTCTTTGTAAGTGAAATATTTCAATAATGTTAGATTTTATGTCACTATGCTAGCTCCATAATCAATTAAAATTGTTATGGGTTGGTTATCAATATTACCTTCCACTTCAATCATGGGGGACTGATATTCTTCTTGCTTGTTTTCCAAGGTTGCATAAATCCGTGGCATGTCTCCTCCCATGTATTCCACCATTTCAACCTCTTGAATGTTAATAAAAGTCCTCATTCTTTCTCCTTTGTGAGGGAAATCCTTATACTAGCGATCTCCATCACATCCCAACATTTTACAGGTTGTTGTCTTGGTATCTTCCCAAAATAATCTACCATCCTGGGCTCATTTTGGGATGATCGGATTTGTTGATTATATTGTGATATGTTCTTGAAAAAGGGTGGATTAAAACCCCTTTGCTTTTTCTCCCTTTTACCCTTCATCTTGTCATTCCATGATTTTTGGAAGACTGGCCTTCCTATGCTATGCTCATAAATATGCTTGGCTCTCTTTATGTCCTCCTCCAAGGTCCCGAGGTTATCATATTGTATATTTTTCTTTATGAAATCCACATACTTCAACAAATAAAATAACCTTTTTTCATATTCTTCCATTATTATGCTTCCCAATTTGAGTTCAAAGAACTCTTTCATCTTCCTTTCATAATAATGATTTGAAAAATATTTCTCCTGGAAATATCCTTTGAATAGCCTCCATGAGACCTTCTTCTCATCAAGATGTTTGGCTTGCTTACAATGATACCACCACATGGTTTCTCTTCCTTGAAAGTGGTAGGTTACAATTTTGGTTTCTACCCTAGAGGGGCAATCATGCAGATGGAAATACTTCCTCAGTTTCAACAACCATGCGTAGGCCTCTTCTCCCTTTCTATGCTCACTATTAAAATTTGATGGATTAATTTTCTTGAGTTCACTTTGCAAGATATCTTCCTCATGTCTCCTCCTCTTCCTCCTGATAGGAGATACAATTGGGCTACTACCTAACCCTAAACTTGCACGAGCTCTCCTAGTGGATTTCCTTGGAGATAGAGGGCACCTGCTCTTGATTTTTGACTACTTGTCACTCCCCTAATCATCATTTCTGCTACAGGATCTGAATTTTTCCACTTATTTGGCAATAGCTCCTTGCTTTAAACCAAAGTCTTCATTGACTTTCTTATGTAACATATTTAGACTCTATAGCATCTCCTCATGAGACTTCATACTATTTTCATTATCATCCCTATAACTTTGCACTTTTCTCTGCAAACTTCTCATATTTGCAGCCTTATATACAAGATACTCTCTATCTATTTTTCCATTGGGTTCTATCTCAATATTTCCCATGATTCCATACAACCTTTGGAATTCTTCTTCATCGTCAAACCACCTCTGGGCATCGTCCATGAATGTGGTTCTCATATAGGAACCAATATTCCCTCTTGACCTCTAATTCTGCAATAAAATGTGCATGCAATAAAAATTTTGTTAGACAAAACATACACATCCATTTATGGAAAAATAAACATAATTTTTTTTTTCTCTTTAGGCCATGAGTCATATTCTTTTGAGTTGACTATAAAATCTGCTGCTCAAATTAAAATTTTGGGCTCATGGATGGATTCCGCCCTCCAAGATATTTCCATCGACTTCTCATTTGCTAAAAACTAATCTCGAAGCATAAATTTACGCCCTTTTGAATTTTTATGGACATTTTCCCATCTTGATGACATGTCACTATGCCACTTGGCACCACACAGACCATCCATACCAACACTAGCCTATGTGTCTCAAATGACATGGATCCCTTGTCCATGCTGTAATAGGGCCTACTATTTACACAGGATGCCCATCCGAATTTCTCAAAGCCTTAGATATTTGACATCCAGAATCCGAGACTTTCCAATAAGTCCATTTACATAAAATCCTGGATTTTCGGATCCTTGGATACCCCTTATCAAAAGAAAATGGGCCCACTTGTACTCGAATACCACCTGGAAATTCCTCATTGGACCCCTACTTTGACGTGTGCCCAATGCCAAGGTGCCACTTTTCAGTAGACCATTTGTTGCAGAAAGAGTGGGTCCCACCTCCTCCTTTATCCTTTATACCTTTGGTGCGCAACTTGCATGTTCACCATATTGGACAATGAAAATCAAAGGGAGATCAATGACCATAATCATTTTCATCCCCCATGATGGGGGGAGGGGGGGGGTGTCTGAAATACATAAATCACTCGTTTCTAGCACGTGTGAGGTGGAAACTTCCCACTGAGCCTCCCCCCCGGGTGGTTTTCAAAACCATTGAGGGATCCTATAAAAAACCATCCAACCTCCATATGCCTCATCTAGAATCGATCCCACTTCATGTGCCAAGCTTGGCACTCTACCATTGTGGCATACCACTGTGAACCCACCACCATGGCAGTCCATGACTCTACTTCCACGTCACTTGACATGTGGCTCCACATCATCAATAACATGGATTGAATGACGTGGAATCCACAATACATTGACGTGGAATGACAAGGCACTGACTTGGATTTGGCCTCATTGATTTTTTTTACATCCAACATCCACCCCTCTTCAATAAAAATTCACCTTAGGGACCCCTGGATGCCTGAATGTCTCTATCCCACATACGACATCCACCCAATTTGACCTTCCACATGGTCTTGCTGATATACCATGTCATTGACTTAGCCTTTGACATTTATGTTGACTCAACTACTAACCTGGAACCATTGACACATTTTGTTGACGTACCCTTCCTGCCACCATGGCTTCTGACAGGGTGCTAACATGGTGTTGTGGTGGCTGCTAAGATGGATTGCTGACCTGACATGTAGCTCCATCATAATTTTATATCTGACATCCATCCCTTATCGTTGACCACACATCTTAGGAAACCTTGGATGCCTAAATTCCTATGCTCCACATCCAACATCCGCCTCTTCCAATAAATATTTACCCCAAGGAACCCCAGATGCCTGGATGTCAATTCCTGCATCCAAAATCCACCTTTTTCAATAACATCCTGTCTTACGGGGCCACCATATGCCCAGATGCCAAGTCCCTCATATGGCATTTGACCCACTCAATAAGACTTCACCCCGAGGGACTCCGGATACCCAGACATTCCAGATGTCACCCCTGAGACGCTACTCACTTTCGACAGATCCATAGCTCACATTTGGGGTTTAATTGATCTGATGGTTTTGATTTGACAACGAATTTTACATAACTTTGCATGTATATTAGGGATCCAGGACTCTACTAAGTTTCCCGATTCTTAGTCCTCTAGATACTCAGATTCCCAGATGCCTCGCTAGCCCGGATACAGAACAACCTCCACATGGTTCCTCCTATCAAGCTTACACTTCCTTTGAGATTCACAAAGAAAACATTGCCCGCTGCAAATTTGGTGACCCTGAGTGAAATTTTTCTTCCCAACTTTGTCTAAATTGTTTATTTTTTCGTTCAAATCCACCATGACCCTCCATGGCTACCTCTAAAAAATCCGAAACTCAACTTTGGCACTAAATTTTGTCAAACAATTGCAACCTTCATCCTGCAAGTCTACTTCTGCATGGTTTATCTGGCCCATACAATCCGAGTGCTATAAAACTGGACTCTGATACTATAATGTAATGTATCCCAGTCCAACTGAGGACCATTACTTGTGGAATTACTCATAAAATTATAAAAAAATGATAAATAATTTCTGTAGCTTACTAGCTACATGAATACACACAGATTTAGACATTATGCCATCACTAATTTTAAATATAGCTACATCATGATGAAAATACTCATGAATGCAACTAATTAACTTCACACATCAATATGTAAAACCATTCTTATACAAAGAGATAAACACCATCAATTAAAATCATAAGAGTAAAACATATAAAAAAAATTATCTTTGAAAACAATTGTGCAACTAGCTTCTTGGGACGAACGTTCCACCCGACCATAGACTCATCATTCTAGATATAAAAAGAAAGTCACCCTTGAGCAGAGGCTAGGAATCCACAAAAAAGGGTGCCTGAGTCTGTCGACTCAGAACTCAGCTCAATCCCACAACCCACTGGATTTTCCAACAACTATCTTGACTTCCACTAGTTCTCTTCCACACACCTTCCTAACTCGAAGAATCTACCACTTTACTAATCTAAATCCGTTGGGTTGTACCATTCCTAATCCCGCCCCTCCACTGCACTCAGTCCATCGATCTGCAATTTAACATGGTATCTGACACATGTGTCTGAGAATATCACTACTGGGATCTCCAGGGAAAAATAATAGTAGCAACTTCTTGTTGCAGTGCAGCTCACCCATGAGTTCACTCCTTAGGCTTGACAACATGGTTCTTCAGTATTCATCTACAAAACACTCCATAATTTTCCCTCCTTTCTCTTCCAACTCCAGTTCTCTTCTTGCATGTTCTGCTTGCTCCTCATGCCAAAGTGTGTATGACCAAAACAATTGCCTCCTCTCCCATACAAGTTTTCCTCTCTTTACTGTTTTTTTGACCCACACTTTTCCCCAAGCTGACTATACTTATGTTAATCTCTCAATAAGTATGGGGGGTGAGCTCTCATACCCACCCTCTTACATGTATTTAATGATTAGTTTGTTCCACACTCAAGGGAAATCAGAAGGTTCAGTCAAATCATTTAAAAACATGGAATAGATTTGAGAAATTAACTCATGGCTTGAAACCCCTTTTTAGATCCCTCTTCTCTTGTGAAAACTCAATGCCCATATCTGTCCATATCCCCTAAAAGCTGACATCACATTTTATTTATTGAAATTTAGAAATATAAATTCGCATATACATTGCTCGACCACAACCATATGTTATATCTACATTATGCATTAATTAAACCAGGGATTATAGTGGGGATGTTACAAATACTATGAAATAGACGTGGATGATATAGTGCTAGTACAAGAAGCCATTCATTCCAGCAAGGAGAACAAAGAGAAGAAAATGATAATAAATATTGATATGGCCAATATATTTTATTGGGTGAGGAATTATTTCTTATTTGAGGTAATTACTAAATTTGGGTTCTACTCTTCGTTCATTCAATGGGTTTCATCTTTTATTGGTGCTTTGTGGATATCTCCTTTGGTCAATGGTAGGTCGACCTCCTTTTTTCAAGGATGCCATGGATTGAGGTTGGGTTTTCCTATTTCCCCAATCTTATATATCATCATGGAAGACTCACTGAGTAGGAAGCTGGAGGCAGAGAGGATTGTATGGAATATACTAGGAATTAAAATTATTATGGGATTCAAAATCTTGAATCACTCCTAATTTATAGATGGAACTCTACTTATGGGTGGATCTTGTACAATAATTGTAACTAGATTTAAACAAATGTTGGAGATATACACTAGTGATTTTAGGGGGGGGAGATAAACCATAAAAAAATTCAACTAATTGGATATAATATAAGTCCTCAGGTGATACACTCTATTTCTAAAATCTTACAACTTTTATTCTCTAAAACTTGGTCCTCCTTCAAATATTTAGGAATGCCTATAGCTCTTGGTAATGTTTCTCCCCATTCTTGGAAAAGTATAATATATAAGATCAAATCTAAATTCAACCAATGGGGATCTCAATGGTTAAACCCCGTGGGCAGAGTGACTTTGATAAATTTGATCCTATACACTCTTCCTATCTACCAATGTTTGACCATATTGGCCCTGATGGGTGTTATGTAGTAAATTGGAAGGGAGGTCAGGAAGTTAATGTCACAAGGGGGGAAATATAACACCAATAAATTTCACCTGATTAATTGGAATATTGTAAGGGATCCAAAATATGGAGGGGGATTGGGGATAAAATATACCTCTCTTATGAACCTCGCAATGGGAGACAAACTACTATGGAGGCCAATTTCTGGCAGAGATGATTGGTGGAATTTTTTTTATGGAAAAAATATTTTTTGGGGAGAAGAGATGCATTGATATTATGGAGGAAATCCAAAGAGACTCCTATATTTGGAAATTATTGAGAGTTATTTCACCCACATTTTTCTCCAAGTGCACATGGATCCTAGGAAACGAAAAATATATCCTAATTTGGAGTGATAACATCATGGGAAACATGCCACTAATTAATAATGTAGAAATGTTTCCTCCTAAAATATGGATTGATGAAAAAAATATGTTTTCAATATGCGACACTTACTACATAGTCTCTTTCATAAATAATAGCACTCTCAAAAGGCTATGGAATACTCTTCCAAAGTATCTTTCCAAGAAGATTTGTCTAGCCTAGAATAACACATTGTTTAATCAAATTATAGTGAACCCAAATGCAATGGAAGCCAAAGAAAAAGGGCTTCTAGAAAAGCACATCATCTCTAGACTTAAAGTTTCAATTGACATGCATATGTTGGATGAAGATGAAGAGGTATGGTATACAAATTTTGGAATTCATGACAACCCATTAACTCCCTCGAATTACAATTATAATAAATATTTGCAGTGGAAAATGAATTTGGAAGCTTATGAATTCCAAGAATGGAGAGTAAATCAAAATTCATTTTTCTTGTTCTTCGATGGTGCTTCAAAAGGAAATCCAAGGGTGTCAGGAGTGGGGGGATTCTCTATGATCTTGGAGGAAACATTTAGCATCCTATGGACGGAGTTTCAATAGAGAACCAAATAATCTAGTAGAATCATATGCCTTTCTAAAAGGTCTCCAATTAGCTAAGGAATCAAGGGTCAAATCATTGATCATTTTAGGTGACTCCATGGTGATAATCAAAGCTATTCTTGGGAGATTTGTTCTAGTGAAAAACAAGATATTTATGGTCATTTCTCGAGCTAAAAAGGAGGTAATCCCAATAGGTAAGATCTACCTCCTTCTTTCATGTGAAGTGAAAGCTCAATTTTGAAGTTGATCTTTGGGCCAAAAAGGCCACTGCATTATTATTAGGTGAATATGAATAAAATGGGGCGTTCTCACTATGAAACATCCCCTAAGGCTGGATTAATTACACATGTCAATGAATATTTACTACCCATGTGGATCAACAACATCATACCAACTCAATGGTATCGATATGAGAGCATCGAGGACAACACCCAGTCTCTCTCACATGAGGGATTTAACCTTGAATCCATGTATTGAATGCCTTCGCATGAAGATGCAACGAAACTATGGGATAATGGGATACAGGTAGAAGAGAATTGGGAACATCTACGCTTAGGAATTGTTGGTGTCATGCCTCTAGGTAAGAAAATTTGGGTGGATTTTCTAGGATACTGGTTATATTATGTCAATTATGAGAATTTTTCTTGGGATTGTAGGGAAGGTTATTAGTTTGGCTCCTATCTCATGGGCATGATACCTAGGTTCTCTATAAATTTAGAAAAGGTGAAATCCTCCGAGGTAAGGTTATTTGGTTATATTCTTTATCTTTGTTTATTCTTGGTTGGATTTTCTTTGTGTTCTTTTCTTCTAGAAAATCATTTATAGTGTAAATTGTGAGGAAATTATGGTTAAGGGGATCATATCTAGTTTTAGTCCTTTTTGGATGTGCATGGTTCCTATAGCATGCTCCATCATTTTCTTAGGTCGAGGTCTTCTTGCTGGTATTTTCTTTCTTTTCTTAGCTTGCTTTGTAGGATTCAATTCTCAAAGTTCAACTATGGAGAACATGTATGTCTTAGAATTGAAGAGATAAGGAGACATGGGGAATATATATAGTCCATCAGGACCTCTCTATTGTCTATCAAACCCAAGGTGCATGAGAATGAGAACCAGTGTGTCTCTCAACATGCATCTATCAATAATTTACTACAAAAAATAAAGGCTTGATATATTGGAGGATGAATGTAGCATGTTGTGGAATTTTCCTCTCAATGTTCAAAATGGTTCTCTCTCATTGGAATCAAGCAACAATGATCCAACCAACTCTGCTCAAGATGAATTGAAGGAATAAGAGATGATTCATCAACTCAAGGAACCAATGCATATCAAGAAACACAACTCTCCTTTCTTAGATGTTCGATAGGAAGAATAAAATAATTTATATGTTTTTTGTTAATAATAATGTTCTTTAGAGTCATAAGAATTTTAGGTGTTTTAGTCAAGCAATCTACATGCATAAAATAATGGAATGTCTATTTTGTGATTTATAACAAACTTTGTTATGTAGCATCATAGAGTTGTTTGACTCTGAGCTCAAAAACTCCAAAGAATATTTTATGTATATAGTTATTAAAATTAGCTACATCCTTTTAAATAATATAATATTTCCCCATTCCAATTAAATAAACAAAATTTTCTTGTAACTTCAAATGCCCATGAGGAAATATAAGTGTCAACATGGAAGCAATTTTTAACATATTTCTCATAAGGATCTTAAGTCGAACACCATGATTAACCATGTGTGGGACCTTGTATTATTTGATGTATGCAAAATTTTTGAAAGTATCAAGATGACCTATGCTAGTGATTGCAATAAGGGGTACAAATAACTCTCCCATGCCATGAGTGGTAAGGGTTTGGTCTTTGAGTACAAAATTATCATGTAATTATTCGTATGCATTATTTCTATGGATTTTTTTTTTCCAAAATATGTAAATATTCATTCATATTAAGTTTACAGTGGAACAAACATGATATTTAGATCTAGGTTGACAAAATTTGTAATACAAGTATGGGTTTGGAAGAAACTTTTTCTACTATAAATATCAATAATAGATTTATATAAATAATTTAACACAAACAAACTTGCTATGTTATGATATGTGATATGAATTTTTTATATGTAGACATTGAGTTAAGAGGAGTTCTTTCATTGAATTTAACTAAAATGATTTATGTATATTATTCAATGTACATCTTATTTTGGAACATGCACTGCATTAATTAATCACTGGAAGGCTCATTCCAAAATTCTTATTATATGGAAATAACCTTTTACAATTATTCAAATATAATGCTTAACAAGAGCGAGCACACAAGAATCTATTAAAAAATCAAGGAAATCAACAAGCTTTTTGGTCAATGGATAACAACAACAAGAACAACAAGAACAATAATATTTTTAAGGTCACAGTCAAGATAGACACCGAATTGGTGTAGGAGACTCCCTTGTTTGTGGGACAAGGGACCCCCAAATTGGTGTATGAAACCCCCTTGTTTGTGGGACAAGGGACCCCCTCCGCCCAACAATTTGACTAGTAAAGTTTACAGAGGTATACATATCCTACCCCTCTATGGATTTTAACTTGATACCTTTTAGTAGGAAACACATGTTCTTAACCATTAGGCCCACTCACGTTGTATATAATAATCTATTTTTAAGGTCACGACCAAGCCAAACACCAAATTGGTGTATGAGACCCCCTTGTTTGTGGGATAAAGGACCCTCTCCACCCAATGATTTGATTGGTAAAGTCTACGGAGGTATACATACCCTACCCCCCTCTAGATTTGAACTTGTGATCTCTTAAGAGGAAACACATGTTCTTAACCATTAGGCCCTGTATATGATGAAG
>ML790375.1:305786-330934 GCA_009831015.1 Picea engelmannii | reverse complement strand
AGATACACTTATGGATAAGACAGTTCAAGTGAGATAGTGGGTAGGAAACGAAGGATAATCAAATCACTCTCCCATTTTCTTGGAAGCAATTGGGGATTTGAAAAACCAATTAGCTCCTTCAAGTTCAACCTGACTTGGATAAAGGAGGATAGTTTTATTGATTTAGTGAAACAACATTGGGTGCCATATGAACCTACCTCTGGGGAGGCAGTTGTTGTACAATTTGCAATTAATACCAAGAATGTAGAAAGAGACACGATAACCTGGGCAAGTCAAAAGAGGAAAAGGGAAGAAGAGGAACTAATCAATATAGATCAAGCTCTTAAAATTATATATGAATATGAAGATGAAGGGTATTCATCATATGAATCAAAGGAGGCTCTACTCCAGTTGGAAAAGAAAAAAGACAGCTCTTGGAGGCAAGAGAAGCGACGTGGTGACTCAAGAGCCAAGCTATATGGCTAGAAAGTGGGGATGAAAATACAAATTTTTTCATGCCTATGCAAAAGGTAGAAAGATATCCAATACCATATGGGTCCTCTCACATACTGAAGGAAATTTGGTCTCTTCCTTTCAAGGTATAGCTCCATTAGGGAAGAGACATTTTCGATCTCTATTCAAGGCTGATAATCACACTACTATTGTAGATATTGTTAGAATGGTTGGATACTTTCCATGTTTTTTAAATAAGGAAGAAAACTAAACTCTTATGGAGGGAGTATCCTAAAAAGATCTCAAGGAAGTCTTAAGTAGTTTTTAGAAGGATAAGAGTCCAGATACAGATAGATGTCTAGTTCAATTTTTCACAGGTTTATATGATTTGATTGGATCAGACTTACTAAAGGTGGTGGAGGAATCTCGAATGGTAGGACATATGCATGCCCCATTAAATACCACTTTCATTGCTCTAATTCCAAAATCAAATTCCCCTCAGACTTTTGAGGACTTCAGACCAATATCGTTGTGTATTTGTATCTACAAAGTGGTGGAAAATATAATTTCCATAAGGCTGAAGCCTATCCTCTCGACATCAATATCTAAAGAACAATTTGGATTTTCAAAGGGTAGACAGATCCATGAAGCCATAGGGGTGGCACAAGAAGGCCTTCATAGCATCAAGACAAAGAAATTAAAAGGAGTCATAGCAAAGATAGATATGTCAAAATCATATGACTAAGTCAAAAGAGGAAAAGGGAAGAAGACGAACTAGTCAATATAGCTCGTGCTCTTAAAATTATATATCAATATGAAGATGGAGGGTATTCATCATATGAATCAAAGGAGGCTCTACTCTAGTTGGAAAATAAAAAAAGACAGCTCTTGGAGGCAAGAGAAGCAATGTGGTGACTCAAGAGCCGAGCTATATGGCTAGAAAGTGTGGATGAAAATACAAAGTTCTTTCATGCCTATGAAAAAGGTAAAAAGATATCCAATACCATATGGATCCTCTCAT
This sequence comes from Picea engelmannii, assembly GCA_009831015.1. NCBI lineage: Eukaryota > Viridiplantae > Streptophyta > Pinopsida > Pinales > Pinaceae > Picea > Picea engelmannii. The sequence goes on along the minus strand of ML790375.1, from coordinate 329,481 downwards.
ATAATGAAGTAAATGTGGTCTCTTCCTTTGAAGGCATAGCTTGATTAGGGAAGAGACATTTTCGATCTCTATTCAAGGTTGATAATCACATTACTATTGTAGATATTTCTAGAATGGTTGGATACTTTCCATGTTTTGTAAATGAGGAAGATAACTAAACTCTTATGGAGGAAGTATCCTAATAAGAGCTCAAGGAAGTCTTAAGCAGTTTTTAGAAGGATAAGATTCTAGATACGGATGGATGTCCAGTTCAAGTTTTCACAGGTTTATATGATTTGATTGGATCAGAATTACTAAAGGTGGTGGAGGAATCTCGAATGGTAGGACATATGCATGCCCCATTAAATACCACTTTCATTGCTCTAATTCCAAAATCAGATTCCCCTCAGACTTTTGAGGACTTCAGACCAATATCATTGTGTATTTGTATCTACAAAGTGGTGGAAAATATAATTTCCATAAGGTCGAAGCCTATCCTCTCGACATCAATATCTAAAGAACAATTTGGATTTTCGAAGGGTAGACAGATCCATGAATCCATAAGGGTGGCACAGGAAGGCCTTCATAGAATCAAGACAAAGAAATTAAAATGAGTCATAGCAAAGATAGATATGTCAAAATAATATGACTAAGTAAGTTGGTTATATATCAGAATTCTCTTTATTCATTTATGATTTAGAGTTTGAAGTTATTTCATAAATTGGGTCATGAGCTACATATCCATGTTGGATGATTGGTTGTTGTCATTGATGTCAACCATAGTCATTAGTTTTGGACCCCACATTTGATGAAGGTTTTTGGACATGAAGGACACTACACATGCATATACGACACCCATGAATGGATAGTATACATCATGTCATTTCCGGTCATAGGTGGCATGTCACATGGATCCTCATGGTTGAGGAGAAATGATTTTTTGAATATGAACATGTGAATTTATAAATCGTCCCTAAAGATAATTAAAGAAAAGAATTACAAAATAAGAAAGTGTCAGGTCAGCCCTAATCTCAAAAGGAAGTTTCTTAAAGAGTATAAATACACATTGAATATCCTTCATTTGAATCATCCAAGAAAGCATTACGGAGCTAGCATAAGTGGGTCTACACTTGTTTTAGGAGTATGTGCAGAGTTCAACGTGGAGCAAGTCTGAGGTGGTGAAATCTGAAAGGCCCAGAAGTTTCAAAATTGCAGAGACCCTAGTTTTTTTAGGGTGTACGTGGGATGATAAGAGGACATGTAGCATACATACATGGGCCGATAAGAAGAAAGGTAGCACACATACGCGGGCTGATAAGAGGACAGGTAGGGTACCTGAGAAAATGCTTGAGGAAGTTCTAAGGAAGGCACATATTGGTGATCTCTAGTTCAGGTTTTTGTGTAATGGTTATATTATGTTGATGGTGATATTTTGATATGAATGTTTATTATCTCTTATATATTCTTGTGTGGAAGGAAGGGGAAAGGATAGAGGGATTAACCCTCCCTTGAATTTGGAAGTTGTAGATTCCCTTGAAGGCATTGTTTGGAGGTTTAACCCTCCCTTGAACTTGGAAGTTGTTGCTTCCCTTGATTGGAGGTTTGACCCTCTGAACTTGGAAGAGTTATCTTCCCTTGAAAGTCATTACTTCCCTTGAAAAATAACTTATGATTACTTCTCATAAATGGTGCATGGTGTATTGGTGTATCTCTTGTACTATTATTCATTGCTCATTGGATATAAATTGAATATATAATCTGGTTGAAGTATAAGTTGAAAAAGTGTTTGAAATTGTACTTGATATTGATTCACCCCCCTCTTCGTATCAACAATTGGAATCAGATTAGGTTACCTTCATTACAGTTTAAACACTGGAAGGAAGATCCCAAACAATGATGGAAGGACAATGTCATATTGTAAATGACATTCCACTATTTGATGGAAGCAATCATGTATATTGGAGTAATAGAATTCAAACTTACTTGAAAGATTTAGGAGTGGATATTTGGATCTCAGTTGCTTCACGATACACAGCTTTGAAGAAACCAAAGACTGGAACTAAGAAGGAAGCAAAAAGGAACAACAAAATGGCAATGGATGTTATCCCAGATGGAGTAGTTGATTCAGTAAAACCTAAGGTGGGATCATGTGCATCAACCAAAGAGCTTTGGGACAAGCTACAATATCTTTATGAAAAACAAAAAGAAAAAGAGTAAGAAGAAGAAGAAGTTGAAGCAAGTTACAACTCACATATCGAAGAAGCCATTAGAGGTGCATTATTTTTCCTTAATTGTGAAGAAGTAGGACATATTGAACATGAATTTTCTTATCCAAGGATTGAAAGAGATGATACTGAGGAAGAAAAAACCAATGAAGTAGAAGACAATTCTGACATAGAAGAAGAAAAAAAACATGAAATAGAAATGATTCAACAAGAAGATGAGAATCTTGAAAAATTGAAGCATGTTGAAATTGAAAATAACAAGTTCAGAAACACAAATAGAAAACTAAGAAGTGAATTGAGTAGTTGTGAGGAAGAGAATCATAAGCTTGAAAATAAAATTGAAAGATTGAAGAAACAACTAGAAGACTATGGGAAACTAAAGGAAGAAATTGTCTCCTTGAAAATTCAACTCGAAGAAACTAGAAGAATGGAAGAAGTAATGAATGTCCACATGATGAACAAAGAAGAATATTGTGAGAAACATGAACAAGAAGTTGCCACATTAAGGAAGAACTTAAAAAACTCTCAAGTTCCAAAAGACATAAAATTCCTTGGATGCAATGGTGAAACTTCATACAAATAAAATGCAAATGCTAGCAAGAAGTTTGAAGAAAAGGGAAGCTCCAAACATACAGTTGATGAGAAGTGGACCAGGTTATTGGAAAGGAGGAATGATTACAGAAGAGATGAATATCCAAGAAGACCTCCCACCTTTAGGAATCAAAGAAGCTTCAATCAATATGAAGGAAACTGCATAAGAGTAGATCGTGAACCCAAATGGACTACACAAAGAAGATCATTTAGTCCTACGTATCCAAATTTCTTTCTTGGTCATTGTTATACTTGCAGAAATTTTGGACATGAGGAAATTAATTGCAGAATCAATGAAAGAAACAACTATGCAAGAAATATGAATGGTGTAAATAGTAGATATTGAAATGTTCATGGATTTATCAACAAAAGTTATAATCCATTTGATCCACTAATGGACCAAAATATTGTATGCTACAAATGTAATAATCCTGGTCACAAAGCACGAGACTGCAAATATATGAATGAATATACTCCTATGCCAAATTTCCCTATGTCAACCACTGTATGGAGATGGAAAGAGATTCCAAAAAATGAAGATTGTTGAATAACATTAACCGTCGAATAATGTAAAGAAGAAGATGAATGGTACATAGACAGTGGATACTCATCACACATGATTGGGGATCAAAACAAGTTCATCATATTGAATAGAAAAGGTGGAAATTATTCATTTGGAGATGACTCATATTCCAAAATACTTGGAAAAGGCATAGTAGAGCTTGGAAGCAAAGATGTAAAAGAAAAAAATTTCCTATTGGTTGAAGATCTGAAGCATAATCTTCTTAGTGTTAGTAAAATATGTGATCAAGGATACACTCTCAAGTTTGACTCCCAAGATGCAAAATTAGAGAAGAATATTCGGGAAGATTGGTTGCAACTGCAACAAGAAGACCACATAACATATATGTCCTAGACCCACGAAAGAGCTCCAAGGAAGAAAGAGACCATAAAAATGAAGTATTACTAAGTTCCATATGTTCAGGGGGAGCAACCCCAAAGAAGAGAGTTACCTTTCTCAATTGAATTCAAGAGGAGCATCCCCACCCTTTTCCATTGATGTCAAAGGGGGAGAGAAACTAGGAGCATGATTAAAAGGGTAGCATCAGTGTTGTCATCAATGCCAAAGGGGGAGATTGTTGGAAGATTGGTTGTTGTCTTGATTTCAACCCTATTCATTGGTTTTGGACCCCAAATTGGATAAAGGTATTTGGACATGAAGGACACTACACATGCAGATACAACACCCATGAATGGATACTATGCATCATTCCATTTGCGATGGTAGGTGGCATGTCACATGGATCCTCATGGTTGAGGAAAAATGATTTTTTGAAGATGAACATGTGAATTTACAGGTCGGCCCTGAAGATAATTAAAGAACATAATTACAAAATAAGAAAGTGATAGGTCGACCATAATGTCAAAAGGAAGTGTCATAAAGAGTATAAATACACATTAAATATCCTTCATTTGAATCATCCAAGGAAGTGTGATGGAGCTACCATAAGTGGATCTACACTTGTGCTAGGAGTATGTGCAGAGTTCAACATGGAGCAAGTCTGAGGTGGAAAAGTATGAAAGGACCGAAAGTTTCAAAGTTGTAGAAACACTAGTTTTTTGAGGGTGTACGTAGGTTGATAAGAGTACATGTATCTTACATACATGGGATGTTAAGAAGATAGGTAGTGTAGATACGTGGGATGATAATAGAACATGTAGCGTACCTGAGAAAAGGCTTGAGGAAGTTCCAAGGAAGGCACATCTTGGTGATCTCTAGTTTAGATTTGTCTGTAATGGTTATAATCTGTTGATGGTGATATTTTCATGTAAATTTTAATTATCTCTTATATATTCTTGGGTGGAAGGAAGGGTAAAGGATAGAGGTTTTAACACTCCCTTGAAATTGGAAGGTGTAGCATCCCTTGAAGGCATTGTTTGGAGGTTTAACCCTCCCTTGAACTTGGAAGTTGTTGCTTCCCTTGATTGGAGGTTTGACTCTCCTTTGAAATTGGAAGATTTATCTTCACTTGGAAGTCATTACTCTCCCTAAACAATAAGTTATGATTACTTCTCATATATGGTGCATGGTGCATTGGTGTATCTCTTCTACTATTCTTCATTTTTCATTGGATATTCTTTATTGTTGATTGGATATAAATTGAATACATAATCTGGTTGAAGTATAAGTTGAAAAAGTGTTTGAAATTGTACTTGATATTGATTCACCCCCTTCTTAGTATCAAGAATCCATGACAAAGTTTGCAGTTTTAATCAATGATGTGTTGGATTACTAGGAGGGGGGTGAATTAGTAATAGAGAATTTTAATCTTTTTTAACCATAGTATATAAGTGTTATTTATATTTATGATCAATTTACCAATATCATTAAACAATTGAAGAATAAATAAACCATGAATAATGAGCAATCATACACATACAAAGTACACCATTATTTTTACATGGAAACCCAATGCGGGAGAAAACCATACAATGATTTTTCTTATATGTATTTAATAATTACATTCATTGGAAGCACCAACTTCCTTTGTTTTCCAGCTTCAACTAGAAGGAGGCTCCAACCCCCTTTATTCTCAAGCTAAAACCTGAGAGAAGCTCCAACTCCCCAATTATTTGGCTCCAACCAGAAGGAGGCTACAACACCCTATGTTCTTCGGCTACAACTGGAAGGTGGCTACAACCACCTATCCTTTCCCCATACAACCAACTTGAAATATAAGTGTCAAATAACTGATGAAACCACTGCCACATTGTCACTGTGAAATATACCACTATAAACCTGTACCAATCTATGCCAACAAACTGTAACCAACATGTACCAATAACCTATAGTCAACCTGTAAACAATATGTACCAATAACCGTTACCAACATATACCAACAACTTGTACCAATAATCTCCTCAATAGATCAGATTTGATAACATAGATATCATACTCAATATCACAAGAATATCACTCAAACCATGTGCATCTATGCCTCTCTAGTCATGTACCATACATGTGCATACAATCATAATGATGTGTAATAAACCCTCACATGGAATAGACATCAAACCATCACTGATATGAAGCCTCAAACTAAACCAACAACTTCATAAACACATCACAACCAAAATTCCTCAACCATGTACTATACAAACCCTCAACTATGTACCAAGAAATACAATATATGCCTCAACACTTAACCCAATAAGATATAGCAATAATAGATGACATACATACCAACACTGTATTTCTATAGATCTGACTTATACAATAAGTTCCATACAACCAACAACCTCTCTAGGGAAAATGCTCAAACCCCAATAACCATATCTCATGTAGACAAAAATATCCAACTACACATAAAAATATGACATACCTTTTGAACCTGTAAATAGATTTGTTGTACTTGATCGTTGTAGAACTTCCTGAGAGCTTGCTTTCAGACTCTAGGGACCTGTCATCCTCAAATACTCAAGTTTTCATGGATTTTACAGATGTATGTTCCCTTCCCTTCTACATCTTGTGTATGTACATGTCGTCCTCCACTGCATTTCGCGTATGTACACGACTTCCTCAACTGCTACCCGTGTACACCTAAAAAACTGGGGTTTTTTTCTCAGATTTTGCAACTCCGAAACTTTCATCGTCAACCCTCGTTGTCTACCTTATAATTGTGCAACTTCATATGTATCAATGAGTACCTACAATAAACTTTTCACAAAATAATAGTGCAACTTCATATGTAACAATGAGTACCTACAATAAACTTTTCACAAAATAATAGATATTCAATGTGCTAAAATTAGGTGCTAATAGGAGACCCTTTCTCTCTTATTTATACTCTCCAAGCAACATCCTCTAGAGGTTACCTTCTAATTGTTTTACCCAAATTCCTTCTTTTAGGGACAACCCATCTCTAATTGCTTTGCTCGCTTACAACCACTTTATCCACAAATAGTAAACTCACCACTTCTAGTTGCAACTAATTTATTTTTAATTATTTTATTTTTTCAACTTAACTCATGATTAACTCCTAGTTACAACCACTTTGAATAGTAGAATTCTTCTAGGAGATTTTAGAGTAAATTGACTTCGTTGACCTTCTAGGGGCTTCTAGATAACTCATGAGGGTTCTCCAACTTCTCAAATCCATAACTCCATAACCGTGAGGAGTTATGTGACGTACCACATATAACCAGAAATGGCAAGACATGTACTATCCATATAGAATAGTCTTACATGCATATTCACTGATATTCATGCCTTTATACATCAAACAAACTTGGGTTCCTTAACCAAGTTTCTGGGTCTACTATAATTTTCTACTGGACTTGCTTCAAGGGTTGAAATCAATGACAACCAACCCAATTAATCAATAATCTCCCCCTTTGGCATTGATGGAAACACTTTAAGGAAAAACTAAAGTCATGTTGCTCATTCTCCTTCTATGACCATCACTCCCCTTGGAATCATGCCTCTATTCACTCTTTCCAAGCATCTAATTCTCTTTCCATGCATCTAATGGATCACTCCCCCTTTGACATCAATGGAAAAGATAATTTCTCGTCAGGGATGCTCCCCTTGACTGAACTCTCCCTAAGACTGCTCCCCCAAATGGACTTTTCCTCTTTATGGTGCTTCCTTGTGTGACTCTAAGACACATAATAATGGCATTCAAAATTCATTGTGGGACAAAAACTATGACAATTTTCTGGCGAAGATACTCAAAAGCTTCCCTTGGAAGTGATTTTGTAAAGATGCTTACAATCTGTTCTTTGGTCCCGACATACTCAACTTGAATGTTCTTATCTGCAACCTATTCTTGTAGAAAATGATACTTGATTGGAATGTGATTTGACTTGGATTGCATCACTGGATTATTTGAGATACTGATGGCACCTGTGTTGTCACAATATATCGAAATGGGCTCATCATACTCAACCTGTATATTTTTGAATGTTTGTTTCATCCATAGGAACTGTGTACAACAATTTGTTTCTACTATATACTCTGCTTTGACTGTAGACAATGATATTGATGATATTTTCTTTCTTAGCCAAGATACTCAACACTCACTCAAGTAGAACAGTAATCCACTTGTACTTCTTTGGTCATCAATGCAACATGCCCAATCTGCATATGTTGGGAAATAAGTGATATATCCTTTCCTTTTGGATACCATAATCCAAACTCTTATGTACCCTTGAGATATATGAATATCCTCTTTATTGCTAGAACATGTGATTCCTTTGGTGATGCTTGAAATCGTGCCACTTTTCCAACTTCTTGCATTACATCTAGTCTGGATGTTGTCACATAAAGTAAGTTGCCAATCATTGACCTGTACTGCCTATGATCTGTAGACTTTGAATCATCATATTTACTTAACTTACAACTGGTCTGCATAAGATTATTGACTAGTTTTGGCTCATCCTGTCATCATCACTTCCAAAAATAATATCATAAACAGAAACTTCAATTAGAAAAATATTATCTTGATTTACATTGATGTAGAGGTTGTTGTATGCATTCCCTTTCCTGAACCCTTGTTGCTGTAAGTATTTATCCGGTGTAGAATACCATGCTCCGGGGGCCTGTTTGAGACCATACAAGGCCTTCTTCAACTTGAAAACATAGTTTTCATTCTCCGACAACTGAAATCCTTTTGGTTTCTCAATGTATACTTCTTCTTCTATATCTCCATTTAGGAATGTTGATTTCATGTCCATATGATACACTTTAATATTCATGGAGCATGCATAAGCGAGGATCAAACTGATTACTTCCATTTTGGCAACTAAAGTGAATGTCTCTTCAAAGTCAATACCTTCAAACTGAGTGTATCCTTTACATAACAATCTAGATTTGTTCTTGGTAACCTGTCCATCTTAATTAAATTTGTTTATGAAGACCCTCTTTTTGCTGATCACATTCTTGTTCCTTAGCCTTGGAACTAGTTCCCAAGTGTCATTCTTTTCTATCTGATCTAACTCTTTATTCATTGCTTTGATCCAGAATTCATCCATGGTGGATTCTTCAAAACTGTTTGCCTCAATTGTATATAGTAGTGCTAGGTGCAGTTGTTCTGGTGAGCAAATTCTTCTTCTAATTTCAACTCCTACATATTTATTCCTAATAATCTGATATGATGGATGATTCTTTTGTATTCCTCTGCTAAGTTTCTTTGGAGGTTCTTGAAGATATTGGCGTTCATGTTCTTCTATTTATAACTACTCTTCTTCATCTTCCTCTTTTGTTCCTTATTCTTCCATTGTGTCTTCTTCGTGAACATGTTTTATTGAATCCTTTTCTTCTTCCTTTATTCTACGTCCACTTGTCCCATGAAACACCACATTGATGCTTTCCAAAATTTTCTTGAGTCTTATATTGAAACAATTGTATTCTTTCCTTGTTCTCGAGTACCCAACAAGTATTCCTTTTTCCATACGATAATTGAACTTTTCCATTCCTCCATCTTCTCTTTTAATGTAGAATTTTCTTCCAAACACTCTGAAGTGCTTCGCATTCGCTAGTCTTCCTTTCCATAACTCATACAGAGTTTTATCACTATTATTTATGAACATTCCTCTATTTTGAATGTGAACTGTTGTATGCACTGCTTGTTACCAAAAGACATTTGTCAACTTGAAATCCATTAACATAGTTCGAGTCATTTCCTGTATTGTACTATTTTCCTTTCGATTACTCCATTTTGTTGTGGCGTCCTGGTAGTAGAGAATTGCCTCTTTATCCCATGCTTACTATAGAAGTCTATGAATTCTTTTGACATAAACTATCCTCCATTGTTCGATCTTAAGATTTTTATTTTCAAATTTGTTTCATTTTCAACCATCTCCTTGTACATTTTGAAGTTCTCAAATGCCTCTGACTTCTTCTAGAGAAAAAAAAATGCATTTATTCTTGTATAACCATCAACTAATAGCATAAAATACTGCTCACCTTTCAAACCCTTTGTTCTAGTTGGTCTAAGTAGATTTGTATGCACAATTTCTAGTGGTTGTTATGGATTATTCCTTTGATTTTAACTTGGTATTTGTTTTCCTTCCTTGTTGAAAATGCTTGCATAGGGTGTTGGTTGTATTCGTGATTTCGGGAATTTATTTGAATGCTTCCTTTTTGATGACTTTGACAAGATTATCAAAGTTTATGTGACCCATTATTTTATTCCATAGCCACAATTCATCTTCCTTTCCTAAAAACGCTTTTCATTTCTGATTTCACTTAATACATATATGTTGCTTGAAGTTCTCACAGTTGTTGCAACCACTCTGCCTGAAACTAAATTTGTTATCTCCCACCTTTGTGAATCAAACAAAAATTTGTGACCCTGGCCACACATTTGACTTACACTCAGAAGATTGTGTTTCATATCTTCCACTAGTAGAACATTATCTTCCTTGGTATCCTTATTTCCAATTCTGAATGTGCCTCTTGAAATTATTTTGGTTGAGTCGTCGTTTCCAAAGGACACTTATCCATCTCTTTTCTTTTTCAAAGTTAGAAACCTATCCTTATGACGTGTCATGTGCTTTTAACAACCATTGTCAACATACCAACCACATTTATTTTGTTGAGCTTGTAGAGAGAGTGTGCATTCTTCATTGTTGTATTGATTATGCTTTCTTATCCATATTTTTATTTTTTCCTATCTATGACTGTTATTGTTTTGTTGTTATTCTCTTGGAGGAAGTGTCATTCTACAATATTTGGCCATGTTTCCAAAGGTGTTGAACTTGTAGCATTCCATTTGAGTACTCAAGGATTCAAACTTGTTGTATCTTGTGTTCTATTTTTCACTATTCCTTCTTGAATAATCATTTCATGCATAAATTTCATGATTGTCTCTGTTCCTCTAATTTGCTTTGTAATTCACACCTACCTTATGTCCATAATTGTTACATGAATAACATAAACCAAGAAAGATAGTTTGATATCTGGGAGTTGTAGATATTCTAAAATGAGTTACTCTTTTGAACCCTTCTTATTCTTGAGGCCTTCTTATTTCTAACTTTCGATGATTCTAAAATTTGAATCTTCTGTGTGGAGGAGTGTCTTTGTGATCTTCCTTGTGAAATGTCTTGTCTCATATGATTGTCTCTGCATAGCTTCTTGGCTTTGTTTCTTAATATATTATTTTGGAGCTTGATCCATTTTCTGTCTAGTTGTATCCTAGTCCATACTTGTCATGATTTGGCCTTTGACTTATAATAATGTCGTTCAAAACTTTGGAACTGTTCTGCATGTTTTTCTTTTGAAGATATTTTTTCAATGTGACAATCTCTGCTTCCAAATTTCCAATGATCCTATCTCTTTGTTCTACATGTTCTCTAAGCATTTCTTTAATTCTCTTGTGTTCATCTACTTATATTTTTAATTTATTAATCATCTTCTATAGTTCTTCATAGTCTGAATTTTGAACTCCTCTTTCCTTTAGTTATGTCTAAAGTAACTTCTTTTTCTTCTTCTCTCGTTTTACATTTTATATGGCACTTAACAATTCTTCTTTGTAGTCAACTTTTGCCTCTTCATATTCTTCCTTGGATCCTTCTTCATCAAAATTTTCCACTTCCATGAATAGAACCCTTTCTGTATCACTTTCATTGGCTTCATATTCGTTTGATAAGGTGATGTCTTCTTTGGTGCAAAATCTTTTCTTGAAAAAAAAATATTTTTGGTTCTTTTTCCTTTGTATGTTTGTTTTCTATTTCAATCATATTATTCATTTCCTTTATTTTTCTTATGGGGAAATTTGTTATAAAAATGACCAATGCCATCACAATAAAAAAAAAACAATGGAATCTTACCTCTATATCTGTCGGTTCCCTTTTTCAGTTTTCTGACGAAGTTGGCTACTTCTTCATCATCTTTTGAGATGTCATTGTTGCTACTATCTAACTTTCCCTTTTTCTTTGACTTCTTCCATGATTTGAATGTTTCTTATTTTGTAATCATATTATCTTTCTATGTTTTCATCTCATAAGTTGTGAGTGTCCCATGAAACTCATCCATGGTCAGTGTAGCTAGATCCTCTCTCTCTTCTAGTGATGAGATCTTTGAATCAAATCTCATTGGTAGAGATCTCAATACCTTTTTGACAATGACCTATTCATTTAACTCATCTCCCAAACCTTTGATATTGTTTACTACTTCATCAACTCGTAGAAAGTAGGTAGTTGTGTTATCATCTTCATTCATCTTTAGTTTTTCGAATTTTTCTATGAAAATTTGAAGTTTAGATTCTTTGAATTTTTCATTTCCTTCGTATACATTCTTCAACTTGACCGATATGTCCTTTGCAAAATCACAATGCATAACATTGGTGTAGATTTATTTAGACAAACCATTCAGAAGCGCACTTGTAGCTCTTGAATTTCTCCAAGTTTCTTTCCATATTTATCTGTTGGAGGAAGAGTTGGTGCTTTGTATCCATCTACCACTGATATCCAAACATCAAATCCTAGTTCCTTGTATGTGTGTATTCATTCTTATTCTCTGAAAGGCATAATATTCTCCATCAAATTGTGCTATCCCAATCTTAGAGTAATCCATGATCTCCTTCCAGTGGTTAAATTGTCTCTTGAAGGACTTGCTCTAATACCAATTGTTGGATTACTGAAAGGGAAGGGGGGGTAAATCAGTAATAGAGGATTTTAATCCTTTTTAACCATAGTATATAAGTGTTGTTTATATTTATGATCAATTTACCAATATCATTCAACAAGTGAAAAATAAATAAACCATGAATAATAAGCAATCATACAGATACATAGTACACCAATATATTTACGTGGAAACCCAATGCGGGAAAAAACTACATAATGTTTTTTCTTATATGTCTTTAAGAATTATTTTCATTGGAATCACTAACTTCCTTTGTTTTCCAGCTGCAAATGGAAGGAGTCTTCAACTCCCCAATTCTTTGGCTCCAACCAGAAGGAGGATACAACCCCTATGTTCTTAGGCTACAACTAGAAGGTGGATACAAACACCTATCCTTTCCCCATCCAACCACCCTACAATATAAGTGTCAAATAACTAATGAAACCACTGCCACACTATCATTGTGAAATATACCAATGTAAACCTATACCAATACGTGCCAAAAACATGTAACCAACATGTACCAATTGTTGATGTTACAGTAGCTGCGGGAGGTATTAACCTCCATGTGTAACCTTTGACTAGAATATAATATTATGAAAGCAAGGGAAACCCTAAAAAGATGTGTGACAACCATAGAAGGTAACTCAGCCTAGCAGAATAAATAATATTATAATATTATCTTCCATAAATACAAGTTGGCTCCATAAGAAAAAGATAAACATAAAATATGATTACCAGAAAGTTAGGTTGGCCCAGCCAGAAAAGTCACTAGACAGATTAATATAAATAGAGGATGTTTTAGTTGATTTGTACACCCAGTCAGAGTGTTTGTGCAGCTGCAACTGTAGATGCAAGGAGGAATATGGGTGTATGGTCATCTCTTGGTCTTGGTCTATCTCTCTATATCTATCGAGCCTAAGATATGCGCTCTACCTCTAGTATTCTTGGTGACATTCTTAGTGATATTCTTGGTGATACTCTTGGTGGTATTCTTGGTGGTGTACTAGCTAAAGCATAGTGCAATTTTGAGGGAGAAGTGCAACTGCAACAATTGCAGTTGTGTATGATACTTATTTTATGTATGTGGGGACTTTCTCTTGTAAGCTACCCTTGGAGAAGGAGAACTCTATTTGTCTCGTGTTGTTGCGGAAGTTTGATAGTGTTTTCTAGTTCCATCTCGTGTTACTGCTACAACTAGGTTTTATCTATTGGTTTTAGTGTGGCTTTATAGAATCATTCTATCTAGTAAATGTTAAGGTGCTCGGGGGTGGGTTCGTGCCTATGGATGGGTGACAATATTGTGATATTGTCTATGGTGAAAAAAATCACATCAACGAATATTTTAATAGGTTATGAGCCCACACTATCTTCAGGCTGTCTAACCACTAGAAGGTAGATTAGGAAGTTCATTGTCAATCTCATTGCAACACCAGTTATAGTTGCAATTGCAGTTGCAGTCAAGGTTTTGCAGTAGAAACAAACCCTAACCTATTTGTTTGAGCACCTATAGTGAAACATTTGACATAATTATTGGGCATTCTAGTGCGCCCTAGAATAGCGCACCTCTTGGTACCCTTAGCTAGAAAAAATGTCAGTTTTGAATTTTTGGTCAAAGTTAAAGTCAAAGGTTGACTGGTCAAATTCAAAGTCAAAGGTTAAATTCTGGTCAAATTGATTATGTCATCGAAATTGAAATTTCAGAGTTTCTATCTTGTTCTAATCATTGAATTTTCTGATTCAGTTTCTAACCTCTCCTTGTCAAGATGGTATCTAGTTTTAGATTGGAAGACAAGTTACACAATGCTACAAAGATTTCAAGTGTGGTAAAAGCAACAAGTGCACCCTCCATAACAGTTGAGCCTTCAAGTTCCAGTTTTTATTAAATTGATAAGTTTCCAATTTTCACATATGAAGGTTGATAGTTTCTACATTACAAATTGTGAAAGCAGTCTTTGAAAGGTTATATTACTGCTAGACGTAATGAATACTTGATGTCATGTGAATACTATTGATATAGATGTTTTCAAGATGAACTAATATCCCCTCTAGAGAGATATTTTTTTTTTCTCCCAGGATGTTCACCTTGATCATACTATGTTGATCATCATGAAATTGTTATCCTTTCTTGTTACCATAGACATGTTCTTATGAAAATACTATTATACTGGAAATACTTTTATTGTTCATGTCTCGAGCAGGTTATATTACAAGATTTCATGGAGGATACTGTGGAGATGTATTTGTTTTTTCCAAATAAGTTACTATGGAAGAATGATTGATCACAACACCGGAAGAGTGTTGAAGAGTGTTTTCTGTCATTTTCCTTTGTTATTTTTCTTGTTCCAGGCAGGTCACATGTGATAGCTCTAGGAGGGAGCTACAATGACAGTTGCAAGCATGGAGCAGATGACTTCATCAATGGTGAAGCAGATGGTATCACCAAGTATCAATTATAAAGAAAACATGGAAAGAAAAAGGATTTTTGGACATCCTTCACTTAGATGCATAACAACCTTCTCACTAAATGGGTATGTACATTATGTTTCATTTATTGATAATTTATCACATAAAAATTGCATTTGTTTCTTGGAAGCAAAAGGGAAAAGTATTTAGTAAGTTCCGAGAATTCAATCACTTGTGGAAATATTATCTAAAAAGAAGTTAAAGATCTTTAGGTCTGATAATGGAGGAGAGTACACCTCGGATGATCTCAAGATATTCTGCAGAGAGGATGGGATTAGGAGGGAGCTCACTACTTCCTACAATCCTCAATAGAATTGTGTGGCAGAAAGAAAGAACCGTTGAATTATGGAAGCAGTAAAATCCATGATCCACAATCAAGAGTTACCAATGCATCTATGAGATGAAGAATCTAGGACTGTGATGAGGTCCATGATAAATATAATGTGGATCCTGGGATTGTAAATGTAGAAAGAGGTAAGAATGTTGTATCAAACATGGAAAAACCATAGAGACCTAAAGATCCACATCAAGATAAGACTAAGAAGAGAAGACCAACTTGGTGTTATAACCCTAAATTGCACTATCCCGACTTACCTGGCATCAGGCCTTCTCATTTCCTTTCCTTGCCTAAGCCATGCTGAACAAACTCTTCAAAAACCTCCTAAATCAAGTAACTTGTGCCCTAACCTAGAACTGGGCGCGTTGGGACGCTGGCAGGCCTTCTGCAGCACGCGTGTGAATGATGGCTGGCCCACTACAGCCCGCGTTTACCTAACAAAGAAAAAAATCAGGAAAGTTTCCGTCGGGACGAAGAGCTTTTTGTTAGTTAACTGGAACTCCTAGCCATGCATGGCCGAGAGTTCTCCTAAAACCCTAGCTCCTTCTAGCCTATAAAAGGAGGGGTAGGGGTACTATTCAAAGGAGGAAGAATCATAGCAAAGAAACTCTGCCAAATTGCCAAGTCCGTTTTGTCCCAACCCTTTAGCCTTGCCTCAAGCTTTAGGAGAATTAATGCAAAAGAAGTTCGAGGACAAAAGAAGAGGAGGAGCCCAGGATCAGGATCGAGGAACGGTGGTCGGTCTCTGAAATCATTGTAAGTTGATTCATATTGAGATTAATGAAAAAAGATACTTTTCCCGTCCCAAATACATGAGTCTTATCTATGATATTTGATTTATGTTTTATCTCTAACCCTCTAGTAGATCAGTAGCATGCATGTGTAGTTTTGTCTTGATTGTAGGAAGCTTTGTGGAAGGAGCAACAACAGCAAGGAGATAAAAGCTCAACGGAGGATCTACTTCAACCGTCGATAAAAAGGTTAGTCGATTCTTCACGTGTTTGCCTGAGAAAAAGGGTTATAAGTTTGGGTAGGAGGTTAAAAGTTATTCTTGAAGGGTCATGATCTGCGTACAAGTTTAAAGCCCTAGCTTGTTAGTCCGTAGGGTAGAATACCCCACAACAGAATTGGCGACTCCACTGGGGATAGTCTTACTCTTAGGGTTTCTGGATTTGGTTAAAGATCTTTTGGGTCGTTCAAAGAAATTCAGTCTCAGTTTCTTTGTTTATTTTTGTTTTCTGTTAGGTCAATGCTAGCAGGGAACCTGGTTATCAATACCAGTCTTCCTTGACTGACGCTTGAAATTTATTCACGGGACACACAGAGGTACACGCGGCCTGCAGAAGACCTGCACGTGTGTGCCCGCGCCCTAACCTTCTACAGCCCGCGTGTGAACGCCTGCTGTAGTGATTTCAATAGCGTGTAGAGCCCAGGAAGCTTAAGAGGCAGTCCCCTCTTCCCTGTCAGAAGTTTATCTTCTCAGGGGGATTTCTGGATCCTGTCTGGGTCTTGATTGGTATACTGTCTTGTGTTTCAGTCTGTCTTATTATGTTGTTTTTCTTTACGTTGGTTTTTCTTTTCGCAAACCTTGTTTTTTTGTTAAAGTGATAGCATCTAAGCCTTTTAGAGACTCTGGTTGTCAATACCAGAAGCCTTTTTCAGGATTAGATTGTCTGTGTGTGATTTTATCTCAGTTTTTACATAGACCCGCGGCCTGTTTAAGGCTAGACCGCGGATACCCGCGCGCTGTAGAAGCTCAGCACGCGTTTGCACGCGTGCTGTATTGGTGATAGTCGCGGGCCTGATTGCAGCTTTTCAGCTTGGGTGGGGCAGTCATCCCCTCCTGTGGTGTGAAGAGATTCTTTCAGGGGTCTAGAGTCTGGGGCTGCACAGTCAGCAGGTTAGGGCAGTCCACCCTTAGCTTGTGCTGGTTTTTTGATTTTTTGATAGAAAAGACAAAAGAGAAAAAAAATTTGTTTTATGGTTTTTAGGCAAGTGTTAGAATTGGTGTTGTTGTGATTGCTTTGTTCATTTTGGTGCTCTGATTCTGTTTGCGATCTGCGCTTTAAGCCAGAGTTTTCTTTTTATTCTCTTGGTTTTGATCTTGTCATCATTTTTCCTTGTTGCGTGATTTTGCAATAAAATAAAATAAAAATGTGTCATTTTCTTCTTGATTTTGAGGATTGTGTTGTTGCATCAATAGCTAGTAAATAAGTCTTTTTGCATAAGTTTTCGCAGTGCATGTCTAGTATAAGTAGCTCGCAGATCTGAGCGAAAGTCCTTCATATTTACTACATTAAATCTTAGTAAATTTGAAAAAGAAAAGAAGTCTTTCATCGAAAAGTTGTTGGTTTTGCATTTTATCAAAAGTTTTTGTTTCCAAACATTTTTGTTCTTTTCGCTTTGAGTCTTTTTTACACACCATTAGTTTCAATTTCGCACCTTGAGACTTAAAAAACCCATTAAAAGCAACGCTAAATAAAATCAAGTAGACTTTTCTGTTTGTAGGGTGCATACACTAGCTCAGGAATAGGGCCTTGGAATAGGTTGGAGAGTAAATTCTCCAAGGCCACCCAAACCAAACATTGGAGTCTGTCAATAGGGAGTGTAGAAGTCCAGTTACGGAAAGTTATTCAAGACCCCCCTCTAACACAGGGGCTAAACACGAGGTCGCGTAAGGAAAGGTAGCGGAGATAACCCCTCCAAAGCTGGACCGAGCATTGTGGAGAACACATATAGAGGATCTGTTGAGGGATTCCGTCGTTAGCATTTTCCACGGAGCTTCGTGGGTCTCGAATCCATTCGAGGTCCTTAGTCATCTTCCGGAACACTTGCTCTCGATACCCTTGACAGGTTTCGGGCTTGATACCCTGCTCATTGTGGTCTACCCGACTGCCGACTGTACCCGCCTGATAACTGTTCACGTGCTGGCAAACTAGTTGCCAATATTTTCTAGGGACATACACAGGTGACTGCAGGGGTATACCGCGGTACCTAGGATGGACATCGGACCAACTCTTTGTAGAGTAGACCCGGAGGGTGCTTCCGTATTCGAGTTGCACTTGCACCGGTAAGGTACTCTAGTGTTGGTTGTTGTAACTGTTCTTCCTACTAATATAGTGCTTGCTTGATTTATCTTCCAGGGGCTTTCTTTTAGTGCGTGTTATTGTTAGTCCATGTAGAAAACCTTAGCGTGTCGTGAATCTTCTCACACAGTGGAGGATTCAGAGCTCCGCCGGTCACGAAGGCTTCTGGGCCTGCCGTCGGTGATACTGGAGCCACCCTCGCCACCCTTGAGGTGGAAGTTAGACCACCGAGGGTCTTTCGAAGCAACCGGGGCTTTTGATCCTGAACAACCCCCCAAGGAATCGACCGCCAATCTTGGATTGGTTGAAACCTCAAACACTGATATTGGGCCAGACATTATTGTGCCAATTCAATTTTACGAACGCCTGTCAGTGCCCAACCCAGTTATGGAACAAATCTCTGGGAATTCTTCCATTCCTATCACTGTTGTTACCACATGAGAAGCTTCTCCTAACTTTCCTTTGTCGGTGGTCCGGGCCACCATGGTCTCGGCTGCAACTACGTCGCACAATGGACTGACCCCATCTACGGCGGCGACCACACCTCTTTACACACCTAGTGCGACAGGCGCTCCATTTTCATACGGTATGCCTAGTTCAGGTACCAGCCCTGTACTCACCTCCTCTACTTTGCAGACTTTGGGTCTGGGGACAGGGAGCTCTAACGCTCCTCTGCAAGGTCAACTCGGGGGCATTCCTATCCATTTCAATGCTTTTTCTTATGCTGGAGGTCATATCCCTCCTTCATCCCCTTCGCTCAGTGGATCGCATCAGCAGTCTTCTGGGCAGCCTACACACATAAGTCCTTTTGGAGCCGGGAGTCAAGGAACACCTGCGCAAACTCAGTCGGTAGGTTCGTCACTATTTCTTGGGAACGGGGCGTTTGGTAATAACACTTTAGCATCTGCTGCTTTCCCATCTGGGGGCACAACTGTTTTTGGACAGTTTACACCAGCACAGGGTACTATTCCTGCGCTGGGGGCACATATACCAGGACCTTGGAACTCAGCACAAGGATCCGTTCCATCTTCTGGAATGTCATTCTGGGGTAACTCTTTCCACAGCCATTGGAACCCCGGACAGACTTCTATGCCTCTTCCATCATGACCGGCATGGGGTAATCCGTCCCAAAGTCCATCAAACACCATGAATTCCCAACATCCCATGTCCTTCATGGGGAATCAGCAAATGATGTCTCCTCAAATGCAAAACCCTTATACTGGTCAGGGAAATGGTTTCTATCAGAACCCAGGCCAGCAGCCAAACTTTTCCTGGCAACCTAGTGCCAGTCAAACTCCAGGACCCTTTTACCCTGGCTATCAGCAACAGCCTAAATTACCTTTCTTGGCAACATTATACTTGCCAGATTTAACACGGTTGTTGAATGATCCTATCTATCACGATCCGCGTTGGCCTCCTATGCCGACGAAGTTGCCTTCGGACATCCCCAAGTTTGAAGCCAAGCCTAATGAAGATCCAGGTGATCACGTGACCACTTTCCACTTGTGGTGTTCATCTAACTCACTAAAAGAGGACTCCATCCAGTTGCGATTGTTTCAACGCACTCTTATTGGGAGTGCCGCGAAATGGTACATAGAGCTTGATCGTTCACAATATTCCTTTTTTGGCGAACTGGCTATGGCTTTCCTTAACCATTTCCAGTTACCTGTGAGATACGACGTCGGCACAGAGTTTCTAGCCAATTTCGAGCAGACATCAACAGACCATATCTCGGATCATATTCGAGAGTGGCGACGCCGAAAGAATCTTATCAAGGTACCCGTCCCACCAACGTTCCTGCTTGAGTGGTTCCTTAAGTCTTTAGTTCCGCAGTTATCCAAAGACATCGCAACTTCAGGGGTCTTCTCTAAGGAAGAGGCCATCATGAGGGCTCAACAGTTTGAGCTTATCTATTCTCAGTCTGGTCTATTGTACACCATCCTGCCGGATGCACCACGATCAATTCTGGACAAAACCAGACAGAGATCCGGACCACATGCCGATGGTATAGTTGGTTCGGAACAAACCAAGCCCACTGAGCAATTGACAAAACAATTGCAGCAGTTATCTATACAACACTCAGCGGCCAGCCAAACTACTGCTTTGACTGCTCCTCCTACTCAAACGTCGGAAGTACATTCCGTACAGACGACTAACCCAAAGGCCAACCAGCAGCCCGAAGGGAAGAAAAAACAACGCAAGAAGAGTAAGGGGGATAAGAAACCAAATGATAACGCTGGTGAGGGCACCACAGAAAGGAAGAAGGCGAGGTATCCGTGCAACTTATGTGCGGAAGACCACCCAACCCATCTATTCCCTCGACTTGCAGAGGCCCAGAAGTTTGTCACGCAGCAACAGCAAGCTGTGTTGACTAATCCCTTTCAGCATGGGCAGAATTTAACTCAAGGCTTCGCAATTACGGAGGGGGGCAACCATGAAAACTGCCCTCCCCCAAATAGTTCATCTTCCGCGAATGTTTATATGATGAAAAGTGACGCTTTCATTGCGACTAGAGCTCACGATTATAGCAAAACAAGTGCTCCTGAGAAAGGCAAAGAAGCCGAGATCCCATCTCTTCCTCTACAAATAGAGAATACGTTGGGTGAAACAATGACTCGCATCCCAAAAGGTGCGTTTAAACGAGCTTCGCATAATCCAAACGCAAGGGCCGCCCAGAACTACTCTGTGGTGGAAGATTTATCACAAACCCCTTGTGCTATGTCTGCTTTGGAGGTCCTCCAAAGTTGCCCAGCTCAGAGGAAAGCCCTGTTGACTGCCTTAGGATCTACTGAGACCTGTAACCCAGGAACGATCATGTTAGATACGACTGACTTGAAACCTTGTTTTCCTTACCACGTCGCGTTTCAGATAGTAGTGGCTCACCCCACGAAAATTTTTACACGAAATATCTTCCGCACGGTGGTAGACGAGGGCGCTTCGACTTGCGTTATGTCGTTAGCATGCTGGAAAGCCATTGTTCAACCTGAGTTGTCTCCGTCACCTACTCTTCTCACCGCGTTCGATGGTCATTCTTTCCGACCGCATGGCATTATCCCTTCTTTCCCTGTGCAGTTAGGGGGGAAGACCGTGTGCGTCGAAGTAGAGGTAGTCGATGCCCCCATCGATTACAATCTATTGTTAGGATGGAGTTGGACCTATGCAATGCAAGCGGAGGTCGCTACAATCTTCTGCGTCCTATTGTTTCCACACAAAGGCCGGATAGTGACTATTGATCAGTTGTCCTTCTCTCGACCTGACCCTGCCTTGGGGGCATCCACGGTTCTCATGGTAGATAATCCTCAAGCCGGTGTCGTCAATATAGGAGCTGGGTTGTTTCCATCTTTGATGGGTACTTTCGACTACCCACCTCCTCAAGGCGATGTCAAGTTTATATCGAATCACCACAAGGCTGAGATTTTCCATGTTTCGTCGTTCCGCACGACTTACTTTCAGGATCCGTGAACACTTCCTTCCCCATCAGACACGATGGATGCGACAGGGCATGCAGGCATGTCTATGCCCTTGTCGGCCGCTGAAGTAGCATACTCTTTGGTTCAGCAAACTTCAGCTACTCCTGATCTGATCCCAGCACCAGAGTTAGATCCACTCCTTGAGCCTATCTGGGCTCAGGATTCTCTTGTCGACACCGATTCGTTATATTTAGTCTTGCCCTCGGACGAAGCCATAATCGAAGCAATGATCGGTCCGGACAAACCCTGGGAAGATCTTCATCACAGATCATACTTCCTCCCGGAGTTACACCGAATCGAAGCAGGAGAATTCACTATCACCATGATGGGAGATCAGCCTTGTCCCATTAACCTCTTAGCTACACAAGATATTTATGTTGAGGGAAACATGGCGACTATCGCTGAAACGATGCCTATCAATATATCCCGAACCCACGGCGTCGTGGAGAATGTCTTCATCGGAGTGGATTGCTCCCCCGAAGAGATTCAGATTTACACGGATCTTTTCAAATAATTCCGCAACATTTTTCCATGGTCTTATGAGGAAATGCCAGGCATTGATCTGAAAATTGTTGAACATGAGATCATTACGTATCCGGACACAAAGCTTGTTCAACAGAAACTTTGTCTAGTTAATCCAAGGAAGGCAGCAGCTATCAAAGTTGAAGTTGAGAAATTGCTTAAGGTCAGGTTCATATACCCTATCCACTTGACTGAATGGATGTCAAATCCCGTGCCAGTCGATAAAAAACAAGGCACGATTCGTGTCTGTACCGATTTCCGTGATTTGAATAAGGCATGTCCGAAAGATAATTATCCAACCCCATTCATCGACCAGATCATTGATGAGTGTGCCGGTTTTGAAGCCTTTTCATTCATGGATGGTTTCTCGGGTTATAACCAAATCCAAATCAAACCTGAGGACCAACACAAAACGACATTCATTTGTCCGTGGGGTACATTCGCCTATTGAAAAATGCCTTTTGGTCTCAAGAACGCTGGAGCTACTTTCCAGCGGGCCATGTCTTTTGCGTTTCACGACCTCAAACATATAGTCGAGGCATACCTAGATGATTTAGCATCACGCTCTCGCAAGCGAAAGGATCATCCTACGCACCTCTGACTCATCTTCGAACGTTGTCGCTACTTCCAGATTCGCTTGAATCCCAACAAGTGCAGCTTTTGCGTCACGTCAGGACGTTTGCTAGGTTTCATCGTTTCGACAATGGGGATAATGGTTGATCCTCTTAAGGTGGAGGCAATAGTCCAGTTGCCCCCCCCACGCACAATTTTACAAATTCAAAGTCTCCAAGGCAAGGCGAACTTCTTACGATGCTTCATCGCCAACTATACCGAAATAACCAAGGGCTTCATGTGTTTACTGAAGAAAGACGTTCCTTTTCTCTGGAACGAAGCTACCCAGTGCTCTTTTGACGCATTGAAACACGTCCTTATAACCGCACCTCTGCTACGACCACCAAATTATAACAAGGATTTCCTATTATATCTAGCCATCGCAGAGTCAACCATAGGCATGGTTTTAGTTCAAGAAGATGATTCGTTTTCTGAATACGTGATCTATTACTTGAGTCGAGGCCTCGTAGGACCGGAACTTAATTATACCCATCTCGAAAAACTTGTGTTGGCAGCAGTCCATGCTGTTCAACGATTCCGTCACTATGTTCTGTTTCGTAAGACCACTGTCGTTGCCGTCGTGAATCCATTTCAGTACATGTTGACATGACGAGTTATCGGCGCAAAAATCAGTAGATGGATGGTCATACTCCAAGAATTTGACTTAGATTTCATTTCAGCGAAGTCCAAAAAGTCACTGGTCTTCGCAGAACTTATTTCGGAACTTCCGGTTGAGTCAGGTGACGTTGTGCCTGAGGAATCGCCTATCCGGGGTGATA